>JAQQZT010000003.1:10321578-10335497 GCA_030068275.1 Clarias platycephalus
TATTTACACATTAAGTTTACTGAAAGTAAAAACAGTTGAAAGTCAGAGGACGTTTCTTTTTTTGCTGAGTATAGTACTGGATAATGTTTATAGTTCGCACAGTCTGACAGCTTTCGTATACTATTTATTTCCTGTATTATCTGTTTGTTTTACTTTTCTTATCTGTCTCGTTTTTATCGCTGACTCAGAAAGCTTCGGCACAAAAATTTCCAATGCTCCCATACCGTACGTGTACAAATGGCAAATGAAATCTCTTGAATCTTGACACATTTTGCTATGTTTTTAAGCATAAACATTAAGTATTTCTGTGAAGAACTGGCAAAAGTATATTCCAGGAAAGCAAGAAACTAAATTCTCAAATTTGTCTGAAAGTAGTAATAAGCTTAGTAATCTTTTAAGTGGTTAGATGTAATTGTAGATTAATTTGACTAGACTGAAGATTTTTTGCTACTTTTTGCAGTGCATTTCGAGTAAAAGTCAAAGGCTGAATGGGTGTTAAATGAAATGCACTCTCGGCAAAAAGCAGGGTCTTCTATTAATTGCTTCTGCTGGCAAAGAAACCCGTACAGCTGCAGCACGAGAAACATAGCTTAAGGCAATGTTAGTTCAGGCACATGTGCAGTGAAGCAGGTGCGTTACAAACTATTCATTCTCTTGCTGGGTGATTTTTATGATGTATTCGGTTAATATAAATTCCTGCTTTAACACAGTTTCAAAGATATTCAGATCAGGATTGTAGCTGAGGTTACATGGACAATTTTTTCCCCCAATCCAATTGAAATCATAATTAATGCATTTAATTAGAATATAACATTTTTGACATTTCTTGTTTTTTTTAAACCTGCTGTTAATATATTTTTTTCAAACTTTGAGAACCATGTCACATGGTTTTCTGACTTTTTAAATTTTTTATTTTGGGCAGGTAATAAAAAATGAAGGTAATTTTAATGAAAAGGTATTCTCACATGTAAATTGAGCTGCAGTATGAGTTCTAGTACTATACCTATATTTTGTTAGGATATGATCTATCAACCCCTGTTATAGAAAATGTAATTTTCAGATGGCCAAGATCCTAATGGGTCACCCACATCATGCCATGGGAACAGTGTTTGTGTTCTAATTAAGCAGCATTCTCAGAAACACATATTGCTTCTGCAATTGTAAATAGGAGGTGTTGCACTCATCGAGCTCATTAAGAGAGATGAACTTCCTTCCTGGAGACTCATCGCGCCACCTACTGTAATTTTACCTCCTGTGGGTCAAACACGCATAAAGAATATATCTTTTCTAACAAAAGAGAAACAGTTTGATCAAGTGTTTACATGGATAATTATTGCCTATTGAACATATATACACACCACCAGGTATTAATTATACACAAACCAACTCATTCTTATTGAGAATTTGGGCCAGTCTGTTCTGATCGAGGTGGTGACCCAAAGCGTTTATACTGGGTTAATATTATGATTAGTGGGATATTAGGCTCCCTGTAAATACAGCTTATGATGCATGATGTTTTCCTCTTCAAACAGCCAGCTGTATAATCAGTGTTATAGATTTAATAAGCGAACTCAGAGTTAAGAAGACTAACTTAAGTGTACTTATGCTTGTAGTGGCATTTCATATCGCTAAAAAGTACTTTATTTAAGAGAATCATTGTTTGGACTGTTTGCCATAGATGGTACACATCTATTTCTGCACATACATTTTTCAAAGTCCATTCTAATATAGAGAAAAGCAAAATTGTGAAGTATGTATTTATGTAATTATGCAAGAAATAAAAAAAATATTTAGAAATTGTTCATAAAACAAAGTTTTGCCCAGCCCTTGCTTGCGTTTGTAATTTTACAGGGATGGAATAAAATAAATAATGCTGTTGTAAATAAATGTAAATTTGTGTGCGTGTGTGTGTGCGTGTGTGTGTGCGTATATGTGTGTGCGCGTGTGTGTGTGTGTGTGTGTGTGTGAAAGAGAGAGTTTGAGATTAGAGTGCAGGGTGGACCAGGTCGCTACTTTGCTAATCTCTTTTACTAACAGGGCTAGACATTAAGCTTTTTCAGCTTAATGCTTTTTAAAGCTTTTCACCTTCTGATTGCCAACCGTACCTGTCTGAAAAGGAAAATGTGAGTCTATTTAAAACATGGAAATCAACCGAGATTTGGATAACTTTTAGATATTTTATATACTTTTATGTATATGCTTATATTAAAATATAAACAGGCAACAATTACATGGCTGGGACTATTTTTAATTAAATTATATGCTATGAGTCCAATCCATTCAATCTCAGAACAAAAACTGATGTGTTCTTTTAAAATCATCACGTTCCTTGACATTTCTGCTGATTTTGTTGCATGTCAATGGTTAGATAAATTGTCTTGTTACATCTAAAATTATCAAAGTTTAAATATTATATATATATATATATATTTTTTTTTTTTCCTTTTATAACGAGACGTATTATTTTGTTAGTAGAAATATTTTTAGGTAACAACACAGTATCATTGAAAAGAGAATACTGTAGTAAAGGTCTATTTTTTCAAACCGTTCTATTCTCCGAATATGTGGAAGTAATGGATTTACAGAACTGTGTCACAGTGTTATATATGCACCTGCGTGTGTATATGTGTGTATGTGTACAGTAGATAAACTTCAAGCAAAGCTTATAATAAAAGGATTTAAGAAGATTAGATTATAATAAGGCTCAGTTGGTGTTTTGTTCACCCACAGTTATTCTGCTACTGTTACTCAGCACGACCTTTCTGCTTCCCTCCTCAGGCTATGGTGGCGTGTTACCCTGGCAACGGCACGAAATACGTGCGTCACGTCGATAATCCAAACGGGGATGGACGCTGCATTACCTGCATCTACTATCTGAATAAGAACTGGGATGTGAAGGTGCAGTATGATATTAAGCTATCTCGCTTTTGTCTGCTAATCTCAAACCTGCTTGTTTAGCCTTAAAACATCATCCACTTGCCAGGGAATATTTCATACATAACCACCAGAACACGCATTATATAGATGATTTTAGTCCTTGGATGATTTCTGGCTCTTATCAGCATGTGTGATCTGTTTGTGTTTGTTTGTTTGTTTGTTTGTTTGGCGCGCGCCTGTGCGTTCAGGTTCATGGCGGATTGCTACAGCTCTACCCCGAGGGCCGAAACGTTGTCGCTAACATCGAGCCGTTCTTTGACCGTCTGCTCATTTTCTGGTCAGACCGGCGAAACCCTCATGAGGTCAAGCCGTCCTACTCTACTCGGTGAGTTAGCTTTTGAGACTTTACAGCGAGCAGAGTGTAGAGCTTTAACAGAAGCAAGCCACATCAGGGCTGTTTGATATCACACACACACAGTCACACGGTTCCTATTTCCTTGCGATCTGTGACTGGCTGCAGGTTGTTTTTTTTTTCTGTGTTCACACGCACATGCTTCCTCTTGACACAAGTCCTTCATGACCTCTTACCTAGCCAACCATAGTATTCTCTCTCTCTCTCTCTCTCTCTCTCTCTCTCTCTCTCTCACTCACACACACACACACATATACACACACTTTCGCATTCATTGCGTTCCAAATTTCCCCACTGTGTGCTTAATGCTCTCTTCAACAACCCATGAATAATAAAATGAGTTTTATAAAGGTATAGTAGTTCTGTATCTAGAGGGGTTTATCTGTTAAACTTTAATTTTGTCCTGTTTATTGTATAGTTTTTTTAAATAGAAAGAAAAACCCACATTTGTTAAGGTTGCCTGCATGACCTAGGAGTGTGGGTACAACATTGTGTAAGGGAATCATTGTAATAGTTTAGTTTTTGTACATAAAAGTTTAATTTAGTTAATAGTAGTTAGCTGGCAAATGCAAAATCAGCTGTTGTATTACTAAATAATGTGTAAAAGGTAACAAATAAAGTGATAAAGTAAATCATGTAATGCAATTACAAATTACAATGTAGCTTATTAGTGAACTAGCAACTAAAGTCACATAGCGATAATATTTTCCTAGCTAACACTAACGTAGGGCCATGTTTCATGTCTATGATTATGCAAACTTTGAGTCCATTCTATTATACATGTGCACTTCTGGATCTGCATAGTGGTTAAGGGATAAATTGTTTGGACCAACCTGTTTTCACTTCATAGTTTGACTTTGTATTCAGACATGTTTATATATTTAATTTTCAGTTTTTAGCATTTTGAAAAGTAAAAGCTTTGAAAGTCTTGTTCACTGCTCCCAGAACCACTCTTTCACAATTCGAGTCCTAGAATATGCCTGTGCTGCCAGGAAAAAAAAAAACTCTTTTTCAAAACCTGGTCATTCAGTACATTCTGGTCATCAGCTGACTTTTTATTCTATTGCCACGTAATGTTGTCGAGCCTAGATCTGACAAGAGGCTTGTACAGTGGCCACTATGCATGATGGGTGTGTTACTTTTTACACTTCCCTTCTTATCCTGACACGCCCATCGCGCTGGAAGGGGCCAGTCTGGACTCATCAGACCACTTTTTCCATTGCTCACAGCAAATTGAGTGTTTTTTTCCTGATTAGTCACACTTACAAGTGGTTTTATGGACTCCCAGTGGTGTGAGTTCTCGTTGCATTGTGTGTGGAAATGCTCTTACTTTCACTATTAAACATAGCTGTGATTTCTACTGTACGTTTTTTTTTATGCATCTTTACTTAGTGTTTAAGTGACCTCCATTCATGATTTTTTTTTTTTCTGAATACATTTCTTACAGGTTTTAACAATGTGTTGAAGACTTCTTAACCCAATTCCAGTCATTTCAAATCTCCTTCATTTTCAGTGCTTGATGCAGGTCAATAATAATATGACTGCTTTGAAATGACCATTTATTGGCCAGGCAGTGCATATTGTATATTAATTTTCTTTAGCAGTGTAATATTCTGTGACAGCTGGGGGGTGAGGCAGGGCACAGGAAGTACGCTTTTCCTGAGTGAGCAGCAGAGCTCATACTGCGGCGAGCGAGAGAGTGGAATAAACAAACGAGCCCACTCCTCAACATAGCTCTCCGGATGCAGACTTCGGGCAAGCTTTGGCTTTGACTCCGGTCTGCCTTTATCACATCAGACTATTTACTACACCAGCAATCTGGTTTACACCCAGGCGAACATCCCATGCAGAAAATATATACAAAGGCAGTGTAGCACATTCATTGTTACAGTGTATGAAGAGAAAGTTACTAAAACTACAGTTTAATTGATTGTGAATTGTTTGTGGTGTTATTCAGCAGAGTTTGTCATATTGCATGCCTTTTCATTTATTGGGGAACAAGTGTATTTTTATTACAGAACTCACCTCATTTGTTTTTTTTTTTACACAGATACGCCATCACTGTTTGGTACTTTGACGCGAAAGAGCGAGCTAGCGCCAAGGAAAAGTACAAACAATGTGAGTTCCAGAAAATTATTTACTGAAAATAACAAGTATTTTTTTATTAGTGAAGTATTGTTTTTACGTTCTTACTTAGAGATGCACCGATTGCAATTTTCTTGGCCGATACCAATTTACAAATTCTGCCTGACCTGTCGATTAAGATTTTAGACATTTCTGATTTTGTTTTGTCAGCACAAAATTTTTTTTTTAACTCTTTATTCAGTCAAACAAATCACAAAAAGTTTTCCTGGACAGAGTATTTTAGTACAAATAAAAATAAACTGAAAACCCAACTATGAGGGTGAAGGCTCTCAACATGCTTCCTCTAAGACCAATGACGCCAGAAGTTTTCCAGCTGCAATGGGAGAGAAGGGCTATCTGTTATGTATGAAGTAAGAGTGCAAGAATGACACCCCATCCTGGCTTATCAATCAGGGCATCTTTAGTTTTAAGCAGATCGGTACAGTTAAGTTTATCTGTGTGGGTCTTTGCAGTAACATTTTCAAGGACCTTAGGGATATTCTAACATTATACGGTCTATGTTCTGTCTTCTATGTATTGAAACAGTGTATATCTTACACTCACCTGTAACTTTAATGACTGCTTATTTATGCATTAGAACAGAGGAAAAGTGTGATCTCCGCTTTCTTTAACTGCGGTCTGGTTATTGCTGCCAGGTGCACTGGTTTGAGTTTTTTTTTTTTAGAAACCGATGATCTCCTTGGATGTTCACATACAACACTCTCACAAAATTTAAAACCTCAAAAAACAACCAGTCAACAGCAGTCATGTGAGTGGAAATACCCTGTTGAGTATTGAAAAGAGACGCTACAGTAAAGGCTACAGTAACTCACGTGATCACTCTTTACATCCATGCTGAGCGAAATATCATATCTGTACGGCCAGCATGCCAAACCTTGAGGCGAATAGGCTGCAAGCAGAATACTACATCAGGTTTCACTTCTGTCAGCCAAGATCAGGAATTTGAGACTGCAGTGGGCACAGACTCAGCGACATTTGAAGATTAGAAAGAAACCTCGTCTTGTCTCGACTGTAAGATTCCAGTATCGCTTTTCTTGTAGCATAGTGAGAACCAAAATGTATGTTTCTGGTTTCACAAACAATTAAATCTACTTGGAATTTAAATGGTTAACCTGTGTTAAGTTAAAAATTAATTCATATTAGATTAATCAAATAAATAGGAAATAATATTATGATTAATAAGGAATAATAGGGTGATATTTAATCAATAATTCAATATTAACTATTAAGATAGTCTTTCTCCATGTAATTTGTTCAATTAAAAAATTTATTTTGTAAAATGCATTGCTTTTCGTTTTATTATTTTTTTTCTTAGTGTTTTTTTATTATTTATTATATTAAGTAGATTTTATTATTATTATTATTATGATCATCGAGGACCGACATTCTGGTGGAAATTTCTAGCAGAAACTCATCCAGGAAGTGTGTGGCTCATATTCAGCAGAACTCAGGAAGTTTTTACTTCCACTAGAATGTTCTCGATCCTCAGTGGGCATAAACAGTTTTTTTTTCCCCCCTCCCTGTGCTAACAGTGTTCATGTCTCTTCTTTTTACAGCTACAGAACAGAAAGAGGTTGAAGTGCCAGTCAATCAAGCGGATAAGAAATAAGATTTCACCAGCTCAGGCATCCAAGTTTGTTGTTCCATGTATGTGCCTACCCATGCTGCTACCCGAACATCCGTTTTCACGGGAAGACACAAGGAGCAGGACGAGCAGTTTAAGCCATTTCAGGCGACAGAAAGAATCCCTTCTCCTGTTGGCCTGGGACTCAGCAACCATAAACACTTTAGTGAGAATTTCAGGCTGCTTGATGGAGAAGGGGTCAGGCTGAGTACACGCAGAAGATGGATACAGAATGGAGGAGCAGTGATTCTTGTCAGTCAGATTCAGCTTGGCAACTACTGAAAGTCTCAAATTTGAGAAAATTCTATGAATAAAATTGCCAAAATGTATTACAAAATGATCACTGCTGTACTTTTGCCCTTATCTGTAAGTTCCGTTTTTACATAGTAATAAATCAGATTTTTTTTTAATGCTTATATTAATAAGCACTTCCTCTTGGAGAAGACTCCCATGTTCAGTAGTCATGTTCAGATGCTTTGCGTTTGGAAGGAGAAGAGGAAGTGACGAGTGACTGCCTGCCTCGGGCCTGATCATATCATATAAGCTGAAGTAAAGCAGTGGTCATGTTGAGCAGTGTTATTACTCCCGCTCCGACACCTAAACATCACAGTGAACTTTACACTCCAGACATTTTAGACTGAACAGAGGACCTTATGACTGCTGGTACCGAGTTGGGTCAGTTCCTCAGCATCAAGGACTGGACTTCACACTCAGACATGTCTTATGTGTATAATCTACAGAAGATTTGTAAGGCTGTACAGCAGGAGGGTCAAAACAGGGTTCACTGACTGTGATTTTTACATGTATGGATGTGTTTTATAGTGAGAATGTTAGATATGGTTTCATGGTTACACCTGTAACTTCTTTTTTCCTAAAGTAAATGGCCTTCTCTAGTTAGAAAGCACAGACACAATGAGGTGTGCATGCATGTCTTTAAAAAGGCTACTGTGGCACTTCACTGAGTCACCTTTAAAAACAGGGAGATGACGATCTCTTATTCAACAAATCAAGCCCGGATCATGTAGGATAGTCTGTCTGTTTCATGCATACATTCCCCTGATTGCAAAAGTTTTGGAAATACAGGTAATTTGTAAAAAGTACAATTACAATAAAGACCCATTTTGGTCTGTTATCTAACTGGAGAGTTTTTTTTTACAAAGCCACTTGAGTCCAGGTGAGAAGAAAATAATACAAACTGAAAGACATAACTTCAGCATCATGAGTTTAAAAAAGGGTCACATGAAGCAGGTTTAGTGGTGTGTGTGTATATATATATATATATATATATATATATATATATATATATATACACGTACTGTTTTTATATACTGTATATAGATAGATCGATAAATGAAGTTTTTTCATAATCACTACCAAATAAATTCCAGTCGTGTACCTTGTCAAAGATGTTTCCAGGTGAAGAAAAATGAGAATGTCATTAAGGAGCAGAAAAGTTACTGTAGTTACAATAGTCATGTTTATTGTCCAGAGAAATAAAGTGAATTCTTCCTAAAACTGACCTGGATAATGTTGTAGCTAGACACTTAGTAAGAGAGCGAACAAGATATTAACAAGCACTTTACTGTAGATAATGTCATACTAACATATGCTTTATGTATTAAATGATCAGTAAGTACAATATACCTCATACTGTAAGGATGTGCTTAATTTTTCCTCAATCTGCATTACTTAATCTCTTAAAGCACTTAAATCGCACAGAAGATCAAAGTTAATTTCCCTTTAGAAAACTCAGTTCTTTTCGATGTTCTCTTAAAGCACCTTTTCACATGAAAGGATTTAACTTGAATATTTACTTTCAAAAGACAAATACGGTTGGAGGTTTTCTGGTTTATTTGTTTTCAATCACCTCTTGAAGACTTCAAGCTAAAACTATTTCATATTTAGACTTAAGAAATTGCATAAGTGTTGATCAAAGAAATCATGTACTATCAAAATGTCAGATTAAGGCAGATGGATATCATGAGCTGAAAGATGAACTACAACCTTACAAAAAAGACTATCGAAGAAAATAAGCTTTCCTTTCATTCATGTTCACTTTTATTTTCTTAAGGTTTGGGAAAGAAATCTTTGTGAGTCTTTTGAATGGAGTCCTGCCTGCTACATTTTTTCACATGGTAGACATCGTTGAGAAGAGATGAACTACTGATAAACCTTGAAGGAATGTAAAAGCTAGGGTTTTAGTGTCAGAGTGAGACAATTCACTTTTGTTTTTTTTCAGCAACATTTTTTATACAATTGCCATTTTTTTGTTGTTGATAAAATCTCATTGTTGTTGCTAAAAAAAAGAAACAATCTAGACTAGGACAAGGAAATTGGGTTAAGAAAATAACAAGTAATTGGACTCAGAGAATGTTTTTTTTAATCGGTGCAAATATTAATTACGGATGTACACAGAACAGTCGTATCATTGCAAGGCTAAACAGAACCCAATACAGTATTGTTTGTGTTCATGGATTGGACGTGGTTGTCCGGTGCATTCCATAGACGCTCGATCGGATTGGGATCTGGGGAATTTTGAGGTCCGATAACCACCCTTTGGCTGCTAAGCCCCATAGATGGCGGGATGTGGTACGCTGGGTGTTCTGATAACTTTCTTTCATGGCCAGCATTGATGGTTATTTATTTTTTTCTTGTTGGCCTTTGGTACCTGTGGATATTGGCTGAGGCTTGGGTGTCCATGATCCTGTCACCAGTTCACTAGAATATAATTGATGTTAAATCAATGTTAATGTGGATAAAGGATCTTGAAAAGATAAGACAATTTCTTACTATGCAATGCACAGATCACACAGTAAACCACAAGTACATTGTATGATGGAAATAAGAGGATAGATTCCTCAAAGCTGTCAGACTCAGACAGACACAGGTTTTCTTACTATTATAATGATTAATCGGTGAGGGACAGAGGTTCTAGATGGGTGAAACTGCTCATCTTAGCCTTCGCTTGCAGCTGGAGCTTCGGTTTCTGGAATGTGTCAACAAACAGGAAGTGTTTTTCCATATCCGGTCTGAGCACTGACAAGTGAGTGGAAATTTCCTGGTTCTTCACTATGCTGACTCTATGTGTGTGTGTGTGTGTGTGTGTGTGTGTATACATTGGCCTGACCTTGCCTGTTCGCTCAAGGTACTTTCCGAGGTTTTAAACTGGGACGTTATTCAACGCTGCCCCCAAACATGCTGAATATGCACGAGAAGGACAGGCCGAACACACAGTCTGGATAAAACCAGAGCTCTCTCAGCAACTCGGCAGTGGCTTCTGCGACAATAAACATACACTTAAAAATAACTGACTGTGATTAATTAGTATTAAGGCCATGTTTTGTTTTCAGCAGCTAATACACCCTCTGTGCTTGTTAAGAAGAAACAGGTATAACATGTTCTGAGAGATGGAGAGAAAGACTAGAACGCCTTCAACTTCTACCACTTCTCTCCATAGCATCTCAACTGCTCCGCATCAATAAAAGATTGTGAGCTGGAATTACACACATCTACTGTTGTAACCATGATCTGAGTTTATATTCAGCCTAGGTCGCTCAGTCAGAAGAGGATCAGAGTGTCTCAGCGGGGTACGGATCTGGCTTACTGTTCAGAAGGTTGAGAGTTCAAGCCCCTGAGTACTGACAAACTGCTGCTCTCGGGCCCTTAACCATCTGTGCAGCAGGGGTGCTGTAACATAACTGACCCGACGCTCTTCCGAGCAAGCTGGGATGTACTGTAGAAAGACAGGATTTCACTGTAATGCATGTTCTATTCTGAACATCTGTGACACGCATTAGTCTCCTTCAAATCTTTAACTTTAAGAGCATGAGCAGCTGCACGCGATTAAATTTAGGAAGTTATTGTATTTAAAAAAGATTGCATATTATATATAAAAAGAAATAATATAACAATGAAGGAATTGATTACATAAGCAGACCAACCCACAGAAAGAAGAGGCTGGAGATTATTCATTGTGTGCTCTGGGATTGGCCTGCACTGTGGCGTGACAAGGTGGAATAAGACATGGAAGTTACACAGCTCTAGACATCAAAGATGTGTATTCTTTTCCTTCACACACTTCTCTCTCTCTCTCTTTCTCTCGCTGTTTTCCCATGACTCCCTGGCTTCCTCTCTGCACTCCTCACGCTAACGGCACATCAGGTAGGACAGGAGTGCGGGCCAAAAAAACGCCAAGAAGCAGACAGAGACAAAGGACTCCAGGCAGGAAGAAGCCATACACTTACCCAGAAAAACAAACATGCACACACATTCTCTCTCTCTCTCACGCACAAGACTGCACAAAACCATGCACAGATACAGGGTCTCACATACAAATTTAATTTATTAAAGTTAACAGTGACAAAACCTTCCCTATGACCTTTCTATTTTTGCAAATAAACAACACGTATGCTCCAAAATAGCAATTGTCTTATCTGTTGTTGTTTTTTTTTTCTTCTTATCCAGGGTCAAATGTAGTATGCAGCTGGAAAGTGAACTGGGAAAAACCTGAACCGTCAATACTTGACAAGAACAATGATAAAAAAAAAAAAGCACCCCCCTGATCATTTTTGTTTGATCCATACTTCAAAAAACAAAACGTTTTAAAAAGCGTGTCAAAAACAAAGTGCAATTCAATCCATTACACCAGAGATCAATATTGTATTTTTATTTTAATTGATAATATTCTGAAATATTACTTTGTATTAAAAAGTTGAATCCATTAAAAAAAAAAAAAAGACATACAATACATCAATGTGGATATTTAATAAAACCAAAAGTATACTCTTTTGATGGTTTTCATAAGTCTAAGTCTACTCTTTTGATGAATACAAACATTAATCACATTTAATCCACCACTTCTAGCAATAAGCCCCTACATTTAATTCTGTAACTCAACCGCACACATTTGTATGCCTTGACTTATGTTTAGTTGGTAAACAGTGACACCTTGTGGAAGCCTTGTTTAATTACAACATGATGAGTTTTGAAAGTCCTGTGTCTGACGGCATTATGTATTTACCGTCCACTTTAACAGGACACTGTGTACACCCGTTCAGTCATAGACTTCACAATCGGAATAATAGAAAACAAACAAAGAAACAAAAAGGGGTGACCATTTATTTAAAACAATAATAATATTCAACTTTTCAGTTCGGGTGAGCCTCTGTGCTCAGGTTAGCCTTAGCTTCAAGTTCTTGACTTGAGAGGAATCCGATATATAGTACAGCTCTGGAAATGATAAATAAGATACCACTGAATTTACTTCAGAAAACTTCTGGAATGTCATCAAGAGGAAGACGGATAGTCACAAACCATGAAGCAAAGCTGAGCCCAACAGCAATGTGAAAGTCTAGTGGAGAGCATTGCAACTGTAATTGTTATTCCACCAAATACTGATTTCTTAATGTTTTTTGCCAAAGCATTAACACAATTTGCAACCCTACAAATACTGCATGATCTTGGGTTATTTTGATGTGCTGTTATCAGGTCTGGACATTCAGTTCAGAGCAACGGCCGGGGGGAGGTTGCGCGCGCGTTCAGAGCATGCGACGGGGGGCGGGGATGGGAGGGGTTGCGCGCGCGTCCAGATCATCAGACCGGGGGCCGGCCCAAAAATGTGCGTCGGCCCACCGGGCATTGCCCTATGGTCAGTCCAGGCCTGGCTGTGATGTTGTCATTTCCTTTAAATATACACTCTAAAAAAACTATAATTATATCTTGAATTTAGAAAAAAATATTGTCAGCAGTTCACAAAAAATGAAACAAAACTGTTCATCTCACCAATACATGCACCTGTAAGTAAAAAAAAAACACAAGAAACTGATTATTTTTGCTGTGGGAAAATTGCAGCAATCTGCCAGTCCTTTGCTCCCAACCCCTACACCAGAACTTCAGGACCTTCCCTCCCCTCCCTTAGCAGAAGTCTCCAACCTGTCAACTGATGAGATTCAGCAAATCATATCGTCATCCAATCCCACCACATGTTCATTAGATCCAATCCCTTCTGAAATGCTCCAGGCCATCTCATGAGACCTCCTTCACTTCATCACAACCATCATCAACCATTCCAGATTATCTGGTCATGTTCCTGCTGCTTTTGAGAAGGCAAGAGTTATTCCCCTGATCAAGAAACCCTGCCTGGATCCAGCAGATATGAGCAACTAACGCACAGTATCGCTTCTCTCTTTTCTTTCCAAAATTCTTGAAAGGACTGTTATCAACCAAATGTCTCTTTATCTCTCATAGAACAACCTTAATGATCTCAACCAATCCAGATTCAAAAGGCGCTATTAAACAGAGTCTGCCCTTCTGTCAGTCACTTAGAAGCTCCATGCTGCTAGATCAGCTAAACTATCATCTGTCCTCATCCTCATGGACCTGTCAATTGATGCTCCCCTACAAATCTAAAAATGACCCAGCACCCAATTACCTCTCATCTCTAATTATACCACGTTCCCTCTCTATCCTCCAGCACTGCTCGCCTCGTCCCACCATCTCTCAGGGATCAAGAAAGACATTTATCCAGATTCGTTTCTGTTCTGGCACCTAGGTGGTGGAAAGAACTTCCTCTAGATGTCCGTACAGCTGAGTCTTTGACAATCTTTAAACGACGATTCAAGACGTATCTGTTTCTTCAATACTTTTACTAATCCCCCCAAGCAAAAAAAAAAGAAAAAAACTTCCTCTAGAAGTCTATTTGAGTCTAATGTCATCATTTTGTACTTGGCCTTAATTTAAAAAGGTTTTAAATGAAAAAAAAAAATAATAATAATAAAAAATTAAAATATATATATACTCAGCAAAAAAAGAAACGTCCTCTGACTTTCAACTGTTTTTCCTTTCAGTAAACTTAATGTGTAA
>JAQQZT010000003.1:10341652-10367008 GCA_030068275.1 Clarias platycephalus
TCTGCAATGGAAAAGTACTCGAACTAGTTACTTTTATCAGAAAGTAATGCTGTAATGTAACTGATTACTTTTTAATGGCAGTAATTCTGTAATGTAATTAGTTACTTTAAAAAGCCCCCAACACTGTTCACCACTGGTTAGAATAATTTAATAACAATTTTTTTAATAGTTGGGGAGAAAATAGTGACTCTTAGTATTAGCCACTAGTTTGATTTGTATAGTTGGTTACATGATTCCAGTCTGGAAACTAGCTCTATCAACAATCACAAGATTTAAATTTTAAGCATTTTAAAACTCTAACAACAACAATAAAAAATGCTCATGTCAAATTCTTTGAGTTTATTTTTCCCCACATTGTTGATTTATACTACTACTCTTAATGTTGATAATAATAACATCTGTGACTATATTCTATATTTGTTTTAATTTTTTTATTTTATTTAAATTTTACTTTATTTAACCTAGTAATGTTGACTTTAGAGCCTGGAGTATTTTATAATATCACGTGTAATAACAGTTTGTATTATATTTCAGGATTCCTCTCATGGTTCAGAAATGGCTTGCTTGCTACTGGGATTGGAGTTATTGCTTTTGTGCAGAGTGATGTAGGAAGAGAAGCAGGATATGGTACTATTCATTAGTTCTCATTTCCCCCTTTCTTTCCCTTTTTCTTCATCTCCTGAATTTCATTTCTTTTTCTTGAATCTTGTAATGTTGATGGGAAAGCAACAGGCCTGTGTTCTTAAAGCCTGCTTAATAAGTGCAGGAGGAAAACGTTGCGTGTGTTACAAAAGGCTGACACTGGAAACTCCTTTCATAACTTTTACATAAACATTTTATTACAGAAAGTTTCAGCGAATCACTGACATTCATTTGAGGTTCCAACATACAAGTATTTGTAAATATTTAGGAATCCAACAGGACTAAGATATACCTTTATTCGTCCCACAGTGGGGCAATTTCTTAATTTAAATAAATTAAGTAATTAATAGATTCTCATTATATTGTTAGATTGTGTACCACTTTGACTGAACCTTTATATAACTGTTAGAAATTCTGTAGCGTTGTATTACATATTTTTCTTCCTTTTTCTTTTAAAGCTTTTTTCATCCTGGGTGGAGTGTGTGTGTCATTCGGCGGAGTGTCCTACATAGCCAGTTTGCTGTCTCTGAGGAGAATCATGCTGCTCTCTCTGCCTTCCGTGTTGCTGCACACAGCCGTGGTGTCCAGCGCTGCCCTCTTCTGGCTGTGTGCCGTCTCTCTCTACATTGGCCGCCTTGAAGTAGAAATTATCCATGAGGATGACGAGGAGGATGAAGGTGGTGACGATGGAGGAGAGTGTACGGAGTGTAAAGCTCGGCGAGACCGGCGCCACGCGAGCGATAGAGGCCAGGAGAAGTAAAGAAGAGACTCGTCTCGTATATTCTAGAGCTATACACTAGGACCAGGAGCTCTGATCCTATCAGTAAATATTGAAAGACAAAACAAAACTTAAAAAAATGTCAACAGAGCCTATTTTCAGGTTGGAGAGACTGAGGACATTTAGTGATTTTTATATATATATATATATATATATATATATATATATACTATAAACTGATCTTTGTCCTGGTCTCAGTGTACAAGGATCATAGCCACGAGTGCTGTTTTATTTGCAATATAGATACATTAGTGTGTATGTGCGGATATGTGTGTGTGAGGCACTTAAAACATATAAAGAAATATTCCCAGTTTCTTCAAACAGATTATAACCTGTGAGTTGCGTTTTATGGGAAAGGTGCAGAGCGGATGGTGCTTCTAATTGCATGCTAATGTGTATAGAAACCCTTAAAAACACCTTTAAAACAGCTTGCGATCCAAGACATTAGCATGTCTTCCATTAGTGTTGTTTCTTGGGGGTTTTAAAAGCTGTGTCTTTGTTTCAACATTCTGTATTTATTTTTTTGCATATGTTCGTATTTGTTGCAGTGCAAGAGTTAATGCTGGAAGCAAACAAAAATATTTCTTTAAATCAGCGTAAAAAGGTGTATTACAATGACAATGGATTTACTTACAGGAAGTAAGACCTGGTGATTCTTTTCTTTTATTGCTAAATCTAGTCTTCTGAAGGTTCATTCAGTTCGTCCCTTTGCGGAAAATCTTTGACATTTTAAAGACTAGAATGTTTCCCTGTCAGAGAGGTTCTCTGTTGATTGTGTAACTATCTAAAATCCTTGAAGGAACACACAGTTGTACACTGTAGTTGCAGAGTGGTTCTTACGGTTGTCTGATTTAGTCAGCAAAATATCTGTTGTTGCTCTAGGCCTTGACTTAAGGCTACAAAATAAAACAATATACCTTTCTGAGTAAACCTGTGGTGGTGGTGTGAGGAGGGGGGGTAAATGCTGGCGATTGCTCCAGCTATATTTTGAAAATTTGTAACCTTCCCTTGACTTTCTGTCTGCAAAGATCTTGACAGACAGGGAGTCAGTTTAACAAACTGGTGTTAAAGTAGGTAAGTCTAAAACCTTGTTAGCTTTGTACGATTTCCTGAAATGGTAAATAAAACAATTTGCTTTACATATCGTAGCAAAATGGACAGGAGTCTAAGTCTTATATAACTAAGCTTAGTCTTATATCATAATTCAGTACTGGTTGTCATAATGTTCATGATGCTCCTGTCCCATCGCTAGATCAAAGCTGCTTTCACCTTAACACAATAAGAACAAGTGTTGTCTACAAAACAAGACTTGACTGGCTTAATCAGTGAATATTTCCTTACCCAAGTGAGCAGTGATTGTGCTCAACTGAGTTAAAAAAAAAAAAAAAAACTTTATACCTCAGATAATGCTGTTGATCAAAACAAAAACTCCTGACTTTCTTTATAGCGTGTTAGTAATACCATGTTTCCTTCCTTATAAAAGTTATAAATGTTTTTTTTCTTCATTCTTTAAATGCATTTCTTCCCTTTTCAGGACAAACAAAGGTTTTATAAAGGGGAAGCAAGTTAAGTCAGTTTTACATGTAGCTTATACATACCTCTTAATTAATTTTTTTTAAACTAAGATTTTTTTGTGCACGTATGCTTTCATTCTGGTGTTTCCTGTTTTGAACTGTTTACACTTTCTCTCATTCTTGTTGATACATTTCTTATAACGTCATTAAAACACAGCACAGATGGAGAGAAATGAGACCCTGTGCCGTTTTAATCCAAAGCTATATCGTGTAAAAAAAGTTTTCATTGTGTAGTTTAAGCAGCTGTTTTCAGATGATGTCACACTCTCACCAATACGTTGATGCGCGCTTTCTCAAACAGTTAATTTAATTCCTCTGAGGTGAATTTATTTAATTAGCTGTATATTAATGGAAGTGACACAGTCTGCTCTGACCAAACGCAGTGCTTGGACCTTTTGTCGGTCCTTTAGGAGCGTGTGCTTCAAATCAATCTCTCTGTAACTCTCCGCTACAATTGTACCTCTTTCTTTTGTAGTCAATCTAGAGTAATTATGTGCACGTTTGTATGCAACTGCATTCCATCAATGCCGGAAGAGCAGTAGGACTTCGAGTCTTTAAAAATAATTACTCCTTATATACATATACTCAGGTGTATGATTAATCCAGAGTATGATAACATTGTGTTGTGCATGTACAGATTGTATTAAATCCTGAGAATATTATCCACTTTTTGACACTCCTTTGATGTCTATTCTGCTTCTCCGTAAACCTCAGTCATTATTTATGGATCCAAATTAACTTTTGCAAATGTGTGATTTGGATGCAACTAACCCAATGCTGTTTCTCTTTGATTATTTTAGACATGGTGATATTACTTTACACCAATCAGCCACAATGTTTTTATTAAAATAGTTTTTTTTTTTTTTGGTTGGATTTTTCCCAGATTTTCTCCCTAATTTAGTCGTGACCAATTCCTCCCCATCACTAGGGGGCTCCCACATTAAGGCTACTACTACCATTCAGCGGGGACGGCCGAAGACTATCACGTGTTTCCTCCGAACCGCGTGACGCCACCCGACGGCATCTTTTCGAACTGCTTGCTCACGCACCGTTAGGGGCGGAGTAACACACTCGGAGGAAAGCGCTAGCCACTCCTTCCGCGTGCGCGAGCTCACAGACGCCCCTGATTGACTGTAGAGCCGTGATTAATGTGGGAGCACAAAGTACCTCTCATCCCTCCCCTCTGAGAGAGCTCGGCCAATCAGCTCTCTCTAGACCTCTGGCTGTGAGAGGTAACAGCATCACCCGGGGATCGAACCAGCGGTCTCCGGATGATAGGGCGAGCACTTTACCACCAGAGTCAAGCCTGTGGGGACCAAAGACTGACCTGTCTGGTCTGATCCCACAGAAAAGCTTATGTAGCACAAATTGTGGAGAAAAGTAATTGCTAGCCATGATAGAAAGGCACCAGAACTCCCAGTGCATCACAGCCTGCCACGTACAGTATGGTGCTTAACATGCAAAGAGTTCACGGTTGTTGATCCTGCCTTGAAATTCCACAGATCTCTGCATGATCCAATCGAGCATTCATGGAATGTGCTGGACAAACAAATCCGTTCCATGGAGACCTTAACCCTCAACCCATAGCGCCCGAAGGATCCGCTGCCACGTCCTAGTGCCAATCCATACAACACACCCCAGAGGTCTTGCGGAGTCATGCCCTGAGTGACCAAAGCCGCATGAGACATGAGTAATGCAGAGTAAACCCCCATTATAATTTACACAGTGATGAGCGAGTTCCTCTAGGTGAACTTGTTCTCTTATATTTTGACATTTGTCTCACTACAAGAAGATTAACCTCTGTGTCAGACTACATCTGAGGCTATTTGTTTGACCAGGTCCAATCAGTTATATTGTTTCGGAAATAGGACTGTGTATTTATGTACGTATGTATTTTTTGCTGATTGTCATGTGGAGTTAGATCAAAGACAAAGCACTGAATAGGACTTAAAGTTAACTTTTCTCCAGTTCACCACTGATCACTGAAAGAAAGCTTTCGAGGAACAGTTTATTCACAGTGGAATGTTGAAAAGTAGACAATTCAGCTCTTATTTTTTCTAAACTGGGTTGCTAAATGACATTCATTGTTTTTTTTTTTTTTCACGTGTGCGGTTATCATGGGATTACAAACTGGCGATGCATGACCTTCAGTGCTATTTGCTGTACATAATGAGGCTATGAATATGTACATAAAAGGGACTATAGAGTGAACAAGAGCAAGTGTGATTGTCTCATCATTTCCGATGACTTGTTAAAGTGGAAATGACGGATGATTAGTATGAGAGAAAATCTGGTTGCTACTTTCTTTTATATGAAAATATTAAGGATTGAGCTTGGCCTTTCACAAATTCTGCGATTTATTTTCTCATTCAAACTCCCCATAGATATTCAGTGTTGACTGGCACACCAGTACAGATTTACATTAAAAAAAAAACACACACACACACACAGTCTGAAGAGAAACCCACAAAACCCAGCTTTGCTTGGCAAAGACCATGCTGCATCACTAAGATGCGGTGTGGCCAACCTTCCGAACCTTATCAGACCAGGATCTGTAGTGTTACTATAGGCTCGATTCTGCTTTCCAATCAAGAACATAAGCATCAACTCAAGCATCCTCTGCACCTTTTGCCTCTTTCCCATTTTAAAACTTCTGTATGCCCCACTTCTTGCTTTTGGTGCAGTTGGTTCGTTACTGATTCTGGGAGTGTCTCAGTGCAGCATTGGGCCCGCAGCCGTGTCTTCTTATATCTCCCTTTCTCTTTCTACCCCTCCCTTGGCTGCATCTGCCTGCGCAGCTCTGTTTGACATGCAGCGTGTCTGTGGGGGCCTCCACATGGCTAAAGGGCAAAGCACCCAAGCACATGGTCTGGCCAGACCTCACACTCCCAGCTGTACCTGACTAGAGTTCATAAAAGATAAGAGTCTGCAGCTGGAACCTGGTAAAAACCTGAACAGCGCATGAAGAGAGATGGCTTACTTCAAAAGTTTGAGAGGACAAAAGGAAGGCAGGGACGCCGTAAAGACATTGTTACCCTTTTGATCAGGACAATTGTGCATTGTCAGAGTGAGCGAAGATGTTCCTCTTAAGGAATTTACTGACACTGGCTATTGTATGACACACAGACACACACGCACAGAGCGACACATCATTTGCTTCTTCTACCCAACAACTCCACTTCTTTAGTATGCAATTCCTTTAGTCGTCAGGAGGGAATGATCCTCACACTAATGAACTGGGGCCTGCCACTAGAATGTAAAACAGGACTTAACCCGTCTTCAATGTCATAGCCCCTCCCTGGGGTTCCTTGAAACAACACAACAGTGCTGCCATAACTTGCACGCCTCGCGTTTCAATCACTCTGTCCGCCTTTTGTCTCGACCCTACGGCCCGTTACTTTGACAGCGGGCTTCTATCCGAGAAAGCTTCAAAGCTGTGATTTATAAATCTATATGCAGATTACCACTAGTGCCGTTCGGATTGCTGTATTCGTGAAGAGGCTGATGAAATGACAAACACTAGAGAAGTATGACTGGAGCTAGACTGAGCCGAACCACTTTATCACGTCACTCAGTCTACATTCAGTGTCCACAACTAATATGTTCTTAGATGTGTCTTAGATGATGTGGTTGAAGAAAAACAAATCTGTGGTATCGGCGTGACTCCCAGAGAAAGTCTTGACTTTTTTTGTAGTGATAAAAGGACGGAAACCTATTTACTTGAAATTCTCTTATATAAATCAGTTATAAGGGCAGTCGATAGACATTGGAAAAGAATGCAAAGGTATTTTAAATGAAGTTCATCTGTACAGTCCAGATAACATGTCAGATAAAAACAGACCCATGCTAAAAAAACAGCCTGAACTTGGCAAAGATTTAGTAATTCTCTGGAAGTGCATTGGCATGATAAACATTTTCCACTTTTGGGGTCATGAGGGTCTTGGAGCCCATCCCAAGCAGCTCCACACATGGCAGGAGACACCCTGGATGGGGTGCCAAAACATTACGGCCCACAAAAGCACACAATGCTCCAAGGACAAGGTGTTTTTGGATTGTTGGAGGAAACCAGAGTACAAGGAGAAAACCCACCAGGGATACCAGATTCACTATTTACACCTCCAACCCTAGATGGAAGGGAGCTCACACATCACTTCAAAATCTTTAATACCTGTTTGGTTAGGTTGAGATCAGGTGAATATGAATGTAGCTTACCATTTATATCATTTTCACACTTAACAAAACTTTTACCGATGATTCATATCCTGTGGAATAGGTTGGAGAATCCTAGAAGAGACATTTGATTGATTAGCAGTGACGCTTCTCTCTACGTTATTCCAAACCATGGCAGCAGAAATATGCCCCCCAAAGCATGGTGTTTCTTTACACATTTATTCAGGTTTAACTTTAATTTCTTACTTCTTATCTGCATGTGTAGTTTAGCTGCAGCATTTACCTTTTTTGAGCCATGGTGATGGGGAGACACCTAAAAAGAACTTCTGTTTTCCCAACTAAAACAACAATCAGACCAACCTAGAATAAAATTGGAAAGTCAATCTACTGAAGAGGAAAGGAAACCTCTGGGAAAGCATTACATGCTTCTCTTTGTTACGGATGCTCATCCATTCATCCAGGAACCTCTGTAGGTCAACGGTAATCATTGTATTTATTCCACGTCCAGTGAACATTCACACACTATGGGCAATTTGGGAATGCCAATTAGCCTAATCTGCATGTCTTTGGGCGTGGGAGGAAACAGGAGTACCCGGAGGAAATCCACCAAGCATGCGGAAAATATGCAAACTCCTTGCACACAGGCTCTGAAGCAGGAATCGAACCCAGACCTTGGAGGTGCAGGGCAACAGCGCAAACCACTACGCCAGCACAGATGCTCAGCTCTATACAATACTATATTTGAGTACAGCTGAAGTTTATGCTTATGTAAATATTGACCATAAAGAATTGTTAAAACGTAAAGCGGGGAAAAAACACTCCACTACATGAATAGAGTTTATTATCTGTCATCTGTATTATCATTACAATAATCTTTACAGATTTTCATTTTCATTTAATGTTGATACCATTGTGTTTTCACCAACATTTCAACATAAAAAGGTTAGATTCACAGTGATGGAAAAACGTTAAAGAGACCACAATCTCATGAAACATAGAACAGATGTGTGTGTTCCCTCCCATACACACACACATACACACACACACACACACAAACTCTTTCACTCAGTCTGTAATTCACTCATTGACTGATTGGCTCAATGATTCAGTCACTCATACACTCGCTCACTCACTCACTCATTTATAGCAAATGTGCACTAACAAGTAAAACACGAAAGGCTCACCCTTTAGACAGAAAACATATGGCCATTTACATTTAAAAATGTTTCTTTTGGCACAGACACCTAAAAATGATGTGATTCTTTTCCTGTAAACACTTTAACAAAGAATCTGCACACACATCATCAGTTGAACAGTGTAGTAATGCCATAATCTGAACGTTTTGACTATAAGGACCACTTGGGTACATTCCCTTTTTAGTGATCACGTCATTACCTTCTTTCACATTTTTTTTTAAGTTTGTTATAAAAAAAAAAAAAAAAGTATTTTTATTGACCACAGCCTTATCAACATCTGTTTTTTTATACACTAGAGAAAAATGGAAAGTGTGGTCATTAATGAAGTGCTATATATTCAAAGCCAGATGCTTGAACAACCAACGTAAGTGCTTGGAAGTGATGCATGATGATGAAAGACAATGTTTTCACCCTCCCACCCAACTCACCCTAAATCCCTATAAGAGGTTAGTTAAAGTTCAGGACAGTAAATGTGTTCACAATGTGTGTGTATAGGGCTTTTGAGCCTTGCATGTATGCAGTCTTTAAATACCAAATATTTTAAATATGGTTGCACTGTCTGAAGTTATTGAGTTTCCATAATGCTTATGGAATAAGAGACTAATACTGCATGTTTTTTTTTTTTTGTAGAAAAAACACTAGTGTTTCAATCTGTAAAAGAGGCTTAGTTGTGTTTACTCCATGAAGGGACTGTGCTTTCCTATTTCAGCGGGAATTTGTTTTTATTGTTCGGCAAATGTCCTGATGTGCCTTTGCACTCAAATGTCTATTTCTTTCGCAAAATGTAAATATACCCTTCTGGAGTTTTATATGTATGTATTTGTCCATATGATGACTTTTATTTGTACAGTATGGCTTTTCCTGCATATCCAGAGAGAGGAAGACCTGTGCAAACGCATGAGCTACCCGGAAAGGATACTGGGAAGACTATATGACAAGCCTGCACCCCTTCCCTCTCATTTCCTTCAGTACTATTTTCCAGTGTTGTGCTACCTATCTCTGTTATCTCTCACTCTCTTATTTACAGTCTCTGTTTTCTCAGTCCTCATCTGTCCCTGCTGCTCCTCTCAGTCCGTTCATGCAAAAGGAAAGGGATGGAGTGAAGGGAGGCTCTGAAGGAGAAAAGCCACTGAAGGGTGGTAGAGCAGCGATTCTCTGAAGATGTGGAAAGAAGCTGGGTGATTTAGACGTGTGGTCCAGGCGTGGCCCTTCAGCATGGCCAGTAGGCAGCTCCGGAGGGGCATAGCGGATGGTGCTCGGAGCGTAAAGGCTCTGAGGCCCTGGAGGGCCAAGAGCGAGAGGGTGGAACAGTACACGCCCGGCTGCTCCACCTGCAGCTAGTCTCTGAAGAAGCTCGTAATCAGGTGTGCGGCCTCCGTGGAGGGAGCGATCTTCCCGAGGAAGGGGTGAAGCTGAGATGGGTGAGGGAGGGCTAAAAAGACCCTTAGCTGGAGCTTCTGTGGTGACGGAGTCGGAATCCTGGGATTGGGGACTGCTGCCATTTATACCCCTGACGGACTGAGTGTTGCTCCATCGCCCTGCAATGGCAGAACAAATCCCGGTGCCCAAAATGTCCTGCTCAGTTTTGACGTTAGAGCCGGCAGTACTGGTCACCACGCTCTTCAACTGCTGGATTACAGCACGACCATTACGGACTTTCCCCGTTTCACTGTTCTTCTTAGAGGCTCCTGCATCAGTCTTCAGTTTCTTACTGTTGCTGTTATGGTCCCACTCCTCTTCTTTGTCCTCCTCTTCCTCTTCCTCAGCTTCACTGTCACTGGCTGAGTCCGAGGTGCCCGACAGGCTGTCCTCTCCATGGCGGAACACCTCAAGCTGTCTCCTAGTTTGCGGAGGTGTGTTTTCAGGACTGGAGTGGTGAGGCCTTTTTCTTCTGTTATCTGTCTGGTTAGCTGTAGGGTGAGTGTAAGAGTCTCTCCCTTTGCGCTCAGCATCATTTCGTCCAACTCCGCCCTTCGTTGGCTGGGCACCATTCGAGCCTAAAAGGCAGACAGAATTTACATAATACAGACAAAATACAGTGTTTATGGAGATATTTATATGTTAAAAACATGTGAACTGGTGTTAATATCCAGCAGGTTAATACTACAAGAATTTTGGAGAAAATGAAATAGAAGGAGGAAAATGATTACTGACAAATCATTCACTGCATATATTTTGAATGTTTCACGCAATGGAGTTGTTGAAAATGGGCACAGATTTAATCACAATCCATTACTACATTTTTATGTAAATTTACTTTAAAATAACTAGGTTAGTAGTAATGTACAGTAGTAATGTACTGGTAAACCTGCACAAAACCCATTAAAATTACATAATATTGAAGTAAAAATATAAAAGACAGTTTTTAAATATAATTAAACTTATAGGAACAAGATGTTTAGTAAGTGCTTTGTTCTGATATTTCTTCAAAATTGATCAAATTGTGTATGTAAAATAAATCATTACAATAATAAAAAAGAATAATAAAATAGAATAATAATAATAATAATAATAATCCCAGTTCAAAAATTTACATATTTGTAAGATTTACAGATTTGGGCTTTTGTAAGATCTGACCTCCAACAATATCCTTCTCGCAATTAGATTTTTATAGCTAAATTATAAATAAAGTTGATTTTATTTTTTCCAGTGACAGAAGAAAAGTTTTGCATTCAGCTGTAACATAAACCTTTAGGCTGAGGCTAGTTTTATACATACAGTGAGGTTGTGAAAGTTTTCATGTAAACTGTAAGCAATAATCACTGGAATTAAAACAAAAATGACTTGAAATATTTTACTTTTCATGTGTAATGACCATAGAATATATGAGTTTTCACAGAAAAAAAAAATTCCATTATATCCAATTGATTTGATTGATATCAATTGATATTAATATTTTAAGAGAGAAAACATTTTATGTTTTAAACTTTAAATAAGTAATGTTATAAAATTTTTCAATATTAAATATATAAATACTGTATATAAAATAGAAAACTACTATGCTATTATGATACAGTACATTTGTTACATATACATTCACATGTACTGCTTTAAAACTGCCTTACAAAATAAATAAATAAATAAATAAATATATAAATAAATACTACTACTACTACTACTACTACTACTACTACTACTAAATGTTATCTGCTATAACATTATTGAAGGCCAAAAGTTTTTTGGCTCAGTACTTCCAAAGTACTGTAATAACAAATGGCAAGTCTTGCAGTGTGTAAATATTAGTCATTTAGAGGTCTTGCATTTGAGACGTACAGTATTAAAGTATGAAGTATATTTTTAATGTAAGAAAACTTTGACTGTAGATATGGCTTAGACATGTACTGTATTTGTAAATGCATGCTATATACCGTGCTCCTTTGGAGAGAGATCACGAGTGGAAGAGCTTGCCCGAAGACGCTCGGCTTTGAGGGTTTCTGGGAGTTGTAGTAAATCCAGTGGCATGTCAGGCAACTCTGTCCGACTGAAAGAAGAGAAATATCAAAAGAAATTATATCCACACAAACTGTATATTTTTAAAGCTTGTTTACAGTTGGACATGAACTTCAGGCTACATCACAGGTGCAATTTCTGCTCGATTAAATATGCTCGAATGACCCATTAGGCCCATGAGCAATTAATAGACAACATGTATTTTTCTCCACAGTATATGCAAATTGCAGCAAGGACTGATTCATGTCGCTCCCCTACGCTGTCTCTCATGCACATTGTACACACACCTCCTTTCCATGCAGAAACACACTTAAAGCCCTTGTTAAGAGTGCTGCTCCAACAGGGTGCTGTAGAAGTTAATTAGCTCTCATAATTACAGTGTTAATTAACTAAAACACCATTCAGCCAGAAAATCTTGACATCCATTTGGTGTAATTATATATCGCCAGCCCAATTATCATTGTAATTCAGCCTGCTCGTCTGGTTATTGTCTGCTTTATGTGTATGTGTGTTTGTGATACACGCATACACTCACAGAGACAGGGGGAACTGACTAAGAGTTGTTTGAGCTTATTAGCATTTTTTTTTTTTTTTTTTTTTTTACACACACACACACACACACACACACACACATGCACAAATGCAGTGGGAGGGCAATCATTGACCCTCTTCTTAAATAAAATTGACGCTGGGCAGACAAAAATCTCCCATGAAGCCATTAGAGAGCTGACCTGAGTATGTAGTTGACCCAGATGACGTTGCGTTCATGGGGTGCTTTGTGGTTGATGGACACGGTGGCACATGACTGGACCCACAAATACCCGCCTCTCCTTTGCAACCAGCGGTAGTAACCAGTCACAACCTGACCCTTCCTCAGCACTGGTGAAACACACACATCAGCAAAAAGGCACAAAAAAATCAAACCAGGATACAGAAATCTGGCACCTTATTTAAAGTTATATGCAACTCATCGTGGCTAGGGGGAGCTGTTGACAAAAATGCTGTTGGACTTGGTATGCTTTCATGCCTCTCTTTTGGATTGCTTTTGATGATGAGTGAGACTGAGAGCATCTGGCCTTTGTATAATCAAACTGTCAGGTTTTTTTTTTCATCATTTTCTTTTATCTGGCTACTTTTTTCTGCTCTGCTGTAATCACTTTTGTTTCCCATCTGTTAAATCCCACATTGGGCCTCACAAAGACTTTCATTGATCTTTGTGTTTGCTTTCTACTTTCCCTGTATTTTTATTAGTTTCAAATTATAAGCTGCTTTGACTCAAATCAGAAGAAAACGAAAAGAAAGAAAGCCTTACGGTCTTCGTGGCTTTGCCGGATGTTATCCAGGTCTTCCACATGAATGAAGTGGTAGCAGGTGTGTCCCACCACCTCGGCTGGGCTCAGGTCCATATATTCTGAGATCCTGCATTAAATACATACAAACAAGTTGACAAATTAAAAAGAAAAAAAGAAAAATGAGTGGAGATATAGAAATGTTTCATCATAAGATAAAAGATGATCACTTAGAAGAAAAAAATGCCCACCAAAGGATCCTTTTTCTTCTAAGTGATCGGCTTTTATCTTATGATGAAACATTTCTATCCTTATGGCAGTGGTCACTTCCACAATGACCCCACCCTACCCACAGGACACAAGGCTCACTTAATGGTTAGAGAGGGACATATATAATTTAAAGCAATAAAAAGATATATTCCTTTCTCTACCATCTACATCGGGACACTAACTGAAGATCCATTCACACAGCCAGTTTAATGCAGGGATATTGTGCTGTCTTGCTGTATGAAAGGAACTGAGGCAGATTCGGGGGTCGATGTTGACTCGTCTTTAATCCAGGAGTGAAAGTAGTGTCAGGGAGCGAGACAAGATCTGTGTGAAAAGCGAAACTGCTACCATAAAGGGGACAGAGATCTCATATTTTGAGGCATGTGACATGCTGTTGGGAGGTTTAAACAACAGGAAACAGCTAGCAGCTAACACTGATATCTTTTATAGAGTAATCATATTAACCCACTGCACTTAATTCTTGCTAAAGCTGTAGTGCATTAAAAACAATGAACTGAAAGTTCAGCTGAAATTGAGACTGATGAGCAGGGCCAGGCTTTTATTTATGGAATGCATTTAAAAGTGTTTGTAAGTGTACAGTGTTTGTAATAGACAGCTCTGGGATTGTTGTAGACACAGTCAGATGTAAAAATTTTATTTTTCTGACAAATCTCGCCTCGTGCATCATGATTGGTTACAAGAATTTACATTAACCTGTGAGAGCTCTGAAATAGGAGCCAATCCTGCAAAAATGACAGTTAATTGGGGAGACAGCAAGCTGAGAGTAGAGCACTTTGTTCGGTGAGTGATTTAAACGTGCAGGGCTAGCACCTTAACACTTAATTCACCCACCCTTGTTGATTTGAAAACAATGATATTTGTGGGATTTCCAGTGCATGTTGTAAACATCACACTACATGTTGCTGTTGGCAAACAGTACACTTACGCCATGTGTTGCTTGAATGCAAACACAGAGGCGGCTTAGTGCCAAATCCGTGTACTCTGTGTGAATTACAATATGCAAGGAAAGCCCAATATTGAGGGGGTCTTGCCATGAGGACAAAGACTTGATCCAAACAAACACACTAATTAAATTTTAACCTATTAGAAACGTACTAGTCTCCACTTCTTGAGCTAATTAAGGTTAGGTTCCAAGCTAATTAAATGTTGGTCGGACACACAGCAAAATCCCAAGTGTTGAAATAAATCTAAAAGTGTATTGTCTGTATGTTGACTTTTTTTTTTTTTTTTACATTTTAGATCAGCAGTTCTCTAAGTAGGGTCCAGGAACCCCCAGGGATGCATGACATAAACCAGGGTGGTCTGTTTTTTATTATTTTCTTCATTAATGATCATAATCTCCTGCTGTCTATCTAAACTACCTATAGGCCTACCTATATATTGTGCCTTTAAGGCACAAACCAAAAAATGAATATATATTTTAAGATTAGATTAAACTATTATAATATTCCAGTTTATATGATAATTCAAGATAGTATGGTGGATTAGTGGACATCACTGTCACCTTGCACCTCCAGGACTAGGGGTTTAAATCTCACTTCTGGAGGGAATGTTGTGCTGTCATTGCACCATGTGTTATGTATGAAAGTAATGGAGGAATAACTGGGGGCTGTTGTTGTGTATTCTTGGTGCCTTCATAGCATAATTTCGGTGTGAAAGGAGTTCCAGACATCTGGTGTAGGGTGACTGATGATTCCAAATTGCCTGTAGAGTATGACTGTGTGCGTACAATTGGTCCCCTGCAATATGTTGGCACCCCTACATAGGATAAGCAGGTAGACAATGGATGACTGGATGGATGATGATTCCAGTTTCCTATAAGGTAGCTTTAAAAGAGGCAATAATGGGCAAGTTACATTTATTATTTAAGGTAAATTCTGTTAATATGATGTTTAAGTCATTGAACATACTGTAGTGTAACTGGGTTTGTTGTTGCTCTTATGACTCCAGTAAATAAATATAATGTATTGGGTACAAATACCCTGATACAGGTATTAGTTCACCAATGAAGTTTTCACTGTGTGTTTATTATACCATAATAAAAAAAATCTCAATTCAATGTTTCAATACATATTGTGACAAAGCAGCTTTACAACATTAACAAAAAAATGGCAGATAAAGTAATAATTAATAAAATAATTTCATTTGAAAAATTTGCAAAATATAATTAAGGAAATTAAAAAGTTGTCTACTGTGCAAATATCAAGGTTAACCTGTGTTTCCAGTCCTCTTGAATCCAAATGAGCAAAAATCTCATTGATAGTATTTCTAATTTAATACATGGTATTATTTGCAAAGAAAATGTACACTTTATGTGTATAATATATAACTCTAATAAAATATTTCATAGCTATTAAATAAGATCAGCGTTCGTGCAGTAGTTTGGTAGGACATTACCTGTTCTCACAGTAGGTAATCTGGAGATCCATGTTGACCCGAAACACGAACATGTTACTCTCCATGCGCACCTCATTAAGAGTAGAGGGAGGGAGTGTATGAGCAAGAGAGACCAATCCCATTGGCCGATGGAGCGCACGTGAAGAGCCTGGGACCAGGGCAGGTCGACAGCGAATCCGGCCAGTAACGTGAATCACCTGACATGAAAGTTCAAAATTGATTAGAACAAAATTAGAAGCACTACCACACATGTGGACAAAGAACATTGTTTGAGAATACCGCATTATATATTTTTTGCCATTTGATTTAATAGACTAAATTACTACTAGCAATCCAACAATGTTGCACTGGAAGTAAAACATAACAGGAAGGTCATTCATACTCAACAATAAGGTGCTATGATGCAACCCAACATGAAATGGTGTTAGTCCCTAAAGTTTACTATTTTCCTCTAACAGTATGTCCAGATTTTTTATAATTTAAATAATTACATATTGTACTGCTAGGCGGCCCGGTGGCTTAGTGATTAGCACTGTCGCCTTGCACATCCAGGTTCTGGGTTCGATTCCCGCCTCCGGGGCTGTGTGCATGGAGTTTGCATGTTCTCCCTGTTCTTGGTGGGGTCCCTCAGGGTACTCCGGTTTTCTCCTCATCTCCTAGTCCTAATCAGTGTTCCCAAATTGCCTGTAGTGTGTGTGCCCTGCAATCGATTAGCACCGCGTCCAGGTGTACACCGCCTCGTGCCCTAAGTTTCCTGGAAGAGGCCATAGGCCCCCTGTTACCGTGTATACAGTTCAGATTGTCTTTTACATCTGTTTCTTCCTCTCTCTCTTGACGTAAAAAAAATAAAATAAGGATGTCTGAACATGCTGACACTGAAGACTCCTTACTTGTTATATTCTGTTATATTTACCAGACACCCTCATACAGAGAAACTTGCACTTTATCTCCTTATATATTTGAGGGTTAAAGGCCTTGCTCAAGGGCCCAACAGGGGCAACATGAGGTTTGAACCTGGGACCTTCTGAGCAGTAGTCCAGTGCCTTAACCGCTAATCTACCCATGACCATCTTATCCTGTTAATAATAATCAAATAACACCTTTTTATTTATTTATTTTTTTCTACCCTTTTTTGTTGGACATTAAATCAACCTTAAAATAATTTGTCTAATTTACGCTATGAACAGTTATTGCAAAAGTAGTTTATAATCTAGATCCATGTCCTGAATATGTATGTTTTTTTCCCCTGTCACTCCTGACACACCTGATGTAAGACGTATTAAATGATTACCTGATGAATTTAACTAGAAGTTGCTGGATTATGGAAAAAAAAAAAAACACTTAAATTGCAATGCATACCCTTGTACTGGAAAAAAGGCAGTACGTTTCCTAATGAAATGATCTTGATATTAATATGAAATGATCGGTGGTGTGGGGTAACTGGGGCTGTGCAAGAGCTTAGACTCACCTTATAACCAGAGGATTTGACATGTAGGCCGCGCTTAGTGAGGGTGGATTTCATCCGGACAAAGAAACCTCGCTCTACTGATTCATCTCCAGATGACAGCGGACTGGAGGGGGCTGCAGGAGAAATGACAGAAGAGTATATCGTTACACACATATGCACAAAAATTCCACCTGTGCACATCATGTCTGTTTTGCAGCTTTACTGAGATATTTACTGCAGCGAGTACATATTACAACTAATGAACACAAAGAAAGTGCAAGGTGAAAACCAAGAAGGAGGAACAAACAAAACAATACCAAATTCAGTAATGATGGGGTCACCTGGTTCAGGTGTGCCAGCCAATGAGGATGTGGAGGCGGAACTTGAAGCACTTTCCTGGGTGGTCAGACAGCCTGCCTCTGAGCGGAGGTGTGGCTTAATTCCCAATCGCTCTGCCATCTCCACATGGTCTGCAGGATGAATGTAGTCAAACACACTACTGCCGGTTAATTCCACCTAAAAACATAACCACATACACACATACAGTATGGTGAGTTCACAGAGCTTCAAAACGTTATGTAGACAATGCCAAACCTGACTGCTGTCAGTCGTCTTCTACTCAATTCATCTCTGACCTGTTTATCTGGCGTTGGATGAATTACCTGTGAAATCTTTTTAGACGTCGTTGCGTTTTGTATTTTTTACGGATAAGACTACAAGAGACTGCTGAGTTGGAAAAACCCATCAGTGTCCTTAATATCCTCAGACCATTACAACTTGGCACTGCCTATCATGGCTCATTCCAAGGCACATAAATCTTTCTCATTTGCCAACGGTTTCAGTTAACATTATCTCCTGTGGTAGCATGGTGGTGTAGTGGTTAGCGCTGTGGCCTTGCACCTCCAAGGTTGAGTGTTCGACTCCCATCGTTAGGTTTGTGTGCATGGAGTTTGCATGGTCTCTAGTTAGTGAGTGTATATGCGCTCTTGTGAAGTCCTTTGATAGATTGGTATAGAGAATAAGTGAGTGTTCTCGTATGTCCGAATGTGAAGAGAATCCTTGTGTTAAAAAAAAAATACGTCTATATATTTTTAATAGTAAGTTCTATGATAGTTTTAGTAATTAACATCTGTACTTTTGTACTGTGTTCAGAATGAATCCATAATTATAAGATCCTCATGCTTATACAGACACAAGCTCATCCACAAACAAGCACATATACTGTACACACACCTATGGTTTAACTGGAATGACAACTAACAGAGATAAAACAACATTTCACCTTAACCATTAACCATGCTATAGCATAACCTCCATTTAATATTATATTTGCTGCACATTACAAAACGCATAATAGCTTCTGGCACTTTTCTATAACATCAGCTTGACAGCACTGAATCAAAAGCCAACACCTAAAACTCTAATGCATTCTCCCATCCTCTCTCTGTCTGTTGCGTAGTGCAATACTTCAAAAGTTTAAGATTAGAGTAAAAAAATATGATAAAAGTCACACTTCTGTTGATCCCCTTTCCTTTCCGGATCTATAAAAAAAAATGAATGGCATGGGTCAGATTTCATTCCATCTTGATAAAAAGCCAGTCTCTCCCTCACACCCTTGTCTGCGGGACATACCCATTTATTACAGGATTAGATCCATTTACTGAAGGATTTTCTAGGATTTTCCGCCGGCCTTCAAGGACACTAATGCCCGCGGAAAAGGAGCCGGTTGGGTGAAATCGGACAAGGAAAAAGAAAGAAAGAGAGAGGGGAGAAGAAAAAAAAAGCTAAGGGAGGAGTGGGCGTCTGAGAGGGATAACCGTTGTGGAAGCGTGTGTTCACTAATTGAGAGGTAAAACGGTGGAGGTACTTCATAGAGACAGTGGGCATGAGAGACCTGACTTGGAGGGCTTAATCTGGCCCACTCAGCCTTTAAGAAAGTGGTTTAGGTGTAGATTCTGGAAGGTTCAGTGTCTCAATGGTGCAGTTAAAGAGACTGGCGCTCCTGGATAGAGGGACAGAGACTGGGAAAGGACGAGGGGAAAACGGGGTGGTGTAAAAGACACAATAGGAAATAAAGGATGAGAGAAAATGCTTTAGTTAGCGTTAGAGGAATAAGGAGAGAGAAGAGAAGGCGGCGGTGGGGATTGGGTTGGGTAAGAATGGGGGGAGTGTTTCGGGGAGGGGGGGGGGGACATGATATAAATAATAGCAGTGTCTTTAATATGTATGAGGCGTCCGGGCAGTCGTCCACAACACACTTTCAGTTTGGCGCTGACTGATGGGGGAGAGATGGAGGGTGAGAGAGATAGAAAGACAGGGAGTGAGAGAGAGCAGAGAGGAAGAGGAGAGGAAGAGGAGAGGAGAAGAGGGAGAAGGTGCCGCATACTAACCAGGCCCGGATCAATTCCCCACCCTGTCCAGCCTGCTCCACCTCCCTGGCACGGCTGAGAGGAGATGCAAAAAGAGCAGTAGCTCAGCCCCAGACCTCCACCTCCCCCATTTTATACCGCTGAACGTCTTTCTTGGAGCTCGTCCACTTCTGCACCTTATTCTTGGAGCGCCAAGAGCAGCCACATTATCTCAGAGGACGTGGTCCGGAGCTGAGGGTGCCTGCGGAGCCCTACAGACTGGTGGAAGGTCATGAGGATTAACCACGAGTAGGGGCAGTGTACAAGGTTTCAGGCTTACTGATAAGCAATTTACTGTAGGTCTCAAACAGATCCTACACGGATTGATGTCTGAGCTTGATGTTTGTCATTTTGTCTCGTCCTGACGCGTGAGGCAAAAATACCGATGAGGGACTGCCATGTTTGAGAAGAGTGGCGCATTCATTTCGAGCCATCTGCACATGGATAATAGGGGGAAAAAAGCTTATTCTATTAATGCATTCTGCTCTCGCAGATGTCCAGACTCACTGTGCTGTTTGAAACATAACCAAACCAACCAAACCGTGGCAAAGCTGTAAACTGGCATGGTCCTAAAACCCAGCTGAGTAATCCGCTATCAGCTGGATGACCTACACATATTACTAAAACAAAAGCACAGGAGAAAAGCCAAATCACTGAGCCATTCCTCCTTTTACGCCCACTCAATAAGTTCTCTCTGAGCAATCGCTTATTTTCTTTCCCCTCTACGCTATTCAATCCCTCCTCCTAAACATATCTGTTTTCCCTCGCTGGCTCTCTACATTTCTCACTATCTGTCTTCCCATCCCCCTCACAGACTCAGTGTGTGTGTGTGTGTGTTTTTCTACATCTTACAATCAATGCAGCTTTTAAGATGCCTATCGATTTGCTCCTGAGACAGACCCCAGCTTGCTAGGGCAACACTTTGATTGCTGTGCGAGTAATTACTGTTATTATTTATGCATCTGGGCGAAATGGCAGGACTTAACATTCCCTGTACAAGAGGCCACAGGCAATCAAAGGAGGTGAGCACCTGGTGAGTGAGCGCATAACAGTTGAGAAGGAGAGAGAGAGAGAGAAAGTGTGCATGCGCGAGAGAGAGAGAGAGCATCTAGGGACATGGATATTCCTTAAGGTTTATTTCCTTTTCTCTTTTGCACAAAACCCCATGAATAACAGATGTACGTCTATAGAACACAATGGGTGAATAAGTGTTAAAAACACAGGTATTTTGTTTGTGTGTGTGTGTGTGTGTGTGTGTGTGTGTCTAACCTGTGAGAGGCCCAAGTAGATTGACACTGTCTCAGAAATGTAGAGGAAGCGGCCTTCCTGACTGACCACGAACACAAACCCATCCAGAGACTGTAAAAAAAATAAATAAAAAAAAATGTGTTTTTTTCTTGCAAAAACACAAACACCAAAAATAACCACTGACTATGTGATCCAAATCAGGAAGAAACACAAGACCAGAATGTTTCTTGCTAAAGCAAATAAGTCCCAGGTTTAATTTTCTTTGAACATTTTTTTAGAATTAAAGATTATACAATAATCTTCAATACAAAACACCAGTGGCCCATACGTCTGATTAATTTACCAGACTAATCATGAGATTACACTAATCCCCCCCAACCGCAATCTGTTCAGAGAGATGGCAGTAGGCATGGCAGTGTGCAACTCAAAAAAAAAAAAAAAAAAAAAAAAAACTGAAAGGTATACAGCCACCCCATTAAGAGACTCCTTCATAGAATAATATTAATCGTAATAACAAGCATCCGCAAGTGAGCAAGGAAGGTGGCCACTTTGTTGGAGAATGACTGCTGTTTTGCCGGTGACTCTTGAAGTGGCGGTAATTTATGCATGGGACTCGTTCGCTATGCAAATGAGAGTGGTCAGGAATTGTGGGATAGGCGAGCTGCCTTGAACCGCACGATAAAAAAATAAAGAGCAATTATGTAGTTATTAGTGACAGAGGACACGGAGGAGAAAAGAAGAGACGCCGGTTTTTTTTCGCTCCCTGAAGCGTTAATTTGATTTCTGTGGGGTCTCTGCCGCCTGTCCTTTTGTAGACGTTGTGCTTTTGTTTTCATTTCAACTCTTTCTTGAGGTTCTTTAAATGATAGATTATTTACTTCAGTTTTAGACTTAAACATCTGGTCTAAGAAGCATCTAAGATGGTTACATTGAGAAAAATTTAAATTTACATGATATATAACTGTTATATTATATTGTTTATGTTATACTCTCATATGTCTGTGAAAAGTAGAAGAGAAATAAATTGCATAAAACTTTTTTTCGTATGTATTTAAAAAAAATGTAATAACTAAAAATGTTGAACGTTATTTTGACTTAGTTTGAATTATTTCAATTCTTGGCAACTGAAACATATGACTTATTCAAAATGTTTGGGTGTTTAAAAATATTGAAATAGTTGACCAAACTGATTTTTTTTTATATACCAAATGTTACTTAAAATCTTTTCATATTATGTTAAAATACTGGCTCACTGTAGTACCAGTTGAAACCAAGAAACATGTGTGGCTTCGGTTATTAAATGTCTCACTTAATTTAAACTAATTTTAAAATATTCAAGCAATTTCTTAACCGAGTAAATTGATATGTTCAAGCATATGTTTAGGATTTAATGTTGTTTTGCTTAAAATGTAACATGGCGAATTGTAAGCCAACACTGGGGTTTACCGTTATTACACACATTAATATTACAATAACCTTAACAGGCAGTGTGTTGGTGCATAATAACACTTTGTAGTCATAGTAAATTTTTGACCTTCAAAGCAAAAATAAAGATTCATGAGTTACTACCCGTGGGATTGTAAATGGTGATACTGTAAATGAAACCACATAGAAACGTCAGTAGATTCAGGCACATTGAGGGTTTACCTGTAATAGATGTGCTCCCAGGTGCTGCTCGAATATATCCGTGGCCAGTGAGTGGCTGTTTCTCCTCACTACCCAGCAGGACAGATACAAAGATCAGTACAAACACTGCACACAGAAATAATTCCTGATACATTTGCTTACACATTCACAGACCTGACTTATATCTTGTGCAGTCCAGAGCTGTGTAATGTTACTCTGGATACACTGAGGGACTACAGTATGTTGTATTTAAGCTCGCTAAAATTACTCATTTAAAACACAAGAATATTTACAAAGATTTCAGTCGTTTATGATTAGTTCCTTAAGAAAGTTCCTTTCTTCAAGGAGTGTTAGAACTAACGAACAGCAGCTTTATTGATAATATAAATGTTAGCTAGTGTGGTAGAAATACAGATGAGTTGAATGCTAATGGCTACCTATTGCAATACAAATGCTGTTGATAATTACTGAACAGTGAGAGGTAGTATGTCTCAAACTTGCTGCTAAAGTTTATTTTTGATATTTTGTACTCAGTCAAACTGATGCTAAAAAGTCAAATTATGACTATTGAGATTGACTACAAAGGAGATAAACACCATTGGACTTTAACCCTTGTAAATTATTATGTTCAGGTACACAAAGTTGCCTATAAAAAAATTATTTATTAGAAAACTACTGCATATCCTTCTTTCAGACACGAACATGACAGCAGCAATCGGAAGCATCCAAAAAAAGCCAATGATGTAACATTTATCAGTCGCACCAAAAAACGAAGTGAAACAGCCAGGTGGATAAATGGATAAAGATGGCGAAAGGTGTGAATAAACTTAATGTGTCCAAAGAGCTTTTTGTAGAATCTTGAAGCCAAGAAAAAGGATATCTGTTATGCGGTCAACTACCATAGTGAAGCTTGGTAGAGGAAGACCTGTTGGTGCATTGCAAAGTTCAGTTTTTATATGGCTTTAATGTTTCTCATGATACTCAACCATCTTTGTACTTAGGAATCTTTTGTGTACAACCAAACTCAAAACATTTTCCCCCCTCCAAGTTTTCGCCCATATGACTCACTACAAATACACAATCAAACCATGAGCTTGCCCTATTTTTTATAATTAAAACTCTGCTGCATTATTGATACAAAATTGCATATTTATGTTAGCAAAACATTGCCAATATAGAAAATATTGCCTGTCTGCATGCTGATTTATCAAGTACTGTATCCAAAAATGTGGGGGGGATTTATAGCATTTTGCAATGCAATGCAAAAATAACACTAACAGAATCAAAACAATTTTGACATAATATTTTGCCATTTGTGCTTCCTTTAAAAATCCACAAAATATCCTTCATTAATATTCAGCTTAGCTGCAGTAGAAATTGCTTTACTTGATCATAAGAAACACATATCATACAGGGTATGAAAAGGTGGCACTATCATACTCATATCTCAAGCAGAAACAAATGTTCTGGATCCCAACAGGTTTAGGAACTCCTGTCTAGGTCACATATACTGTACCATGCCTATAAAGTTTACACAAGGGCTTAAGAAAAATTGATCTGGCAGAACTTACTTGACTGGATGAGGAGGACGTCACAAAAGTAAAGTGTTGATTAACTATGTTTGAGTAAAAAAGCGATTATAAAAGTATGAAAATGTGTGTCCTTAAATTTTCTTGCACAGAATCCTTTATTCCTGAACTTTTAACCAGCGACAAGCACAACACTAACAAAGTGAAATAAACTAATAGTAAACTAATACTAGCTCAGTAAAACCTAACAACTATTTTACTTATAGTACTGTGCAAAATGTCTTGGGCACATACAAAAATATGGCATAAGCTAAAGATGCTTTTGAAAACATTTCTGCATAAAAGAAACGTCTATAAAGAGCAATAAAGAGTAATAAAATAAACAGTCAATATTTGTAGTGAAAACTCATTGCTTAAAACCATGAGTTTTAGTCACAGATTTGTGCAGTTTTATAAGAAAACAGCTGTTAGGTTTTACTGAGTTTGCTGGAGAATACGAGTTCTTCTGGTAACTTTGTCACACTCGCTCCTTTCTATTTTTATGCAAATCCCAGGAGCGTACATTAGGTTTTTTGTTTCCATCAGAAAACTGGTCTGTCTTGTATTATATATTTTTTTATTTACAGCCATGCATATATTCTCCTGTAATGTTATTTATTTATTAATTTTTAAGTTATATATGAAAATACTGAATGATTTTGTACATAATTATGCAGATACGATCAACATATATAACAAAATTGGTACAGAATATAATATGGTGCCTAAGACTTTTGCACAGTACTGTATATCGCAGAGTCTCCTGGAGTCCATCAATTCCTATTTCCTAGATAACAGAACCACTGTTCTAAATATAATAGAGCATCTCCATTGTACATCACACATCTACACACAGTAGGATATCCAACGGATTTCAAAGTCAGCGTAGTTAACGGAGATGACAAACACAGATGCTTATTCAGCCTCCTGCTGCAGTGGGGTGTCTGACATGACACTGCAAACAAATTGGAAAATCAGACAAGTAACATTTACAAGCAAGCTTCTCCTTTCATTTACAAAGTGTTAACTCTGTCTTTGCTTCTGTCTCCACAGCAGGCAGCATAATGGTATGTGCATGTGTGTGTGTGTGTGTGTGTGTGTGTGTGTATTGCAAAGTGCAGGATGACAGTGTGCTTCTTGCTGCTTCTTTGATACTGCCAACATTTATGATATTTTCTCGCTAGAAGATAGGATGTCTTCCTCACACACACACACACACACACACACACACACACACACACACACACACACACACACACACACACACACACA
>JAQQZT010000003.1:10376337-10391242 GCA_030068275.1 Clarias platycephalus
CACACACACACACACACACACACACACACACACACACACACACACACACACACACACACACACAAACATAGACAGACGGTCTCACACTCGAGTTTCCCTCTTTCACAAATACAGGAATACACACAAATGCAAGTGCGCTACTAATTGTAGCTAAGCTGTTACACCTCTGTAATAATAGCAATTAAGAAACCCTTGCAATTATGCTCTGCTCGTTACATAGTTAATGTCCGTAATTACAAATTGCACAGATAATTTCCTCCTCCTTTGGAGTGCTGTCTCTTGCTCTCCAGTCACTTTGTTTGCACAGATACGACATATGTGCGTAAGAGAGAAAGAGAGAGAGGGAGTGAGAGAAAGAGAGAGAGAGAGAGAAAGCAATGCCTGGCTATTGTAGCAGCTGTGTGGAGCTTTAATGCGACAGACATAATGAGGATCACACACAGAGATGTAAACCAGAGATGTTGCACATAAATAGACTCCTCTGGTCCGGCCACTTGTTAACAAGCTTCAGCAAGGGCTCTCCCTCTTTTGTCCGACTCAGCCGGCTCTAAGAACTATCCACCCACAGGAAGCAGCTAATTGGCTCTTAGATCTATTGTTCAATTCACATTTGTGATGAGCTTTACAGAGCATGAAATGAACAATAAGTTGTATCGGATGGGCCCATGATGCCAAACGGTCTCAAAAACGAGTCCTCAAACACACACAAAAAAACCCCACCACAACCTGACTGCAGTATTTGTTCCCAAAAATGGCGGTAGATTTTTTATTTATTTTTTTGCCACCTAAAGTTGAGAGTGAACCAGTAAATGCATTATTTCAGATGAGCCGTATTTAGCTCCGCATGACTGCAAGTGATTACTCCTGTGGTGCAATCTCAATTACTTTTCTTACTCTGTGAGTGTGTGTGTGTGTGTGTGTGTGTGTGTGTATGTGCCCGAACTCCATCTCCACACTCTACATTCTCTGCCATTTTTAAAGTGAAAGTATCCCCAGTGACATACACAGGCGACCTATAAGACAATAATAGCCTATTTCATTTAAATTCATAATTTAAATTAATAACGCATTTGTATTCATCGACAGCCTGCCACTGTCATGTTAGAATTGAGTTTGGCTGGAGCTCGCTCTCAACCACCTCTGCTCTTAATAGTGCTTTTGTATGTGAATGGCTCTCTGATTGATGCTATTGTCAATAAGATCCTCATAGACATCTTTCTAAGAAGATATTATAAACTTCTGTTTATATTTTCCTCTAAAAAGTCCACTGAAATATTTACATCACACTTCATTTCTCCACACTGTAGCACACAGAGTGAATAACAACAGCAAATATTTGCATTAAATGAACATATTTCACTGAAAGCAGTACACAGTTTTTTTTCTTCCCTTAATGCAAGTAACCACATAGAAATTATAGAATAGAATAGAAAATAGAATTATTAATCCTTAATGTCTCATAGTTAGGTTCTGACCAGTGAGAAGGACGATGGAGTTTAAGACTACATTGATTGCAGTTGATGAAACACCACCTGAACCTGACTTCATTTGGTTTAGCAGATTTGATGTAAGGTGAATATTAGTAAAGTGGGACACCTAATACTGAGGTGTATGTTCATCAGTGATTTCTTGATTTTTCTTTTTTGCAAAAATATTGTTCTATTTATATTTTTGTATGCATTTATAAAATTTCAAGCTTTTTATGAGTGTGTCTTCTGATTCAATGGTCTTTAATTTTTTCTACATTCTAGAACAATACTGGAGCTTTCACTGGCTCTCATGAAGAACATCCCAGAAAACCAAGAGCAAAACTTACCTCTGCTTCAAAGAGTTACCAGCCTCGAAAATCACCAAATAACATCACCTCAGATTGGAGCTGTTATAAAGGCTTTACAGAGCAGACACCTCAATATCAACTGTGCAAAGGGGATTATTGCATATTTTGGATACCTTCAGTATTGTTTTACAATGTAGAAAGAAATAAAAATTAGAAAAGATAACTGAATTAGATGGTGTGTTCAAACTTAACTGGTATTGTAGATAGACAGATACTTCAACACACACTCACACCTACACTTTCAGGTTTGTGTTTTTAATAATAATTGTTTTTGTAATAATAATTATATCACTTGTAATAGAAAAAAATATTATGTGTAAAACTTTAAAACAGTTTTTTTAATTTCAAAATTGTGAAACGCAGCATTGTGAGAGTAGCAGTTCATGCTTACCCTTGCTGCAGTTATTGTCCCCTTCCAGCAGGGGGCTCCAGGGTGGGTCTCCTTGACTCGCGAAATGCCTCATGTGCAGGTAGCTGATGGTCAGGCGAATGACCGAGGCCTTGTCGAGCTGGCTGGTGATGGCACCAGGAAGAGGCAGCATTTTGGCCAGCTCGAAAAACTCAAAGTTTTCTTTACCACGACGCGAGCGAGCTGCATTTCGGGACTTCTCCTTCCGCAGGTTTTGTAAACTGAGAGGAAGATCAGAATGTACAAAAGAGATTGGAGGGAGTGGGGGAGGGGGTGGGTGTTTGATTAGTTTGTTATATCTATGTGTGGAGTGAAGAGATCATACAGCTCTTGATTTATTTTCAGACAAATGTTCGCAGTTTTATTTGAATTATTAAATTTAAGCTCTAAAAAAGAATAAATTAGCTTTTCTGAATCCAGTACAGTGAGCCTTTTCACATCTAGCTGGGTATTTCTCTAAAAGATAAAGATTTGATTTGTGTCATCATTATCCAGCATGTGGCGGTCAATTATTTGTAAGTAGGGATCAACATTGCTTGTTTTACTTTCCAGGAAATTTTGGATTTCCAGGATTTATCAATGATTTAACAAATACTGAATTAGGTGAGATGTCTACAGGCTTTAGAGGGCAATGAGGATTCATTATGTATTTATACAAGTAAACAAACCAATAAACAAGCAATCTGATCTCTAAGTTAATTTAAAAAATCTTGTTAGACTATCTTGTCATCTACTTTAGATTCCGAACAAAAGGGAGATATATTACATTCTGTGAACAAAATACTGCTAGAAAATTTTGACCAACATGACCAACGTTGCAAGATCATCTTCTGATTAAATTCTCAAGGATGATTTAATGGAAATGCTAATGCTATCCCCTAAATATGTACAACACCAAACTGTATATTTCTCATTTAAGTTTGGATTCATTTCTAAATGATCACAAAGTGAGATCAATGACAGCAATAACAACTAAAATGTGGTATCAAAATGAACACCTCTCCTGCTATCCAGCAACTGTTTTTAGTGCTTTGAAATCGGACCAATACAATTCCTCTTTAGTACGGCACTCAGGAGCAGGTCAGGGGCTCGAGGCTGAGAAAGCAGAGCTAACCTACAGTGGCAGCGAGAGAGCGATCAGCCTGTTCACTGCCTGTTTCCATTAGACATGTCCTGTTTCAGCCACGCACTAAACCCCGACCAGTCTAGTCAGTTAGAGCTTACTATTATTACACCAGGAAGCTGCAGAAAAGGCTGGTCTTGGATCAGTTCTCTGGGATTCATTCTATGAAAGAATATAGACATTGACCTCTTTTCAACAGCCTGCCTCCTGGGTAGCAAGCCTCAAGTCTTGATTGAGGGATCAATGGAGAAGAAGGAGCATCTGAGAGGTAGGCCAGGTAGCCTGTCACTCTGATTGGGTATCGAGCTGCCCTCAGTGGGGCCTGAGTGAGGGGAATTATGTTGTCACGGTGACTCCACAATTTGTGTCTGTGCTGGCAGAAAGAGCCGACATGCCCCCCCCCACCCCCCCCCCCCCCCTCACACACACACACACACACACCCCATGTCTGTGACATTGATTCTCATTCTGGGGGGCTGTAGATATGTAACAGCAAAGAGAAAAGGGAGGAATTCAAAGAGAAAGGAAGTGTGAGTGCGTGTGTGCCTCACAGTGTGCGTAAAAAGAAAAAAAAAGAAAAAAGAGCCTTCAATAAATCTTTATTTGTAAATACTGGAGAGTAACCTACACCGTTTGTATGATTCGAAATAATAGACAGGTTGGATTTTTGTTTAAGTCATCAGGATTTGGCTGGATTGTGAACGGTTCTTTATTCTTCCTTGCTGGTCAGGGGAGAGCCCAGATTTTAGATTATTGTGTGGGAAAGAACAAGTAAAAGCACACCAAAGGGTTGTATCTGCTAATTGTGTACATGAGAAAGGTCTTCCTGTTGCAGAATATAGTGGCATTGTTATATTATGTTTAAACTTTCTATAATTTCTTATTTTGGGCTAGAATACCTAAAACCTTATAAATGCCTATAATACGGCACCTATACATTTAACACTACAAAGACTTAAATCAACATGAAGGTGCAAGGATTATACTGTATTTATGCACTTGTCGCTGATAAAATATTAGGTGTTCAAGTCAAACCCGGACTTGGGATGAACTTTCTCGTGAATGAGTGCAAAACCATTTGACATTTACAGAAGACTTTAAAGCATGGAACGGTGGTGAGACTCTTAAAAACATTTGAATGGTGCAAACATTTGAAGGCCGCATGTCTGTGAATGAAGATCCCGCCCGAGGTGGCCCAGATTCCACTGCAGTTGTTCCTGTAAACGTTCATTGAGTGAAACACCTGATCCTTGAAAATTGATGCACAACCTGTAACCAATTTGTGCAAGAGACGCATTAGAGTCTGTGGGAACTGGACACACAATCATTCACCAACACCACTTGCACATCCAACTCGGCTGGGAGTTTTTGGCAACATCCAACCTTACAGTCCTGACCTCGCTCCAGCCATTTCCACATGTTTGGGCAAACGAGTTCCTGAGAGGCCAGCGTTTCAGATGTTAAGCAGGCAGCAGTCTGATCATGGCTCTGGCATACTGAGAAATCTTTCTACCTTGATGATATCGAAGCACTACTGAAACGCTGGGATATGTGCATTAGTGTAGCAGGGAATTATATAAAGATATAAAAGGAGTTTTTACTCTGATAACTGTGAGAGCTTCACAATGTCATTTTTATACTGTACAGTCAAAAGTCATGAACATTGTTTTTTGTGTGATGATTTCTCCACAAATGTGAATTTAAAACATACAATAACAGAAAATAAAACATTTAAATCAACATGTTTAGAGGGTGAAATCTACTGTGAGGGGATATTTCTCTAGTATTTTATTCTCCAGTGTCACTGTTAACATAACCACGGCATATACATATATTCCTTATATGAACACACTGACAGCAAAAAGCATTTTAGGGGCTTTAACTCATTCTGGAAAAAAAAAAATTTCTTTGCTACACAGGGTTGTCTATAACAAAAGGTTAAATTTGAAAAATACAGCATATCATTCAGAAACTTCAAACTTCCATGTTTTATGCAAACCATGAAACCGAGTGGCTGCATTCCATAGGAAAAGTCAAAATACATTCTGTGAAATAGAATGTTATGTGATTTGGATGTTGTATAAACACCATATTATATTCTTTACAAAGTTATGCAGGACACTGTAATGTATCCAATGTATCCAAAGTGGCAAAGTTACTTTGTAATGTAGTTTTCTTTTTGACTCTTCTATTACTAGCACTCGTACAATAGGGAATCGTAATGCATATTACAGTAATATTAAAAAAAAAAAAAAAAACAATTAAGCATACATTAACATTACAGCACTTAAAAGACTTGTGATATGCTGCCACCGATGTTGATGTGACTTACTGCATAATTATTATAATTAAAGCCAGAGTTTGTTATATATCTAGATCAAAATTATTATTAATATTAAATTGAATACTTAAATAATAACAAACACAACTGCAGGCTGAGTCATCCATTGAAAAAAAAAATTGTGGAACATGGATTTATAGTGTTTTGCAAAATCACCCAAAATTCACATTGATTTAAACAAAGCAATTTTGACATCATGGTTTGGCATTTGTGCTTTTAACACATTTGAGACTCAAACAAAACATGCTCAAAACATTTGCAATACTTCTTGCTTCATTAAAAAAAACTGGGGGGAAAAAAAAAAAAGAGTTTTCTCATTTTACTGTCAAACTGTGCATGTTGTATAAAAGGAGCAACCCTCTCAGAAATCCAATTTGAGATCAGAGAAGGGATGGGCTTATTCTATGCCCACACACATGTGCATGGTAGTCTAAAAATCGGAAGATGTATAGAGGTGTCTATAGAAGTCATTGCATTTTGATGAATGAATATGTTGAATGTATTTTTTTTATGAGATAGATACTAATAAATCATGCATGAATCCAGGAACAGGAAGGTAAAAAAAAAAAAAGGTAATTTTATCTTATCTTTGTGTGTGTATATCTGTGTGTGAGAGAGAATATGTGTCTTTTAATCTGTATATGAGTCTCTTGAATCTTCTCTTTATAACAGTTTACTAATAACATTTGTATTGTGTTCTCTCACAGCCTGTAAAACAGACGTGTTCTGTGTGAAAGAGCTCTTTAAAACATCTCGTTATTACACCAGAACGTCTCTGGAGAGGCACAATCAATACGACACCATCGATTCTGCTGAGTTTTATATCCACCTACAGATGAGGTGACGTTAATAATTCCACTGAAATTTCTTTAATGTTTCACTAATGGAACCAAACACAAGCTGGAGCATAGAGAGTGACACTAAGTCATGCATGTTCGCTCTGTTTTAGTGTATTTCAGTCTTACCGTGCTATGTTGTTTGATGTGCGGGTGTTTATGTACCTTACCTGTGAGGATTGGCAGGAAGACTTGATGTTGAAATTCTGTTTCTTTTTTGTGTGTGAGATTTTTGCTTTTTATGAATGGAGCATTTTGAAAACCAAAAACCCTTGAACAATCCATGATCATTTTGTGGCACAGGAGCTTCTGTGTACTCACTTTTTGAAGGAGCATTCATGGGACTAGCTGTAATTTGTGTAAATATATATTTTTTTCTTTCATGTTTATTGGACATACAAATAAACTAAAATGTAATAGAAAGCAAGCATGTACAAATATATTCATAAATGCATATTCATAGTTTCAGCACATGCAAGATGATATGAATATAAGACAAGCAGTCTCACCAGGGCAGGGTGGGCGGTTTGGCCAGAAGTCCTTGTAAGAAGTCCCACTCCACGCTAACACACTTTCCCTCACTGACGAACGGCATGGCTGCCATCCTGTTCTGCACACGCCGCCGCCTCTAATGCAGGCTGCGATCGGCCGAGGCTATGTCAGACCCAGATCTCCCGCAGAGGGGCTGAACGCACAAGGAGATGAAAGAAAAGAAGGACGAAGAAAGGGGTTAGTTGATCAATTCAGAATCCCCATGTTTTGTTGATATCTTTAAAATGAATGCCTGATCGTCCCAATTTCCTGTGTATTAATACAACAGCCATTAAATCTTGTTTAATAATTTGGTTACATGGAATACAAACAATGTTCTTAGAAACAGACACACTAAATTTCTTTACATGGCCACATGCTGAAAATGAACTCTTTTTTTTTTTAATGACCTCAACGTAATGCCTGCCCTTTACATAAGAATTGTTTAAAATGACGGCAACCCTCAGATGACCATACAGAAAGATGCAAATACACACACCTACACACTCATCTGGTCCAGCTTCCAGAGTTTCTAGTGCCATTTCAGAGGAATCCCCAGTGCTTGGCTAGTCTGTATGACATTTAAAGGGCTGGCTTGCCCTCCAGCAGCCTGGTGTCACCCCCACCAGAGCTCACTGCCCTCTGGCCAGCCCTGGGTGCCACTCAGCACTATCGTTGATCTGAATCACTCTGGCATAAAGCCCTGGACTTGTATCACCTCTCTGACCTTACCTGGCACACACATAGACACACACCGACATCCGTGTGACCTCTGGTGTGAGTCAATGAAATCTATGACCTGACATTCAACCCAGCTAAACCTGTATTAGCAGCTGCTTAACGATGGACTACCTGCTTCATTGTGACTGAGAAAAGCTTAGGGACTAAATAAGAACATATACATGATGTGGGTCAAAATGATGTGGTTAATGATCTGAGCAGACCTGAGAAAAGTTTATACACTGCTTCTGATAGACAACAGACAGGACGGAGAGTTTATTGGGGACCACTGAATCTCTGTGGATAAAGAGTTTTTGCCTGTGTTTGAAACTGCGAGTGTGTTCTTTCAGACAGAAATACATGCAGGGAGAGTTTTTTAAAATGTAAATCCCACATTTATTTTACAGTCATGTGTTTTTTAATGGTTTTAAATATTATTAGTTAAAATGAATAATAAGTTCTTTTGAAATGTTTGTTCCAGTGAGAGAATATACTGTACCTGCCGTTCTAGAAAGATAAAATTTTTGTAGTGTATGAAGTAGAGAAAACATAAAAATGACAGGAATTGAGTTCAAAACTGTCCAACATAGTATTATAACCTGAAAGCATAGCATAGCAAAGCATAGCAACTTTGGGGAAGAAACACACACACACACACACACACACACATGAATGATGGTGATTATAAAACTTAAAAATTTGGTGAAGGTGCATCAAAGAAATCATAGTCTAGAAATCACAGCTATGCTTAATATTGAAATGAAGAGCATTTTCACACCTACAATGTGACGATAAATCATATAATTGTGACTAAACAGCTGTGTGGCCATAAGAAAACCACTTGTTAACAGGGATGGGAATCACCAGTGACCTCATGATACTAGTATCACAGTTTTATAAATATACCAATTCAATATATTTTTTTACACTTTGACCTTTAAACAAAAAAGCTGTCATAACTCCAAAGTTTTAAACCCTATAAACTTTATAAGGCTTTATTCCAGAGCTTCACAACTAAATTGATCAGAAATAATTAAATGGACCTCATTCTTTATAGCATACATTTTCTCACTTTATAACCATGGGTGGAATTTTAAACAATACAAACTAACTTCAAATATAAGAGTTTAACATTTTACTTAAATTAAACAAGAAAAAAATAGCTACATTCTTACTGACGAGTACGTATCTTAGTCAACTGCTATATCTGCTGTTTTTATTTAACACATTTAGCAAATAATTCACTCCTACCACATGTGTTAATTGTTTGGGGTAAACCACAGGTTGATTTATAAAAATTTTTTTTTAAAAGCGCCATTGTTTCACTGGGTCAAGAAGTTGCAAGCATGCAGGATTCTACTGCATGCAAGTTCCAAGACTAATTTACTCTCACTGTGCTTTGGGACTGGAATTAGCATGTGTAATTAGCAGGTTTTGAACAATGGGTGTATCATGTAAGCACCTTTCATGCACAGATCAGCAACGTGATGAGATAATAAAATGAAGTCAGCTGATGACCTGAATGTGCTGAATGGCCTGGTTATCTTACCAATTATTATTTTCTTCATCTTTTCACGGCTCAGGCTTATTCCAGGATTCAAATCATAGGTCAAATTGTAAAAGTGATTGTGGGAGCATGAGGGATCATTTTGACACATAAATTGGCCATAACATTGAATTATCCAAAATACTAGCTAAAGGCAGCCGAACAAAAAAACTTTTTTTTTTTGGCAAGGCAATGTATATGATGTGGACTGACAATCTCCCAGATGTTATCAGTTAAATCGAACCAGCATGTGAATTATTCAGTGACCTTTTGCTAACTAGCTGTCATAAATTTTAAAGTCGCTTTTTATATAGTTAACAAAATCCTGTTTAGAAAGTTGTTGTTTGAGCTATACGTACAGGAGCAAAAACTGTGAGAAGTGTTCCTACAAATACATAAGCTGTGAAAATACCAGCTATTTAAGCTGCCTTTCCTGTGAACACTCATAGTCAAAGACAGATATGGTATAACCCCCAAAATACTCTCTCTCTCTCTCTCTCTCTCTCTCTCTTTATGTTTTTCTCTCTTCATCTGTCACAAATGTACTCATGCTATCAACCCTATCAAAGTGCTCTCTGGTATTTAGTCTATCGCTTCCTCCATCTAATCAGATGGAATCTTTCTCTCTATCTCTTTAGACATAGCGGAGGTGCCTTCTGCCATAATCATTTAATTAACTTTATAACCTCTTAGCTGGTTGTCTCTATGCATGTTCTTTAAAAATGGACGTACCCATGCGTTGAAGTTGGTGATCACCTGTGATAAGATGAATTCAATGTCAAAAGTGCCTTTTTCACGCTAGTTCCATATAACCTCATGTTCAGTTATAAAACTGAACTTTATTTAATAAAGTGAAGCAATATATTCAAGTACAAAGGTGAATGAACCCTACAAACTATTTATGTCAATTAAACATTAGGTGAGCTATTGTTCAATAGGGTCAGATCCTTTAAATATAAATATTATATTTTAATAATATTAATAAATAATATTAATATTACAATATTAACAATATTTTAATCATAATTTCTCTTTCAGTATGTGTTTTAAATATTCTGTAATATTAACGTTCTTGATTATTGTAAGTACAGTGACTGGTACGTAGCAGAACATTCATTTTTTTTGTAAATAATGTGCAGAGGTAGGTTTCCCCCCTTTTTTTTTACCCCATGTAAAATCATGGGGGATGCAAACTTTTGCACTCAAAACCTGTAACTTTTTACATTGCACCCTGTGGGTTGAGAATATCAGCTAACAAAATGCCTGTGACAAAATGTAAATAATATGTTGCATGATCCAGATGATAATTTAAAAAAATGCACATTTTAGAAACAATCATTGCACCATATTTCATGTGAAGGAGAACAGACAATACTTTTATTTCCTTTATTCCAATTATTTTGGGATTTTTTTTTTTCAATACAGTGTAAAGCTCTTCTTTTCTTTTCTTTTTTTTTTTTTAAAGACTAAAACGTCCTCTGTCCCCTAAACTCTTTGGCCTGAGAATAGTAATAGCAGGTTCTGGTGGCCGGTGGGTTCTCACTGTGGCTGGAACACAGAAGCACGCTGGGGACAGAGCCACGGTTGGGGACGAGGCCAGGGTTTATGTTTGGCAAAGCCTGGGCTGTTTGTTTTCAGAGGGGATCATTAATTAGGGCCTCCAGCTGTCAGAGCTTCGTTAGCATGCTCCGCCCCACCCCTCAGAGAGGCCAAACAAGGAAATGAACACATTAAAGCCACTTTGCACGCACACAATGCAGCAATCCAGCTTCAAACACACACACACTCACACACACAAACCCCAGTGTTATTCACCCCATATTTACATGCCAGATGTTACACTGCCATTCTGTTTTTAAATGTCACACACACTTGTATGGAGATGACCACAAGATTTGTAGTCAGCTGTGGAAACATTTAGTTTTTTTTTTCAGGACCTTGACCTTCAGGTGGTCATTTAGTTTTTTTGCCGATTGAGGTTGGCCAGATCATGTGGAATAGAGCCCTTATTTAATGTTTCTCAGTAACCACACCCTTGACTCTCACTGAACTGTGTAACAACGCACGTCAGAAGTTTAACAACATTTTATTTACAAAACACTTGTGTATTTACACTAAACTGTCTCTGTTTCATGGAAAGCCTGGAGCCAATACCAGGGCACTAGGAGGGTACACTGGGTACCAGTCCATCGCAGGGCATAAGCCACTCACACACTCGCTCACAAACTGTGAAACACCAATTACCCTAATCTGCATGTCTTTAAACAGTAAGAGAAAACTGGAGTACAGAAGAACATGCAAACTGTGCGCACACAGACCAGAAGGTGGGAACCCTTGACCGCACAGGTGCAAGGCCACACTACACCATAGTGCCGACACACACAAAAGTGTGCTAAAGTTAATCTTCTACAGCTATTGGTTATGGCACTAGATGTAAAACATAGAACTAAGGCTTGAAATAAGCTCTATCGCTCAAAAGGCTAGCCATTATAAAAATCAGCAAGTTCTCTAGCCAAATCCTGAAAGGATTTTTTTTTTTTAAGGTTTACTGTCTACCAACAACATTTCCCCCCATCTGTTTCCATTCAGCACCATCGATCTTAACAACGTACAGTATTAGCCTGTTACCTGATTCATACACATGCCACCTACCACAAATCGCCAAGTGTATGTATGTATGTATGGCTCTCATTACATTTTCCCTCATCTTTTTCTTGTGTGCTGTTTGTTCCACCACTATTACACTGAATGCTGAACACCAACATTGTTTTTCAAATTTGGTCTTGGCTTTGGTCTTGTTTTCCATGCTGTGAGAACAGCTACACAGTAGACTCAACAGAAATCACAAATGTCCTACCAAGTTATAAGAAAAGCTGGAGAAAGAACATATTGGTATGTATTTGTAGATCCATGGTAATGGAGAATAGTTTATCGTGTATATTTATTGGATATGTTAAGAATAATGTGAAGAACTCTGCAGCATTAAGGTATGTGGTGTATACAGTATATACAATATACTTTACAAATCAAAGGTTTGCACGCAACATTTTTGAGAGATTTTGATACATTGTATTTTTAGAAGTAGATAAGTAGATAATGGAAGGAGTTTTAACTTTTCATTATTTCATTTCCACAAAAAAAGGAGAAAGCACCAACACATTTTGGAAACATATATATTTTTTGTTAATGCATTGTACAGAACAGTAAAAAAAAAAAAAAGGTTTAATATCAGGTGTGGATAAAGTTACCCAACAGGTAAAAATAGATATTCAAAGCATTTCTAATGATAATTTTGCTCCTCATCTAAAATACATTAGAAAGTCAGGTGTAATTTCGTGTTCTCTGACTACTGATCAGTTAGCACTGTCCATCTCGCTATCCGCCTCTCTTTTTTAAGTAGACTGTTCTCTTGTCTTTCTGAGCAATTTGCTATGTTTTTTCATGCCCGACCTTGGCGGTTCGCAATCATTCCCCTTCCAAGGTTCCCCTCATCTCTCCAGGGCCGGAGCTCACGGCTTGCTTTTCCTACACCATTAATTATCTAATGGAATCAATATACGGTTTGATTAGATCAAAATGACCCTGCCACGCCCCTGACCAGCTACAGATATGATGAGGGTGAAGCAATGGACAGCAGGTGAGACCAATCAGCAAGTCGAACCCCTGATCTTGTGTGTTTTTTCCCCCACAATGAATGAGCAGCAACTCAGACAGTTGAAAAAAACTATTTTCAAACTGTATATTTGTGGATGATATTTATGGATGATAGCATAAAAGAAAAGCAGTTTTTTTTTTAACAAACAGTTTTTGTATTTATTGTAGTTGAGTCTTTTTAAGCCTTCCTGGTGTTTGAATGAAAAAGTTTATTTTCTTTATGGATGGAAATTTCGGTTTAAATCTAGGAATTAGAGAATATTTAGTAGGTGAGGTTAGAAACTTAATTTTTATTTACACAACATTATAATGAATTTAGTTAACAAACGAAGATACATAGATCACACACAAAACACAGAAATGACCTGACATTTCAATGCAAGACAGATTCCATTGAAGAACAGAGAGTTTGGTGAGGGTATGTTACTTAGCATTAATTCGATACATTTATGCTTTATTATTTACTTCACCTGAAATTGACAACTGAAATTGACATTAATGAATGAAATATAAATTTTATTGTTTTTATTATTTTGATAGGCGACCTCATTCATGTATACTGTCAGAAAAAGTAACAGGAAAGGTGTAACTCGCACATCTATCTCTCTTTCCACTCAGCCATCCATCCACACACATATATCAAGAAATAAGAGACAGTTATGTTAACTTTAGATTAGCTTCAGACACCTGTTTGCACTGGATGAAGACTTTTCACTTTCATGCATTTCTCAGAGTGAAAACTAAACTATTTTTGTTTTAGATTTAACAGAGGTTGATGTTTTGTGAGTAGGGAGCAGGAGGATCGTGTATATGAAGTATATAAAAATATCTGTTTGTAGGTGTCCCTGCAGAGTGGGTTATGAATGGCAGGAGATGTTATGTAAGGGCCACAGCGGGCTCCAGTGGACAGGCTGACCACAGATCAGGTCAACCGAGTGTGACACCAACAGCCTCTTCCTGACACACTGCTGACACTGTCTGTCACCAGACCTGTCCATCCCATTCTGTGCATGTGTGTGTTTGTGTGTATGTGTATGTTGCACAGTAAACAGTCCTACTGCTCTCTCACCTAAAAACAAGTGTGTGTGTGTGTGTGTGTGTGTGTGTGTGTGTGTGTGTGTGTGGGTGGGTGTGAAGGTTCCTGTCAACGTTAACACACCAACAAGTCCTGTGACTTTGTGTCTGTTTTACCTTTTCCTTTCCACTTCTGTACTGTCAATAATAATTCCAGTGAAGATTGCATGATCATCAAGCCAGGACATCTACACACATGATGTACCACTCCTTCAATGTATGGGGCAGCATGCAGGAAATTACCAAGCAGAACATGGAAAAGACTTGTGTGGTTATATGGTCTGAATGGTATCAAGGTCTTGTAGCAGCATTTAATAGTGTGTGTTATAAATTAACACAAATATTTTGGAGATGAGTTTAGGATTAAATCTCAGAAGCATTCGGGGGAACAAAGGAAATATTTTTAAAGATAAATACTAAAACAGAAAATGAGTTAAGGACAAACAAAAAGAGAAAAAAAGTGTGGGAATCTTCTGACACACACACACACACATATATCAGTGAACACTTTAATCTCAGATTAACTTCAGTTTTTTATGTCTTTATCGCACCGCTAAGCTGTTCTCCATCCTGCGGCTTTACAAAACTTTTTCCGCCCAAGTTTTAGTCTTTATCTAGTATTTATCGTTATTACTTTGATCGGGATGAAAACTAAAGTAGGTCTTATCTATTTCTCGGCCATCTTCATCATTTTAGACATATATTTAATTAGGAACAGGATACATTTGGCAATAAAAACAGGAGGAAATTAAGATGAAATTAAAGATTGAGGAAGATGGTCATAAACTGGTCAAAGGACAATATATATATATATATATATATATATATATATAT
>JAQQZT010000003.1:10391342-10406958 GCA_030068275.1 Clarias platycephalus
AATAGATATATATATATATATATATATATATATATATATATATATATATTTTTTTTTTTATTTTATTTTTTTTATTATTATTATTTTTTTCAGTTTGGGTTGTTTTTGGATATCAAATAATAGAGGAGACGACCCACCTTTGTGATATTTTTAGGGAGTTGGAGGAAACCAAGGCAGATGCTGTGAGAACATGTAACAACTCCATGCAGGAAAAACAACAACAATGAACATGATGATGATGATGATGATATCAATGATGATTGTTGTGGTTAAGTTTCATTATGCATAAAAGTACAGTAATGTTCTCTTCCTGTCATTATCAAGGTTAAGGTCACTTCAAACACAAGCGAAGATTTAAAAACACTGAACTCCAACTCACAAAATCTAAAAACACTCCTCATTCTCCAGGCACACTCACTTCACACAGTCTAAAGACTTAATGTTTAATGCTTAAGTTCAGTTTTGTTCTTTGCAAGCAGTAATATTTTGTAATAGACTCACTTAATCCAAGTGATTAAATCCACAGGCATGGGATAACAATACCGTGTTATCCTCTCCCTCCTGGTAAGTAGCTTACACGGAAAGGGGGCATCATTATAGAAGAGCTAATCCTATAAAATCTATTAATTAACAGAGACGTGATGTAGAAGAGCTGTGAGCAGAGGGCTGCGTTCATCACCCCGGCGCACTTCTCCCTCCAGCACTGAGAGTCTGAAAGTGTGTGTGCGTGTGTGTGTACGCGTGCGCTCAGAAAAGTGCCGACAGTGCCCAAACTTTCCCACCATCAACCTTACAGGCACATGGTTACTAGTGCAAGTGCAGCGCAAAAAATTAAAATAAATAAAACACATTCTGAAGCCACAATACCGCAATCAGGAGCTGTGTGTAAAAACGCTATAAAGTGTTATAATAATAATAAGGCTCTCTCTCTCTCTCTCTCTCTCTCTCTCACACACACACACACACACACAATAAACCAAGACGCACCAGAACCGGAAAAGTACAAATGCAGTTATAGTGTGAACTAACCTGATGTGCATGTCCAGTGTTGCGCGTCTATGCTGGGACACACGTTTCCTTCCTTCCCTGTTCCTCAGTTGCCCCTGGACTTGGACGAATACCTTATGCACGACCCGCACGCTCCAGGACCCTCGCGCGCATAGTGCGCGCGCACACACACACACACACGCACGCACTCTCTCGCGCGCGCGCTCTCTCTCTCTCTACAGGGGGTTACAAGGGGTCAGACTGGACGAAGAACAATCCAGTTCACACAAAAGACCAGGCGCGGAGACACACACACCCACACGCACACAAACGCACAACTCGCTATTCACCACGAGTGTACGCGCAACACGGAGTGTGTGTATGTGTGTATGTGGGCTTGCGTCTGTGTGTGCGTTAGCAAAGGCAGAGAGACCTGTGCGTCTCTCACTCAGTCTCACGCTCTCTCTCTCTCCTACCCTATCCTACACAAGCAGGAGCTTTCCCCTCTTTATTTTCTCTCAGGAAAGCAAGCATACACACCAGTTGTCTCTTCAAGTCCCCCCACTATCTCTCTCTCTCTCTCTCTCTCTCTCACACACACACACACACTATCCTACCCTATCCTATCCAAGCAGGAGCCTTTTTTCTTTATTTCCTCTCAGGAAAGCAAGCATACACACCAGTTCTCTCTCTCTCTCTCTCTCTCTCTCTCTCTCCCCGTAGATTCTGTGTCTCTCACTCTCTTCTGCAATTGCTAGTAAATATAAAAGGCATGCTTGTAGAGCCCCTGACTCTCTCTCTCTCTCTTTTTCTCTCATACTCTCTCCCTTCCACTCACTTCTACTCCTCCCTCTCGTTCTCAGTCTCTCCCTTGCTTTCGTTTACCCTCCCTCCTCCTCCTGACTGGCCCTTACTTTCTTTCTCACTGTCAAAGCTGCCTTTCAAATGCTGATTAGCACCCAGAGTAAAAGAGAGAGAGAGAGAGAGAAAAAGAGAGAGAGAGAGAGACAGAAAGAGAGAGAGAAGGGCTTTGCCTAAGAACAAGGAAAGGATTCCATCACATTGAACCACAATGTAAACCATTTCCACATTATCTCTCAGACGTTCTACAAAGAAGCGAGCATCCTCTCTCTCATCCATCTGAGGATCTCCAGACACAATCCCACTCACCCATACAAGCAAATCATATCACCCGGGTAGTTAGTTAGCTTTTGCGAAAGCTATTTCTCTCTCTTCCCGCGTTCGTTCCCCTTGCCCTCAAACACTACTCAGAATATTGATACTTCAGCCCCCTCCTTTGTATCCTTCTCCATCTCTCTCTTTCCCTCTCTCTCTCCATCACTCACTTTCTCCACTGAATACTGATAGGCTGTCTACTTCGTGGTCTGGGTTTCAAATTTTTTTCGCTCTCATTTCCTTACTCTCTCGGCAATCATGAAAAGGCCCAAAGAAACATAAAGACCGGAATACACAGTAGAAGTTAATGTACTGAGCCCAACATAAATTCAGTTAAGTGCCATTTTAATTTAGCTTTCACCTGTTTGTGAGGGGCCAATGGAGAAGAGACCCTGCTGACACTGGGACAGCAGTATTAAAAAAAAAAAAAAAGGAAGGGGAGTGGACTTTAGAGGTCATAAAGACAGATGTATATCTTCAAAATAATACTCCAAGATATGGGTGAGTGATATAGCAAAAATCTCATGATGATGCATGATATATAAGTATGATGATATGTAGGCTTGGTAATGAAGCTCCAGCAAAATTGATGCTTTTTAAAAGAAATAGTGTGTGATACTTTATCAAATGTTTGTTAAGCAAAGATGACTTTAAAAGTAATTATAGACAATTATGGAGGCAATAAACTAAAACATAAAACAGTCCACATGTGGTGTAACAACCCATTCCTTTTTAAGTCTCAGGTACAACTTGGGCAGTTTTATAGAGATCTTTTACTGAGCATCATGAAGAGTCTACCACAGATCTTGTGGAGATGTTGCCTGTCACACTTGCGTCTTTTCTGCATGCCAACCCAGCACTACCTTTATTTTTGTCTACAAAATGGCTTTTTTAACTGACATACAAAGACTTTTCTGTGACATTTCACTTTTTGCTGGAAAAAAAATGCTTAGAAATATAATGTACTGACAGAATAATGCATAATTATACAAAATAAATATCTATAATAATGGTATTAAAGAAAATAGTGTAATTGTACTGTATATACAGTCAGAGTTTATAATTGGTATTAAAAATATTCATTGTTTAAAAAAAAGGAAGATCTCACAAAACACTACATAATTTACTGTTATATTATTTACTGTTATATTATGTTATTATATGACCCAGCTCTAGTTTAGACATTTTTTCTAAACTGTCTGATCATCTGTAATATACAGGCGAGGAACACAGGTATGTATTTAGACCTTAAAAATGCATTAAACTCCATTGATAAGCATTAAGAATGTGGATCTACTACAGAACACAAATTCAAAAGTGTATTTGTCTTCAAGACTATACAAATTTAGACAAAGACAAATTTAGCATAGCCAGTTCACCTTTTGGGAGGTTGGAAGAAATTGGAGAGCCTTGGCGAAAACACATGAGGACATGTGGAGAACGTATGAAGCTCCACACAGACAGAAACTCACATTTAGGATAAAACAGGGGACACTGAGGCTGTGATGCAGTAACGCTACCCAATGCACCATGATACCACCCTTGAGCAATTCAATACAAATTAATTTTTTGTCATATTCATGAGCTATCAGGGTGAAACTGCTGCTTATCCATGTTTATTGTTCCAACATCTGATTCTGGACTTCCATTATAAGTGTCTTTTGAACGTTTACTTATTCTATTTTGTTGCTATAGGGAAACATATAAAAAATTGGTTCTGTTATAGTCAGTACATAGTGGACACAGTTTTGGAAGAATTGTCACCTAATGGGCTATTCAAGTAAACAGTGTGACAGGAGTTTTGCTAATATCGACGTGTTTGTGTTATATTTTTGATGTGCTCCATAAGTTGTCTCCTTTGGTATGAGGAGAAACAAAAAGGGGAAAAAAATTTGTTTTTTTTTCTCAGCACTGCCCTTGGATTACTGCTGTCTGGAGATCTCATTATCATCTGTGTAATCTCTCTGGCTTTACCTGTGAGACACAGCAGCACAACTTTAAATACAACACAACACACCTTTTAGCACATATCGCAATGTACTCATAAACAAATACACTCATTTTGTGTAATCACTTTGTAAATATCAGTATACCTGAACACATTCAACATTCAGAGAAGTCAGTTTTGAAGTTTTGTCATAACTTCGGATGCATATATGCCAATATGAACAATGTGTGTAGCCTAGTGATAAACTGGCTTGCCCTCAGTGTATGATTGGCTCCAGTTTCTCTACGACACTGAAGAGGATAAAGCAGTAACAGATGGAAAAAAGGAAGAAAAAAGAAGGAAAAATGCCAAGAAATAAAAAGTGATATTCAGCAGTTTTCAAGTGCATCTGTTTTTTTTTGTCCTTAATTAAATTAACTGTTCCAATATTTATTTGAAATCTCAACTCTAAAAAGTATCCCATTTTAGATTTTTTTTGGGGGAAAAAAATGTTTTTATTTTTAAATTATGCACTTTAAACAGATTTTAAATATACTGTACTCAAAAATTATTACACAGATCTATCTAAATAACTCATAAAAGGATATTTTAGTACAGTACAGTGTATAACAACAATATTTTAAAAATAACTTACACAATTTATCTGTCATTAATCACATCTCAGTTGTGATTAACAAGCAAACAAGACTATTATGAGTGAGTACAGCCAGATTCAGTGTTCTGTGTAATTCAGTGGACAATATACAGTACATCGATCAGTTATAGCATTGAAACACCACAAAACATGAACACATTATAACTGATTATCACTTATATACCAGTAAACTGGTGACAAGATCATGACCATCCAAGGCTAATCTATGCCTGAAGGGAATGAAGGCCAGTTCAATTAACATTAACCAGTTCAATAAGGTCAATGTAGCACAAATCCACGAAACAGTAAGTTCTGGCCGTGATAGAAAGGTATTAGAACACCCAGTGCACCACAGGCAAGGAAAACAGAGTGAGCACTCACCTCACAACCACAGCACCCAAAGGATCTGCTGCCAACATCCCGGCAGCAAACACAACAGCACAGCCCTAGAGATCTTGATAAGTCATGCCTGAAGGGCCAGATCTGAGAGACCTACACAATACCGGGCATAATGTTTTGCTTTGTAATGTTATGAATGGTCAGTGCACTAATTTTTTGTGTATTGGACTGAAGTGAAATGGTATTCTTAAATGTCAAATGTAATGTCTCCTCTGACTGATGTAAACTGTAAAATGTTTACTAAATAACTTGTTTCAGTAGATCACGCCTGGATGCTGTAGATTTATACAAGAAACAAAAATCCTGGAAAGCTTATTTACAATATCCTCACACTGGACATACTTTCAACTGTTTTCTGTTGCTCTTCTCTATCTGTTATCTGTATACTGGCTTGTTCATTAAAAATTGAAATCTCACTCATTCATCATCTATACCGCTTTATCCTGTATGCAGGGTTTTTTTTTTGGGGGGGGGGGGGGGGGGTGATAGCGGGTGTTACTTTGACTATATCTCACGAGACTTAGCCCAAAAGGCAGGGTAAACCCGGGACCATATGCTAATACATCGTAGGGCACACACAGTCATTCACACACTATGGTCAATTTGGGAACGCCAATTAGTCTAATATGCATGTCTTTGGACCTTGGGAGGAAACCGGAGTACCTGGAGCAAATGCACCAAGCACGGGGAGAACATGCAAACTCCATGCAGAAATCAAACCCAGGCCCTGGAGGTGCAAGGCGACAGTTACGCCTGGATTTTAATCTACTTTTGAATTTCTGCCAAACCTACTTTACAATGATGAACATAGTCCCAAACAAAAATGTTTACGCTTTGCTTGGTGAAAGGTCTGTGCATATAGCTGAAAAATAGTACAGAATATTAAACAGAACATGTCACCTTCTTGCAACTTTGTAACTCATTAGAGGACTCGATTTGTGTTTAAGGTTTGGATTAGGGGTAGAATCATTATTTGTACTTTTTCTTACAACACCTGTTATTTTTATTGTTGTAATGTTTTTAGAATCATAAATAGTATTATTCTCTTTATATTCATCAGCTTAACATGGAACTAAAAAGTGAGGATTTTGAAGAAGATAATTAACCAACTTTAATGCTGACCACAACAGGCATAACATTCTCTTTTTTAATCAGTCAGTCTAAATTTAGTACTTTTACTAAATCTCCCTCTGATTCTTTTTATTTGGAATAATTGAGACCCTTCCCCCCGTTCACATTCTCTCATTCTCTATTCAGCACTGACCCGATGCTGTCCTGAGCCGCATCTCGTACCCTTCACCAGCTCTGTCAGCAGAAAAAGTAATTACCGCCATAATTTACTCGCTTCTTTTAGTGAACATGCCAGAGTCTGTGCTGTGCAATTTTGTGTCCAACTGTCTATGCGTGTGAATGTATATCCAAATGTGTGCACATATTGCATGATTGTACCTGCCTAACCTCCCACTGGTCCAATTACCTCCGACCCAGAACCCCTTAATCTTGATCCCTTCATCCCCCTCTTACCTCGCACAAACCCCATGTTCCCATGCAAACGCTCCCTTCACCGTTCCCTGACCAGGCTGCTCCCATGCTTGCTTCTTTACTGACCTGGTCCCAGGTGAGCTGACGACATCAGATGGCTTAATGAGCTCTGAATATTAATGAGCTGTTTTAAATACCAATAGCATGTGTTATTCAGTGGGATGGACAGTGCATGCAGACGGTGGCAGTCATCAGTCCAAATGCATGACATGCAAGATCATTGCATCATTGCTTAAATAAGAGGCACATCTATCAAATCCATATCGATCTGTCAGCCATATTGGCGCGATACTGCTCGTGCCATCTTGACAGAAAAAAAAGAGCACCACATATCTGCACATACAGTATGAGCTCCTGTTGCTTTATTATTTTTGCCATTTTATGTGATTGGTCTTTCCTTTCCCTGCTTCTCCTCCTTCGTTCTTTCCTCTGTCCTCCCTCCCTTTCATCCCACCCTCCATCCTTCTCTCTGTTCACCTACTCGATATGCCAGCCTTGTTCTCCTGCAGTCTCCAGCCCAACTTTCTGACCCACTTCCTATTTCCTCCCTGGCCCTGTGATCAAAGCTTGCAGGATGGCATTGCCGTGGGCAGTGGAGAGCGGGAGCGAGGGATGAAGGGATCGATGGTGAAGAAGTAGAGGAAGAGAAAGGAAGGCAGGGGGATGCAGCGCACAAGTGTGAATAGAGAGATCACAAGGAGAGCAGTGCAAAGACTCAGGTGATTCCTCACGCCAAGGGCAAAGAGATGATTTCAGTTAGTCAAGCCCCTGATTGGTAATTGGATGCATGCTTTGAATTTTACTTATGGATTTCCAGCAGAGATCCTTACAGCATGTAATTTTTAAGACATTAATAGCTCAAGTCCAAAGTATAGCAAATCAGTGTGTTTAGTCCACTGGTGCTAGAATATTAGGGAAACAGTTTTAACATCTTTTCCTTTAAACAATAAATACACTCTGCATTATGTTATTCGACTTATGTTATTGGATTTCATCCTTTATAGTTGTTTATGTAAGTTGTCATGGATGACTTCTGAATAGCCTTCTGAACACCACCATGTTGTAAAGTATTACTGCTAATCCCTAAAATTCCAAAATAATCCATTATTTGATTCAGGCGTGATATTAGCTTCATATCTGTACTAACAAAAGCAGACTAACGTCATTGAAACCTGTTGGAATATGTCCTCAGAGATGTTATGTTATGTCAAGTACGTTTATCTCAGTCATCATGAAGGACTTAGGTTTCATGTAGGGCAACGTACACAGCTCTCACACCAAATTACCCATAGCCAATTTTCTTTTCTCATTGTCATGGCAGAAACTGGACAATTTTCTCTGCATCCAATTTTCCTGCAGTTAAGTAAACTATTACTAGAAATGACAACAAATCTGTTTTCCCTTACAGGGGTCTCTCCACTGTTTTGAAACGCTTAAAGCTGAATTGAATTCACATTGACTGTTCTCAAAAAAGAAATTCGGCTTTGGTGTTCTTATTATAGCATATAGACAGGTGCTGTCTTAATAAAGGTACTTTCTGTTATGGGGCCTTTAATGTTTCATTTCATCCTAGCACACACGGTTTACACACTCATAATATACTTACAATTAAAAAAAAAAAAAACTTTTTTAATAGTTACAAATCTAAGGTTGAATTAGATCTTGTGTATTTTAGTCCTGTGGTGATGAACGCTGCTTTAAAATGTGCAATGACACTGAATGGCATTTCACCACAGTTAACATTATAGTAAATTAAAGTGAAAAGGATATGACTTATCAGTGAGTACCCCATGAAAGGTTTTTGTCTTTGAACACTCACATTTGAGATAATGGGTTTTCAGCTTTTTTGTGCATTATATCCGAAGACGTTTGATGCTTTACATTTTTGTCCTTTAAACGTATACAGTACTTGCACTGCCAACACTGCAAAAATCACATGTAACACTCTCTAGCACACTTTAAATGGCTGAACAATTTTAATATGGCTGATATTTAATATGACAGCAACTGTAAGAAACCCAATTCAATTGTGTACTTACTGTATATGAGAGAGAGAGGAAGAGAGAGACAGAGTGAGACTTAGGGGAGAGTATATTTAATTAACGACAGGTCTCTACCGTGGTAGTTAGAATAATGTTAAATACTCTGCTTATTCATAGTCAGTGCTTTGAGTTTTATTTCTTTAAAGAAAGAGACGGAAGAAAAAGAAGACAGAGGTGAAGGAGGAGATTAGGAAGAGAAACTTCAGTGTGCTGCACTTGAGGTGCAAAAAGAAGATATACAGTAAAAGAGAGAGAGAGAGAGAGAGAGAGAGAGAGAGAGAGAGAGAGAGAGAGAGGAGAAAAGAAGAGCGGGCCATTTGTACTCAGGCAGAAGCAGCGTGTACTTTAACATTCCCCCTGCATTCTGACAAAGAGCACTAATTATAAATAAATTAGGGACATGACACGGTGTGCCACAGGGGGACAGGGAGAGGGGCAGGAGAATGAATAAGAGAGTGAAAGAGAGAGAGGGAGAGAGAGAGAGAGAGAGGTGGAGGTGGAAGGGAGTGGGGTGGGGTAAAAGGAAAACAGGGAAGAAAAGAAAACAGATAAGAAAGCAGGAGGATGGGATACGGGAGCCACAGACCTAGAATGTGAGAGGGACAGCAAACAAGACTGGAATAGCTAATAAAATGGCTGCGAATGCACAACACGAAACATCCCTAAAATAATTAACTTCATACAAGAACGAAATTAAATGTTTGGGACTGTGTGGGCTTCAGGGATGAAATGCAATCTTTTTTTCAAAGAAAGCCCTTGAAACAGTAAGTCCTTGCAATTCCATGACAAAACACACATCACTGCCAGAGTGTAAATGGTATGTCCTCAGAGTTGATGAGATACAAGGAAATAAACAGTAAAGGAGTGCTATTATTTGATGTTATTAATGGTATTATTTAATCATGAAAATTAGAAAATGTATCTATCACACAATCTAATCACAGTAATAGAAAGGGTGTGTTTTGGCCAAAGCCACTGTCGTTGTCAAATATTTACTTTCTGTCACTCATGCTTATCAGTGAAGAGAGACAGACAGAGAGAGAGAGAGAGAGAGAGAGAGAGAGAGAGAGAGAGAGACTATGTGCTATCTAAATAGATCACACTTCAGGCCTCTGCAACCATTTCTCTCCACTTTCGCTTGTTCACAGGACCAATAAAGCAAAGCGCAAGAAATCCTTCTACAGAAACTCAACCTGCTGTTCTATTTCAGATTTTCTGTTACTGAAAATAAATAGGAGAAAAAGACAAAGGTGAAAATTAATATAAACAATAAAAAATTTATACATATATGTGTGTATATCGTGAACTTGTTTTGTCCTGTTGCTACCTCTGAGGAGATAGAGGAGAGCACAGAGGTCAGAGGTGACAACCAGTGACACAGACAGCATAGGGCAAAAAGGTCACCTGTCCCAAGCGACACGGCTGTCACCATGGTTACTGACTCACAAACATGTATGATGTCATCCATGAGGATGGAGGAGAAAGGAGTGGGTGATGGGGGGCTGGGGGAGGGGTTTGTTGGGGAGAACCCCCTCCAACACACACACACACACACACACACACACACACACACACAGTCAGGCAGGAGAGATGTGGCAGGGCTGTGTCCGCTACTGACCGCCCTGTCTTTGCCTTTAATGTGTCCTATGATGGCCTCAACTTCCCAGACAGAAATAAAAAAACAGAAGCAGAAACAAAGGAATTAGCATTCCCAGAACGCAAGAGCTGTCTGGCTGCCGGTGAAGAAAGAGAGAGAGAAAGAGAGAGAGAGAGAGAGAGAGAGAGAGAGACAATCACAATCTCTCTCTCTCTCTCTCTCTCTCTCTCTCTGCCAATGTCATTCCCACATAAACGGGACGACCACTCTGAATATGTCAGCTAACTACAGAGATTGTTACTGACATGGTGTCCATTACCAAACGCAGGACAACTGCATGCATCTTATATCTTGAAAACATTTAACTATCAACACTGTTCTCCAGTTGTATAACAGAAAAATCCTCTTCTTTTTCCAATATGGTAGAATAATTAAATTTTTAAAAATGTTATCAGATAACAATTACCCATTATCCTTACTATAACACATATAATGAGCGAATTTAAACAGTTTACATGAAAATTAGTGGTATTTTCTTAGATAAATAGTCCATGTGGTTAAAAAACAAGTGTTATCAATGCATAACAAGTTAGCTATAAGGTTAAAAAAAAAAAAAAAAAAAAAAAAAAACTTTATTGGATGATAAGCATTGTTCTTTGAGCATTTTGTGCTGAGTTAAGTCATGGGTCAAATTTGACCTGTTAACAAAATATGAGGGCAGTTTTTTAAAACATTCCAAAGGTTAATTAATGACAATTGACAACCAACAACCCTACTGCACCACTGACACAAACGTAAAGTCTAACACCTTTTAGTTTTTGCTAGAAGTCTAGGATTTTAAATAATCAACTGACATTGTGGCTAAATAAAATTCTCTAATAATTTAAATGTTGTGAGCCTGTGTGCATTCCTCCATTCATTAAATGCTTTTCCTTGCAAAGATTGTAGTGTATGAGTGTTCAAAATTAATCCAGAAGAACTGAGAGCTGCTTCAAGATTCACAATCTAAGTGTGTAATAAATATCAAAGGCTCCATCAGCCATGGGAGGAATCTAACATCTAAAAACTATCGTACATATATCAGAGGTGGGTACAAGCTAGATTTTATGTACAGTAGTATTTAAGCCATCTACTGCATTTGACTTACCTCAGAATTAGGAAGTCGATGCTGGGAATTATGTAATTTCTGCCTGTGAAAAAACATTGATGTCTCCATGTTCATCTTTTGTTAGGAAAAAGTCAGGCAGCTAAGTGTCATGAGTAATTTATATTTCCTCATCAAGGTTAGAGGTTTGCATAGACAATTTTATAGATTTCCCAAAGCAAAAATGTATGCATGTTAAACAGTCTAATGCAAATTATTGTATATGGTAAGAAGTGATGTTGCTACAGTACAGTATATCTGGTTATACACTGAATTTGAATGATTAATTCCTTTGAAAAAGTCAGCATATAAATCCCCACTGCATTCCCTGGCATTAAAAATGGCAAAGGTATGAGCTCAAGTAACTACAAAAAAAGTAGAAACCACTCACTCACCTTCTACAGTATACCACTTTATCCCGTATTGTATACATTGTCGCAGGGAACACTGGACAGGGTGCCAATCCATCGCAGGGCGCACACACACACAGACTCACACACTGGGCAATTTGAGAATGCGAATTAGCCTAACCTACATGTCTTTGGACTGTGGAAGGAAACCGGAGTACCCGGAGGAAAACCACCAGCCACGGAGAGAACATGCAAACTCCATGCACACAGAGATGGGAATCGAACCCGGACCCTGGAGGTGCAAGGCGACAGTGCTAACCACTACACCACCATGCCGCCAAGTAGAAACTATTATAAGGCTAATTTTACCCACTTACAGACCTGTGTACAAGAGTGTTTTGAGCTTTGGTCAGTCTGGAATTTATCTTTAACGGTCTGAATTAAAGATGAACACCCTTCCTAAATTTCTATATTTATTTCAGCGTGTGCCTACTTTCATTTCCCAAACCTTTTTTTTTTTTTTTTCCCCCAGCAAATCAATGACATCTATTCCTGACTTTATTTGGAAAAACGTTTAGGGAGAGGAACATTTCTCCTCATATCTCATATCAATCCCCTACCTAGTTTAAAATGTATGCTGCTTCTTGTAGGTACATTTCTGACTGCTTTGGCTCATTCTCCATCAAATTGGAGTCAAATGTCCCTCTTTTGACTACAAACAACATGTAAGTGTCAAAACATCTTTGAGGATCGTAAATCAGTTCAGAACAAACATATTCCCACTTAGGTTTTGGTCCAACTTTGGCATTATTTAATTTAGACCTACTGTATACATTGATAATTTTTTCATATCCTCCAAACAATTATCTAAGAAAGTTGCTTTGCCTAAACAACACTTTTTTTTTTGTAGGTATTTACAGATCTGTAGCTTTGTTAGTAAAAGATTCCATCAATTTCCTGACCAACATACTGTACTGTTTACATTCTGTATACATTTCTTAAGCCAGCCTGCACTCTTAAGAGAACCATATCACATATCTAGATTAAAATTCATTTTCTACATTTGGTTTCCTTTTGTTCCATCAAAGCACTTTGGGAGAGGAGATCAATGAGCAACTTTGGGAAGACACCCTTGAAAAATTACATAAGCTGGTTGCGACTGATCCAGTTGTACAATTGTAAAATTGTACACCGTACCCACCTTATAAAAGATCTAAGATCTATAAAGATGTGAACCCAACATGTGACTGGTGTACGCCATGCACGTATGTCTTGGTCTTGTTCTACTCTATACTCAATTAGCCAGATGACTTTTATTGCTTAAGTGGAAATCTTCAGTACCCCTTCACATACTCTTTGGTTGAGGAAAATTCTTTATGGTGCTAAACTCCAACATATTAAGTGAAGAGAAATGATGCACCCATCATGCAAAATGGCCAGTGTTATGAACTGGGGTTGCTTCAGTTGGTCAGGTCTACATACAGTATAAAGGAAGTCAGCTGACGACCTGAATGTACTGAATGACCAGGTTGTCACATCTATGGACTTTGTTGTTTGTTCCCTGAAACAGGCATATTCCAGGATTCAAATTGTGAGTCAAAATGTAAAAGTGGTTCCGAAAACATGAAGAATCATTTTCACACATGAATTTGCCACCACACTGTGCATCATAATCAAAGCTAAACCTGGTCAATGAAGTCTTGGGCCAGGGTGTGTATAAGACATGAATGAATTTACAACTACCTGAGAATGAGAGCTTTTACCCTGCTTCACATACTGTACACACTTGTGTTCCTAAAGTCTCTGACAATCTACTCTTGCAAGTCATTAGCATTCGCTAGAGAATCTTTTGTGCTTCATGAAAAAAAAAAAAAAAAAAAAAATTATATATATATATATATATATATCATGGCTTGGAAGTACCTACTATAAAATAAATATGCTATATGACTGATATGACACACAACATGGCACACAACCAGTCAGACATTCTCTCAGCAAACATAAGACTAAAAAGTGCAGAGACTCAGTAAGATTGCCTGAAGGTTGAACATTCTGAAGGTTGTGGCTAGAAAAGTGTATAAAAGCGATCATGTGCTTCTTACCCAATGGGTGGATCATCTAAGCCTGAGCCTATCTACAATCTGGCATTTGCATTGGATTAATGGCTCCCTCTAAGCCAGGTCTGTTGGAAGAACACAACATCCATAACATCTGCTGGAGAAGATTCCACCAGAGGCGCAGCCAAACACCCAACCCCCATGCACATTTGCTAAAAGGCCCAAACTAATTAGACATCGATTGTCAAGATCCTCCAATCTCTTTTGAATATCTAGCTCACGTTAATTGAAGAATTAACTTGGGTGCATGTTTACCCTGAAGGGAAAGACAATGACACAGACAAATGCTTCAGTTCAAAGAAATACAATTAGAAACATGCAACTATGAAGAAACCAGCACAAACCCGACACAACACATTCCTTCGCTTGATAAGACAATAAAGATGACCAGAAAGTCACAGAAACTCAGGAACATTATGTTTTAGGGGATTTTTGTTGTTATTGCTGATTCATAAACTTTCTAAATATATTTTTTTCTTTTTTGAGGAACAAAATCACAAGTTTTAAGATTAAAATTGATCAAGGGACTTACACGTAACCTGTTGGTAAAAAACACTCCGTCTTTCTCAGTCCATCCTCCCCCACTACTCTGTCCCTTTTTCTCTGCACATCAATCATGGAGTTTGAGTACCATCAGAAAGAGGACATCTGAAACCATGATGGATGACAACTTCCTTTTGCTTTCTTTTCTTCTGTCAGAACCATTAAACTAAAGGTACCTAACTGCTCATATGGAGATCATTTCTCATTCTATAATGTGTTCTATTCTATTTAGATGACAAGCATGACAAACATGTTGACTGTGTGATTTCCAATCACTATAACGTTTGATATAGCAGTAAGATGGACCTAGACTAGATTACTGACAAAGCTGTTGCAGTGTTGATTATGAAATTTGTTGTTAAATACAGTATGCACACAGTGATGGCTGTTTGTGATTTTAGATTTACTGTATCATAAGCTCGACAATAAAACTATTAGGTTTGAGCAATGTGTTGTATCATGAGGCCTCATAATATAATAATATTCATTTTTAAAATTATTCAAATGTAAATAAAGTGAATGTGATGACCTACTGGAGACATGCCATATTTGTGATCATCAGATCATCACATCAACAAGGATAAGGAAAAATTCTATTGAAATATTATTTTTGGAAAATGTACATGAGGATTTTGTGATGAAATAAGAAAGAGGGAACCCTCAGCCTCATTGTAGTAGTAGTGGCAGTTTTATGGTGAAGAAAAATGCATGTAATCACAAATAACAAGCTTGGATAGTGTTTATTAATGTGCTTTATAACAATGTTTATGATTACGACTTTCAGAATTGTATTGAAGGATCAGGAAGATAAGGTATTAATCAACAAATTTCTGCCAGAGTTGAAGATTTGATGCATTTCACTTACTGTACTCTATTGGACAAAAGTAGCCTTAATACCTTAATACCTGACTTGATATGACCTAATATGTCTGGTCACATTTCTTCCAAATACATAGTTTCTTTTGTTTCATCCTTCTGTACACTTCACAAGTATTTGGTCAGTGTATGCTAAGCCTGTCTACTATCTATTTTTCCTTCAAGGAGGTAAAAAGAATGTGCAATTCCTGCTACAGATGTGTCAGCAAAACGAGCTAAAATATTTCTATAAATCAATCTAATATATTCAGTATATAT
>JAQQZT010000003.1:10417704-10432869 GCA_030068275.1 Clarias platycephalus
CAATGTAGAAAGAAATAAAAATCAGGAACCATCATGGAGTTAGAAAGTGACCCCAAACTTTTGAACGGTAGTGTATGATGATGCTTGAACACTATTAACTGGCACTGTCACTTCATACATACTGAATTTGTTAATCCTTATAGTGCTTATATGTAAGATTTCAGGATTTATGAATAGAACCAGAATTTTCATTTTGCTGCAATCAACTGTTGAGACGTTACCTTCAGTAAGTTTACTTTTCCCACAAAGAACCCAAAACCTTCAAAAAGCAGATCCCAAATTTTTCAAGGTGGGGTTGAGCCTGCTTAAGATTTTAGTCGCTCTCCTCCCCTCTTATTTCCTTTCTCCGTACCTTCTCTTCTCACCCTCTTTCATGAATTAAAAGGTCTGCAGGGAGATGCATAGTTAATTCCGATCAGATCTTTTCCTCCCCCCACACCCCCACTCCCCCTTGCCAGGCAGTTCTCTGGGGCTGACAGACGGAGATGGGATCTGACAGTAAACAGCCAGGCGGATGCCTTGCGCGTGATTGACACGCAGGCAGGTCGCCCCGCTCCTAATCCTGCCCTGTCAGGTCTAATTGGAGAGGTGGAGCCCTGTGTCACAGGGCCACTGATTGGCAGGACCCCGGCTTTGCATAGATATGAGCAGCAGATGAAGAGTAGGATGCCCACTGCACTGCTAATAGAGATACAGGAGGTGTGCTCCCATAGACACACAGACCAACCTCACACAGAGCAGCTTAGAACACATTAAAGCACAAAGATGCATTAGAATACATGTGCAGAGTGAAATTTAGGTCCGTAACCTTAAAAGCAGCTAGAGGTTGAGTGTGGGCACATTTACAATAGCAGGGTGAGACTAGGCACCCTACAGTGGCCTGTTAGAGACATTAAAGAGAACAGGTCTAGGTCAGATGCAGAGGATGAAGTGTGTTATTGAACTCTGTGTCTCTATCAGCATGCTCCCGATTGTTAGTGTGATGTGGCTGGAGTGAGGTTTACTGTTCAAATACTATTCAAATATACACAATATTCATGTTAGACATTTTATTTGCTTCACAATTATTAAAGCATTTGTAAGAAACATGATCACAAAATCACTTGACACTAAATCACTTGACGCTCATGGTATGCTATATTTTCATATATTTCACTAAGTATTTATATATAATACAAAAAATAAGGGGTTGTACATGTGATATCGTAAGTAGATTTTCTAGATTGTTACTGAAAACGCTGATTTTCACATCAGTGGCTGATGATTAACAGCCCATTGAGGAATGTATCGATTAGGCAACAACTTTATATTGCACCCTTTATATTTAGTGCATAAAGTGAACTGGAAAAAAAAACAACCTCATTTACAACCTGACTCTGTGCTGCAGAGAGAGTTAAATAATGATTCTTATGTAAAGCTCATTTAAAACACCTGATTTTTGTATGTGATCTCATGTGGTGTTCGAAACACAAAATCAAACTAGTTTAAAATATTTAAATTGTGATTCTGCTCCATAATCTTCATATTCTCAGGTTTACTCAACAAGAACGCATAGTGTAGCGCTGGTAATGTTTATCTTTGGCACTATAGAATAACAGCTTGATTAATATTCAAATTAATTCAAATACTAACCCTCTTAAGTAATTAAAATGCAATTTTAAAGGATTCTGACAGCTCATGTATGTGCAGCAGGTGCCACTTCCATGCCAATGAAAAGGCCTGTGTTGGTAGTTTTTGCTTTATATACTTAATGTGTTTGTTTTAATCATGTTTATCACATCGGCATAACATGCAACTGTGAGATATTTTTTAATACATCATCTGCATGTTTAAGCATATACTGTATATCTGTATGCAAGAAAATGCACCTTGTCAAGGATGTGTGTTTGCTATTTGTATGCATGTGTGTTTGTGTGTGTATGTGTGTGTGTGTGTGTGTGTGTGTGTGTGTGTGGTTCCACCTATCAACTGATTGACAGCTGCCACTGACCTGTGGCAGTCAGAGAGCAGTGGTGGAGGTCGTCAGGTCAGACAGTGCAGCGTTGCCCGGGAGACGACCTCAGTCCCTTATTTGCATACAAGCCTTCATTAGTGCAGCCACACTGCCTGCATAACAGCAGCATAAATGAATAAAGTAGATGCAGGAGGGAGGGGGATACAACACTTAATTGGACCAGGTATATTTGCAAAACTCACAATCTGGTATGTCAAACACGGCAGATTAGTTCACTCTAGTCTAGACGTAAATGCCTTCAAAGTAAATAAGTTACGAACTTTCGTAATTAGATACTACATTATTTTTCACCAAGTATCATTTCATGCATGTAACACATCTGGAGGTGAATGCGTATGTTTCTTCAAGTTCAAGCTTTCCCAGCATAACCTTGCACTCTGGTGTGTTAATGAATTATTAACATGTTATGGGAGAAAGTGTGTGTTTTTTTTTTTAGAGCACTGCAGTCTTATGCATCATCATTCCAGCCAGTTTATTTGCTGCATTCTGCTGACCAGTAATGATAACACATAAAAAGATTTTTTTTTTTTTTTCATACATGATTTTCAAAGTTTCAGCACTGTTTGGTTAAAGCCTCTGCAGTACATAATGTACAATTTGATATAACACAGAACTAACAGTGAAAAGAATATTTTGGAATGTGTATCTGTTATAGCTGGAGATCAGCGAAGTGATTCATGAAGTAATTTGATGAGTCTTCAGTAAAAAGCCAAACTTCGATAGAGTGACTGGTGCATTTTGCCTCTGAGCGCGGCCAACAGCAGCAGGCAATATGACTAACCTTCTAACAGTCACCATAACGTTAGTAAAAATTGACTGATCAGCATTAATTAGATAAGATCAATCCAAGCGTTTTTTTTATAGTTTTTTTTTTAGACTCAACACTGTGTGTTATGATGATATTGTGCTCCAGGATGATGATGGTGTAAACTTTTACTGTTTGTTATAGTTGTCCCTCATGTTGATGAGAAAAGTTATATTAATGCCACTTATTTCTTGATTAAAACATTTTTAGACCTATGATGTTAGTTTTTTTCATAATGCTTTACATAATTCAGCTTTGATATTTTGACGTGTAATTTTCTTTAACGAACTAGTTTTCCTGCCTCAATCTGAGCCAGTTCTTGCTGGTGAATATGTGGAAGAGAATCAGAATGGAAACACCCTGCAACCTGTAGCCCTAATATTACTTCCTTTAACACTTTTATACATCAATTTCTCTCATTTGTTGCATTTGAGAATGCATATTGTATAGAACAAAATGTTAATACATCTTTGAGCAAGGCATTAAGCTGGTGTTAGACAACCTCTCCATGAGAGTAGTGACAATCTTGTTCACATAATGTAGTGTGTGTGTGTGTACTGTATTTAAGAAAAAAATAAAAATAAAAAGACACTCCTAACTTTCCGGTAGACTGTGGCTTAAAGTGACAGTTCTATATTAATGTATCACATGAATTCTAGCTTTACATATACAGTTAGTGCCAATTGCAGAGAGAGTGTAACTCTGAATGTAACAGAACGTAAAATTCTGTTCACTCTCCGTGTAGGAGAAAAGGATGCTTAAAAAAAAATAAAAAATCTGCTCGATGAGCAAAAGTCTGTCGACTATATCAGAAGTCAGTCGGAGAAGAAGTGCATAGGTACAGTGCATCTTGGAGCTATGGGCAGCACACTGTGCCCTGGAGGAAATTCTCAGGGCGATCGATGGTGGGGATTAAGGCCAGGCTTTGGGGCTCAAAGGCCTGGATCTTGCCTCTATCCTCCTCAGGAGCCCTGGGACCAGAGGAGGGGAAAGAAAAGCTAACCTGGAACTGTCAAGTGCATGCGTGCAAAGGGCTTTGGAAATCCAGGCAGGACATTTGCAGGGACCGCTTCAATGCGCGGCGCTGCTCGCATAAGCTCAAAACAGCATGGCAACCTTATTCAATATTCTATGGGAGGCACAGAAGTGCGAGAATCAGAACTCGGAGAAGAAGAAGAAGCTGTCTCAGAGAAGACTAGGTGTGCTCTCTTTGCCCCGTGCTTCTTAGTATAGCTATCTTACACTATGTGCCAGGCATCTATATCGTGTTTTTGAATATCTGGTCATTGCAATCATTTCTACTCCCAAGTCCCAAGAGTGAACTTGGCGCTTGGATTCATGGCTCATTACAAAATGAGAGTGAAATAAATAAATAAATAAATAAATAAGCACGAGAAGACCACTGGGAAATTACAGCAGAGCTGCGGTGGATCTCAGAATTAAACAGCATAATTAATCATGCTAAGAAACAAGCACATTGCTCATACACTTACTAATAATTGCATTTCTTTTCCACATCAGGAAATGCAATCAGTTAACATATTAGCAGACTGAGTAATCTGTGCCACACAGCTGGTAGGCCAATCAGGTGGCAAAAACTACTGACCTGAAGACATATTCTATTAAACGATGCATATCAAGGCAAGAAGTGAGAATGTTACAGAATAAACTCCTTTAATTAAAAGTTGTTTCTCTGTTTTTCTTAAAACTGGAAATAATCTAAAATGTGTGTAATTCAGACCAACATTTTACACACCATGGGGCAACTGACTTTCTAAGAAATAGCCATCAAAGAAATAATCCAGCGGTTTGCCGGCTAAATCTTTATCTACCACATCTGTAGCTTATGTGTGATTATACCACTTAATAATGCTGACACATTTCTCTGTACTGAGGAAAACTGTTTATTTGCAACTCAAAGAAAATATAAAGATGTAAAATTATACTAGAACATAGAGTATGTAAAGCATGCAGCTAATGTACATATAACATACAATAAATAAATAAATAAATCAATAAAACCATGTTGCTGTAATGGTGAATGCTTTATTTTGCGACAGACAGGAGAAACTCTTCTCAAAGTTCTTCTGTTGTTTTATCTAACTGTTTTATGTGATCCACGTACTTGTAAAAACTGTGACACTCCTGTGTTTATGTACTGCATCTATTGGACATGTGTATCCACAGTTCTTAAAAAAAAAAAAGAAGAAAAATACTGCCATTGTTGAAGAGAGAAATTATTCAGATTTAGTGCTTAATTTACAAACATCTCTGAATAAACTGAATTCATGAATACACTCTGATAAAATTATGCTGGACAAACACAAATTAATTGAACATAGTGTGATTCAAGATTAAAAAACATTTTCTTTTGTATTTTTTTTGGTCTTTTCTTAGCTCTAAAAAGAGAATACAATCACACTATGTATACAGTACATACTACACAAGGAAAATAATTTACAGTGATTTGCATAAGTATTTACCCACTTTAACTCATCCCCTTGAAATATTTTGTGGTATTATAACCTGCAACTAAAACATTTTAATTGGGCTTATGTGTCATAAATCGACAATAAAAATAAATAAATAGATAAATAAATAAATAATAATAAATAGTCCATAATGCCAGAATGATGGTTAATAAATATTTTCTAAAATAATTGTGACATATAAAACTTATAAGTAACGCTTGCAGAAGTATTAAATTTGCTTCTTGTGCAACCAGGTTTCACTGACAAAATTAGTTGATTGGAGCATACCTGTGTGTAGTAAGAGTCACATGATCTCAAAATGAGAACACATGTCCTGTGTAGGTCCTGGAGTTTGGATTTTATCTAAAAATAAAGAGCATGAAAAGAATAAGATGTTTTAATACTTGTCCAACACCAAGTCCTGGAAAATAATTAATCAGAGTTTTTTTTTTAAATTATTTGTTTTTTTTGTTTGTTTGTTTGTTTTTTAAGGATCCCAAACCAAAAAAAGTAAAATAGAGTTACTCATAGAAATGATAAAGTGAATATTAGACATGGAAGCAATGAAGAGGCCAAAGGTAAAGCTCAACACAATACTACCACCAACATGCTTCACTATTTGAATGATGCTCTCGTAGTGATAAGCCATGCTGGGCACAAATATACATTTTGGTCTTATCCTACCAGATTACGCTCCACATGTTTACTGAATCTCCCTCATGGCTTTTGGTAAACGTCCAATGAGACTACATACTGCTGCCTACTTTTGCATAAAGCCCAGCATTGTGGAGCATCTGGTCTGTGGTTGTTCTCTCAACAGCTTCTCCTCTCTGAACTCTTACAGAGTAATCATTAAACTCTTTGTTGCATCTCTGACTAATGCTCTCTTTACTAGTCAGTGCCCTTCGGCCTTCGGTCATTTTTCTATGTTTTAAAGAAACTGATGTAATTGTTCTTCACAAAATATTAAATTACATTTTTTTTAAAAAATCCTACCTTGAAACCCGCTTCCCATATGCATGCACACACACACGCACACATACACAGTCTTCTGGTCCTCATTTAAAATCATAATTTAGGCAATACTCACTTAGGCTTCTGCGGCTGTGTGCCAAACCCCTTCATAAAGACATTCATCAATTTGACAATCTTACTTTCAAATGATCAATAGTGCATCTTTTACCAGTCCTGCCATCAGTGTGGGTATCAATATCAAAAGACCACAATCACCCAGACAATCAATGGTGGCCACAAGGCACAGCAGAATGAGTCTGATCATAGCGCGTCTGAACTTGGCTGCTCACGCGTGTCTGACTTCAACTGGTGCGCAGTTAGGTCTAAACAAACTCATGCTGATGTGACCATGTAATCTAAAATAAATTATTTTAGATATATAGTGTATTATCGTATAAAAGACTAATTGGTCAAATAGAATAGTGAGGTAAGCAATATATTGTATCTATCAATATCTAGTAGTAGATTTTCATGATAAAAGATAGTAGCTAAAGTCAAGTCAATAAATATTTGGGCAGTGATACAGTTTTAGAAACAAAACTTTAGGCAAAAAGAAGACTGCAGTAAAAGCTTGGCCCACAGCAAGGGAAGAAACTTTACATTTCTTGATGCCTGAGTTCCAAAATTTTTCCACAAAGTTTTTGAATCCATTCATTAAAGAAAATAAATAAATAAATACAATACAATACAATTAAGGTCCCAGAGTTCACGGTGCATGTCAGAGCACAAACCAAGCCAAGAAGTCCAAGGAATTGTTTGTAGACCTCCGAGACAGGTTGTATCCAGGCACAGATCTGGGGAAGTGTACATTATAAAAGTGAGCGATCGGTGCTGCAGAGATAGTTGTTCTCATAATAATTATCATCGTTTGTTAAATTATATTAGAGTCTCTGAAAATGGAAAAGCCTTATTTCAAAACGGCTGTAACGCCTAAACAGTTAATGCAATGTTTTTGTATAACCTCTGGAATTAAACTTACAAGCTTACACTTCAATTGCATGTTAATTGATTTAATTCAAATCCAAGCAGTATTCTATAAAAAATAGTTTATACAATATTTGTGCTTAAACGTAAAATTTGTATTTACTCTCATTTCATCAGTTTCAATGCAAAATGATCGTGCTTATTGTATTTTAATTGTGTGACAAAATGTAATATTCTGCATATTCAGCAAATTCCTTTGCAATACTTTAATAATAAGCATTTACGACCATAACCACCTGGAGTAGTGTGAGAGTCTTCAAACCGCATCGAAAAATGACTTCAATTGAGAAAAGTCCACACTTACCACAGGAATAACAAGAGACAAGTGAGCCGCCTAGTGGTCATTTCTTGTCAACACAGTTCTTATAGCTGTACTAAACATAAAGACATATAGTTCACTCAGCTTTACCTATTGTAAATACTTTCATACCTGATCAAATAAGACCTGTTAATGAATTAACGGTTTTCCTTTTGAGATAGAAGTTTCAGTTTAGTCATGGTCTATGGATGGATGGATGGATGGAAGGAAAGAAAGGAAGGAATGTTTTTAGCAGACTCAAATTTCACTGTCATGCATTAAGCTGGATAGTAATATATATACCGATCATCCATAATATTAAAACCATTACCATTCAAATCAGCAGGGATTTAGATTATACTTGTGCCACCAAAACAGCAGACATTAGCTTTAGATCCTGCTTGGTAAGTGGAAGATGGTCCCATGGCTCACAGCTTAAAATAAAGTAATCCAAAAACAAAGCCATAAATTAAAATTAAATAATACAAGACATTTAATTAGGAGAGAAAGAATAAACCTTTATAAAAGGAACAGTTGGTGTGCATTTGTGGCAGGTGATGTACTGCAGTGGCTGAGATTTAGTACAGTCTGCCGTTAAAATGCAAGGTTTCACAGATTAACAGACCAGCTGGGAGACCAAGCTGGAGTTTCTGAGCAGGTCATTACACTTCTGTCAGGAAAAAATAACAGCATCGACTTTCATGTAATAACCTCGCCATAACTTTTTAAACTTTTTTTTATTTTTATGAACTGGTCAATTAAACACGCATCTCCTATTTGCAGTCAACATTCCTTTGAAGTTTCTGTGGGTCACTAAAACTATATCAAGTAAATCCGTACCCTGGTTAAATCAGTAACTGTAATTTTTATTTATTTATTTTTGTTTAATTGGACAGATTTTATTATTTATTTTTTATATATTCTGTATTCTGATGAACACCTTACTTACCTGGGAGTTGGAGAGGACCTGGTATCACTGTAGAGTCCCAAAGACTGGATAATGTATCATGATGGAAAAAGGAAACATCCTGTTCTGCAGTGCAACATCTAAAGTTACAAGGTGTGTAATTGTGCAGAATGTTGTCAAATTGTTTACACATATGACGAGCGAAACAGGTTGCTTTATGTTTGATAAGCTGCTTCAGGTCATTGAATAAAAATAGCCACAGTGCAAGTTAGTTTCCTGTGCCATGAAAAAAAGCAGGGAATGACTGGCAGGGTACAGGCAGTCATGTCATGTGCCAATGTTGCCAGACACTAAAGTAAAGCTGCTCAACTGTGTCCTGACTGTAAACAAACAGAACAGGAGGACAGATGGTCATCCAAGATCTGGTCAATGTTTCCTGACCCCCATTAAGTGATGGCCTGGGTCAGAACATCAGATGATGACACTCTCTGCCAATGACAGCAACTTTAATACTGGTCCTTATACCGGTTATTGAAGGATAACTTTTAAAAAAATCTTCAAACTTGTTTCTGTAACTCCAGTTCTAGTGTTTTGCATAATAATATTTTTAAACACTTTCTATACGAGTACACATTCAAGTTATCGTCGTCTCTCAGAGTAGATTAGAGTTAGTGAACTGGGATCCCAATCCACTTTTCAAAGGAAAGACCAGGTAAAATGGCTGCTCGCTAGCTTTTAAGTAAAACTAATACACTGCTTGGCCAGAAGAAATAAAGTCACACACACTAATAATTCATTCAGTCATTTTCAGCTTTGATTGCAGCACGCAATGTTGCGGCCAGCTCACGTGTATAAATGACTCCTTATGCTTCCAGAACCACACTTGACACTTCCAGAGCCTAGACATGACCAGCTGAAGCAACCAAAGATCATAACACTGCTCCCAGAGGTTTGGCCACTATGCACTATGGGTGCATCGCTTAATGCACTTACCTTAATACAGCCATAATTCCAAAATAGGTTCAATCTGGACTCGTACGATCACATGACTTTTTTCTTTTTAAAAAAGTCCAATCTTTATGCTCCTTAGCAATTTGAAGCTTTTTTTTTTCCGTCTCACCAAGAAGTGGTTTTCTTATGACCACAGGTGTTTAGTCGCAACCCTAAGTTCTCATCACATTGTGTGCGAATGGAAATGCTCCTAAACATACAGTAGCTATGTTTTTAATGGTTCTTTTTTTTATATATTTCTCAATGCAACTTTACCAAGAGTTTAAGCGATCTCAAGTCAATGATTTCAAGGTAGATAAATTAAACCATAGGAATGTACTGTATGAATGTCTTCTTAAAGCGATACTATTTTCTGTACCATGAAAGCACTGGAAAACCAGTTTACCCAAAACACAATTTAAATGAAAACAGGCCTGTTATTGAGTTAATAAGAATTCAATGCTGTATTTAATAATGTCATCATATTAGGCATAAAGGTAAAACAATCGTTTTAAAACATAAAGGTATTTGTTAAAAGTGTCCTACAACACCTTCCCCATAGTAACTGCACTTAAACTCACACTGAAAGTGCGACTTATGCAAGCACAACATTAAACTCTTTAATTTGAAATGAACAAGAATTAAGTAAGCGTATTAAATTAGGTTTTTTTTCTTTACTGCATAATTCAGCTCATCATAAATGCATTAAACCAGCTGAAGAACAAAATAAATACCAACATTAGCCTGAACGCTGATAATGCACTCCTTGAAATTGACCACATATGCCAAGAGAGATGGTATAATGTTTAGTTTTTCTCCATCTGCAACTATGAGATCTTTAAAATCATTTGCATGACTGAAAAACTTCATCACTAGTAATCTCTATTAAAACATGTCCCTGAACATAGCATTGCTTTTGAACCTTTAAAAACATTAACCTAGTAAAAAGGGCGTATCGCGAAACAAGGGGCATTCAAGTCAAACCGGGATTTATGATCAAATGAATGAAGGTGTAAAACCAAACTGGAATTTACAGAAGACTTCAAGCACAGTATGGTGATGAGACTCATTAAAGAACATTAGAGTAGTGGAAATGTTTTAAAGAATGCCGTATGTCTGTGAACAATGATTGAGGTGGCTCAATGGTTGAGGCTCGGAGCCCACTGCAGTCGTTCCCGTAAACATTTAGCGAGTGGAACGTCAGATCCTTAAAAATCGACAGAGAATTAACTGGTGGAATAGATGCATGGGTGTGTGTGAACTCATTCAGAAACATCACTTGCACATTTCAGTCCTGACCTCGCTCCAAACAATTTTCACATATTTGGGCCATTAAAGGAGTTCCTGGGAGGCCAAACGCTAGGATAAGTGCTTTAGTAAAGCAGGGGATTATATAGAGTAATAAAGGTAGTTTTTAGTCTCAAAACTGTGATCTAAAGTCCCGGTTTGACTTGAACACCTCTTGTAGTTCATTTCTGATAAAATTATATATTTTTTAAAAACAATGTTTTATAATGTTTAGGACCAGATTCAGTGTATTTGTTGTGGTGCTGAAAACTGTGTAAAAACAAGAGGCAAGAAACATATTACAAGATTGATTTATTAACTATAATACAGCTCACATAAGGCCTTACTGTTTGTACACCATTCCCACTGAGACAAATGGCCATAGCAAATAATGTCATGATTTTATTTCTTCTCAGTTTACTTCATGTTTTTTATTTATTTTTTTTCCATTCTTTTTTATTTATTTATTTTTATTTAGTTATAATGTTTTTTGTCCTCTTAAATACGAAGAGTTGAAGGTCCCAACTCCCAGACTTGGAGTTGAATCATGCACTACATCATATGGCCTTTACACCATTCACAAAATTGTTAAAAATTGAATTTTTTTAATTATTAAAATAAAACATAAAAAGAAACATTTTTTTTTCTATCACCATTGACTACAGGGCAAAGTGTTAGACCCCCTAACATACAAGTAAACAACCATTTTGAATATAGTTTTGCTTGCTTCTCAATTAACTTAGACACCACTTTTGCAAAAGAAACAAAAAATGCAGCCACATAAGATTGCTGAAACGTCACATTTTAATTCCCATTTGATGCCCTTCCTTGTCGATCACTTGCCCTTTTGCGCAGTCTTTGGCTGCTAAAGATCAACTCTGTATTGAGACACTGACATATGATTTACACTGAGAATGTGGCAAGACAGCAATCAACTGTAAAGTACCAGGAGAGCATGGATCCTTCACCCAATTTTCCCAAAAAATACCATGTTACCAGAAAAGAGAAGAAAAAGAGCTGAGGTACAAGCGTGGGCAATAAAAAAAAAAATGTGTTGAGATTTGCCTGGCAGGGCAGAAGTAGTGGGCAGTTGAGATTAGAGAAATTAATTACAGACCTACGCTATGAGAAATGTCAATTAAAATGGCTACTTTTAAAGTCCTAAAAATCCCTGTTTAATTCCAAAACTCAGCCTGTTGAGTACATCAGCATCACGATTTTTGCAGAGTGGCATCAGACATGACGATAACATTTATGAAGTTGGCGGTTAGGAAGAATCGATAGTTAATGAACCATTATCGCAGCGGCGACCTGAGAATACAAAGATGATGAAATGCTGAGAATGTGTTGTTGAGGAACCCGGGCACTTTAGGATTTCTCACCGGTGATGTAGTGTGAATAAGAACTGTGATTTAAAGTGCATCCAGCACTTCTAATGATAGGGAAGTGAGGGGGATCAGGATGGATTGTGTGTCTGAAGTAGATTAAAAAAAAAATGAAGGCTGAGTCTGACATGCAGTACCTTGTTGGCACAGGAGATGGCAGTAGCACACTGAAATATGAGCACAATGACTTCATACCAAAAAAAAACAAAAAAAAAAAAACAGGCACTGGTCTTCCCTTTAAGTCTCTCTTTCGCATTCTGTTCTCCTTCAGACACAAAGCGTCTCTGACTGAGCAACAGTCGATTTAAAATCTTTTTGGAAGTCTTAAATGGAATAGTGCAGCAGAGTTTGGACTTAACGATGCAATTGGGTATTTAGACAAAGCAGCTTCTCCTTTCAGTGTGAACACACAGAGAACCAAAATCCCCACCCAAATACTTCTACAAACAACTTTCACGTCTCCTTTTCCCCTCCATCAAAACTGCATGTTGGATACTTTTGAAAGCTGCCAAAATCTCACAAGCATAAAGTATACATTCAGGCAGGCACGCAACACACAAGAACGCATACTCGCGCACACACACATGAACATTTCAGCTCACTAGTGCATCATCTTTCCACGTCTGTTCTAAAGAGGAATCTCACTGAGATTCATTATTAACGTGGAGCACAAATGAACCCTGACTGACGCACCAAGAAAACACTCCAAATCATGGTACACATACTTTCATTGCTTCTGTCTGCTAGAAGAAAAATTAAACAAGTTTCCAGGCATGTTTTTGAGATTGTGGCTCATTTGTTAGGGCAGAGAGATGAACAGAGATGATGAGAAAGGCTTCAAATCTCAGAATGCTGTGCAATTAAAAAAAAGAAAAAAAAGAAAAAAAGTACCAAGGTTCACTGTAGTCCACTGCCAATGAAACCAGATCCAGTTTGTTGAGTTCTTGTTCGGGCTGTTTTCGTTAAACGTGATGTTCTTTAATTGGGACTCGTTCCAACAGGGAGGAATGAATGTGTGTCTTACAGAGTTAAAGTCGTGTCTTTAATTGCTGGAATCAGTTTTTTTTTTTTTTTTTTTTTTTAAATAAAAATAAAGAAATAAAGAACAAAAAAAAAAGGTGATAATAGTGGTTGATGGGTAAAAGAAAATGCTGCTAATGCTAAGATGGCCTCTTGCCACATTTAGCTTCTTTCCTATTGGTGGCGACAAGAGCCTGCGAGCAGATTATGGAGACCATGTGGAGAATTAAGTTCTTTTTTTTTTTTTTTGTCCAAACTCCACACATATCAAGTTTGTTTTCTACTCAAGCACCTCTCGGGTAACTTAGGAAGGGCCAGGGAACACAGGCTTCCTGCGCACACACCTTCCATCATGTCTGTCCTGTGCTGACCCTAAAGAGGGCATGCTCTCAGATCTATTGTGTATATATGAAAGATTGTGTATATGCCTATGAGTTATATTATGAAGAGAATTTCGACAGGTGCGGTGATCAATAACGAGGAGGATGAGATGTTACTGGAGTATCTCACAGCTGAAGTGGCATGACCTTCTCGCTATGCCCCACACCCTCTCTCTCTCTCTCACGTTTTCTTGCACCAGCAGGCACATTCCCTCAATCTCATTCACTTGTTTCTAAGAATCACTTTCCATTTATGTAATCTCTGTAAATCTGTAACCTCCTCAGCTCTTTCCCAGTTTCAGAAAATCTCTTTCACTTTCGTTCTCTCTCTCTCTACATCCTTTCTGCTTCACAGCATGTGTTGTTCCGTTGGTGCGTGGTGCGGGTGCAGTGGAGGCAGTAGACTCTGGATAGGTGACTGTGGAGTAGGGGGGGGAGAATGGGGTGGGGACTGCTGAGTCGAAGTGAAGGGTGTGGCTACGTGCTGGGATGTGGTGTAACAGGATGAGTAGGCGGAGCCAGACATTGATGTAGTGGAGGACAGGGTGGCAGTGGGGGAACCTGGGAGCCCCGGCAGGCCACTTGGGTTGTCGACCGGGGGCTGATTGTAGAAGAAGAAAGCACACTGGTAGATGAAAGTCTCGATGATTGTCTGGTAAGTGCGCGTCGCTGTCAGCGCGTCCATGGTGGTAAAGTCGGGCCGCATCAGCGTGGGCCAGAAACAGATGGATAGATTATCACTAGTCATCAGATTCACACGACTGATCTGGCTCACCCTGGGACAGAAAAACACAGAGATTTAGATGCAATATGATGCACAATAACATCTAATTGAATATATCCTATAAACTATTTTAGGTTGACATTCTTTTAAAATTCTATTATGACAATAAAAACGTAAACTATCACTGCACCTTAAATGAAAAAAAACAAAAAAAAACAATGTGTGCAAAAAGTGTACATGCAAAAAAAAAGTCTATAAATTTGGTTGTAATTTTTGCATTCTATATTCAATATTTTATTAATTAAAACCGTAAATAAATGTATTTCCCCCTCTGGCAGTGGCATTCTGTTTAATCTGTATTCTCACTATACATGCTATAACCTACACTATACAGATCAACTTTATAGGTCATGTAGGTCAGGGGTTCTTAAGCTTGGATCGAAGCGATTTAACTAATCAGCCATTTCTGAGCTGAAGTTAATGTGACTCAGCAGGCCAGGGGGTCTTCCAGGACCAGGGTTGAGAACCACTGATATAAACAAAACATTTACATAATTTCCTTTTTTTTTTTTTATTCTGGAAAGCTGCTTTGTGACAATGACCATTGTTAAAAGCGCAATATAAATAAAACTGAATTGATATAAAATAATAAATAGCATACTCCATTCTTGACATCAAGCTAGATGATATTTATTCACAGCAAAAGAGAGACTTCAATTTTGGAATTCACTTAAATCGAACTGGAACATTGTTTTTAAGACACTTTTTTTTTTTGTAATTAAGATATTTTTATCATTAATTTAGGCCAGTATTTAAATATTGATGTGTGTGTATACCTATACATACACACACACACACACATATATATATATATATATATATATAT
>JAQQZT010000003.1:10450001-10462541 GCA_030068275.1 Clarias platycephalus
AGATGACTCATTACTGCTTTGTTTAATTACAGTAGATAATTTGTTGTAATATGGACAGATTGTAAAATCAAATAACTACAATTGGCCGCATTAGTATACTGTACTTCTTTGGTAGTTGGCTAGCTCAGCTAATGTCGCTAAAAAGTCTTACTAGTCTTAGGCATGCACAGTTCTATATATTTATAAATAGCTTACTGTAATGGTCAATGCCATTTTCAACCAGGTGCAAAGAGACACTGAATAACAGAGAAAAAAAATTAATGTCATGTCTAACAAAGACGGTATCTCATTCGAAATGGTTTGTAAAAATGGAAAGGCATTTTTGTGATAAGATGCATAAACTGTATTTCTCAGTGATAACGCACTGTGTGAACAAGCCTTAGTCTCTCCAGCCACAGTGTCGGAGGCTGTGACAAGAACAGAAAGCTTTTTTCAGTCTCTTTATCTTGCTCTGAAAACGCTTACTGTTGACACAATGTTCGAAAGTTTCCTGAAGGAATGATAAAATTGGGGAAAGGAAGTGCACGCACATGCCGGTGTGGATAACCAATGACAATGAGGCTGGATATACGTGACAGAGAGCGTATAGAGAGTAGAGAGCGTCCGAGGCTGACTAGCCTACCTGAAATCATTAGCTATTATATGTGAGGAACAGCGAAAGAAAGCAAAGTAAAGGGAAAAAAATTAAAAAGAGGAAAGAAATGTGAAGGTTACTAAATGACAGACCAACATGATGGAATAGACAGCAGGACAAATATCTACACACAAGTAACTGGAAAGTCAGTAATTCCCATTACTCTAATGGGAAACCTGACACTGAGAAAAGGAGGAGGGAAAAAAATGTAATTACACGCAAACATTGTTATCCATAGAGTAATGGTCCCACAAGCACTGTATCCTCATCTCCATCATAGTCTGAATGGAGTTTCTACACCATCTGCTGTGTCACGCTGCCTCACTAACCTTGGCAGCCTTTACCTAATCAGCAAGAGTGCTAATCTCTGATTGGGACCCTTCATGACTACTTGGACAAGATGGGGCCGCTCATAAATCAGCACCTTGAGACATTTCGTAGTTGTTTGTCAAATTTTAATGTATGATGATAAATGCGCTCTGGATAACATGCTCGGCTGAGCAATGAGGGAAAAGCCTCCGCTAGCTTACAAGCTCCATCTTTGCAGTTTACATTTCATACCGTCAGTATGAGTGATGTTTTTTGTGTCTGCTGTTAAGGGATAAACAGGGCTTACCAGTCGATTCAATGTAACGGATGCACTTCTCAATAAACAGTGGGATGGGGCGCTCCGGTGAGACCACGTTGACCAACGGCACACCGAAGTAGTTACTCTCCGGTGGTTTGGAAATAGATGGGCGGGGCTTTATCCTTGTTTTCTGCAAAATATAAGAGTTAAATGAGTTAAAGGATACAAATGTTAGTTCCTTTCATTTCAAACATCTGTAATAATCACCAGAGTTCCCCTTTTTCTATTTCTGTATTGCATTAAGAAGACAACAAACTATGACTTTATGAAAGGGCAGAGTCGAAACTTAATACTGCATCTTAACCCAACGTGGACTTCTAGTAATTCACCATCAAATTACAGCTGGGAGTTCTGCTGGGTGATATACATCAATAAAGTATTGATCCACCAACGTAATTTTCCATTTTGTATATAATATCAATTTCAGAGCTTTAAATATTGGTTGATACCAGATACTGCTCTAATTCTGACTTGGTCATAAAATCTAAGCTGATGACGAGTGCATGCTGCCAACAGTAGTAATATAGTAATAGTAATATATATTTTTAGGTTTGCAAGCATGATCATTCTCATAGCTTTTAATCTTATCTATGTTCACAACACATTTTTTACCAACATACTGTAACGTGTCAAATAATATACATTAAGCCTGATTTGATAATGATGAAGGTGCGTACATTTTGGTGTTTTCCCTGGTCTTCATCGCTGTCTTAATTTCAGAAAATTACCTTGATTAGTAGGGGCACTTTATAGTAATTGGGGGATAACTTTGAAACAGTGATTGTACACTGATATCTGGACCTAACAAACTAACATGCCCAGCTGTAGTCAGTTAGCACTGTGTAAATTGAACATCTGAGACTCGCGTAGAGAAATGCACTGAATGTCCGGTTCTCCCTCTGTTCGCTGAAAGCTCTGCAGTGGAGCGTCACAGCGCATCTGCAGCTCTGTCAGTCAAGGGGAGAGAGGGGGACAGAGTGTGTGAGCCTGATGCTTATCACACCAAAACCTGCTAATCTTCTGCCAACAACTGTGCCATGAACTGAGAACAGCTGAGCTATATATCGCCATTTGGGACTATGAATCAGTTTCCATATGGGCCATCATGGAGCTCTTTGCCCATGCTAATTTTACTATAATGGTCTATGAAATTCAGTCTGTCTCACTGTCACATTTTAAGAGAACAGGAAACTAACTACAGCAAATCCAAGTCATTATAATTGGGGTCCTCAACTGGCAGACCATTATAGAGATGCAAACCCAGCAAAATATTTTAGCGGCTGGACATGTACAGTAGCACAGTTGACAAACACTTCTGCTTGCGAAGAGTTTTCACATTTTACCTTATAAAATAACAAAACCAGAATGTCGCATTTATCCTCCCCGGTGTATAATGCAACTGAAATTATGCATCTTATCTTCGTCTGTGGCGCTGGTCAAAAATAACCACTTTAAATTCTCTTATTTACAGCGAGACAATAATCACTAATGGTTAACCATTACAAAATACCATTGCCAATTATTTTGTTGTATTAGCTTCATATCTCACATAACCTTCGTGAGCAAGAAATATTTATTTAAATTTTACATCCGTGTTTGGCTCACTGGGAGAATTACTGGGATCATTATATAACGTAAAAAAAAAAAAGGATCTCACATTCAATTGTGCCTGTATGGTTATTATTATGATGTATAGAGATATTTTTTGTACATTTATGCAAATAGCAATGCACTGCGGTTACTAGCATGTCTGTGTGTGCAGGCATGCAGAGGAGTTGATTAGGGTAAGACATACAGGGTTAAACATTCACATAATCAGCAAATAATTATTTGATAGAGTGGGGGGTGTTTTTGAGTCAAATGGTTAAAAAAAAAAAAAACGATGAACAACAAGAAGAGGAGCAATTGATACTCAAAGAGCATAATGTACTCTCCATGCTGCATATTCTGTAATATTTACTTTGCTTGTCTATATTCCTTTACATTTGCCATGTTAACATTCAGCCATCTTTCCATGATTGTCATGTATCATGTATACCTAGTAAAAATTGTGTTTACAAATAAACATTAAAAATGATGTGACAAGAGCATGAATATCACACAGATAAAAAGATCACATGTCACATTCCAAAAACTATTTGAATAAATTCCAGCAGGGGTGAGGAAGTTCACTTCTTAAGCTCTCTTTGCTGCAGCCATACTAATGGGGCATTAGTGTGGAACAAGGAGATGCAGGAATTTAAAACATTCCCCTGGTTGGGTGAGGAGATTTTAAAGGGAGCAAAAGAAAAGCAAACATTTCCGGCCTATCAGGAGGGAGATTAAAATAGAGAGAGAGAGAGAGCGAGAGAGAGAGAGAGAGAGAGTAATGACAACCCAATACAGGAAAGGGCTCAAGGGGATGGCTGAAATGATTTAAACCGATCCACTGCCTTGAAGCTATTGGCCTTTTTTCCATAGCGTATTGAGGCAACAAATGCAATTTAAATAATGGCTTAATTATAACTCCATTTAGAACAAAAATGAGGAGGGCAGCACATTCATGTTTTCACATAGTCATAGCAATATTCACCTTTGCCATTTCTATTAGAAAAGACAAAAGGTATGACTGCACCAACTAACGTGCCAGACAGAGAGCCTGAGAGGCAGTTGTATACAGTAAATGACTATAGACTATAGTTATAACTGCATTTTATCAGATCTTAATGAAGGGTCACACATTTGTCTCATTGTTAAAGGATCTTAAAATGTTAAATCTTTTTTGAGCATGAATATCCATTTTTTGTTTTATATATAATAAATATAATATATAAAAGAAATAGATTCTTTTTTTTTTTTTTTTATATACTCTTCCTTTTCATATCTCTACTGATCTCCTCAAGCAACCTGAAGCATTGTCAGAGTAACAACAAAAACAACACTAGAGCTAGTCGCACAGTACTCACTATACTAGCAGAATTTCAGGCCAAGCCTACAGTACGGATTGACTGGGCCGGACATAAGGAGGTCAAACCTGTTCTGAAATTCTAACAAGTCCCACCTTAGATGCATTTAACATGCCATTTGGTTTGCTCAGGTAAATCAGAGAGGAAACTTTTAGACTTTACAAACTACAGATCCAGGTTGTAATTCATGATCAGGACTTATGGCTGATTTTTGTAATTCCTTTTTCACATTGTGATTAGAACCCGACTGCTTTTAGAAACAAATGTTTTTATTAAATGGAACATTTAATTTATTGTTAATTATCCCGGCACATCTTAATCTGAAAAACAGATCAGCGGCGTGACCTAAACAGCTAAACATCCTTATAAGCACTGTGTCAAGATCCAACCAATTAATTCATAGTGAAATATCAGACTATTATTATGTCATATTTGCATTTCCTGGTGCAATACTGTCAATAGTGCACTAACAAAAACAAGTCTAATTCTTTTTTTAACCAAGTTGAAGAAACTGAAGGACTAATGAAACAACTTCCAGCACTGCCCAGAATTTTTGGAGCAGACCCCCGTTTTATAAAAAATACTCAGAATTATTCTGGCAGAGTAGCACTTTTTTATTACAGGGGAGGATTGAGGCATTAAATATATGCACATTTTTGCTGATATCAAATATTTATGTTGTAATGAGGCTATGTAACTTGAACCTACACAATGTATCCTTGTGTACAGAGTAAGGGTAGCCTTTTAAATCAAACACAATATTAATTTAATTTAAGCATATATCCAAATTCCTGCAGGAGAGAGAGGACAGCATGGGCTTTCACACTCTACTTTTATCCCGTACCACAATAGCATTGTGATTTCTCACATCAACCTTAGGCTAATGAGAACATATGGAACAGATCAACAGACTCTGCATTCTACAAATGCATTTTTAAAGCTACAAAATAGTTTTCAAAATTTTTTAGCAAAAATACCTGCCCCTAATACAAGCTACTATGTACAGCTTTATAAAATACAGCTTTATGAAAAGGCAAATATGGAACGTTCTTCTCATAATAGCAAACACTAAAAAGCAAAACTCAGTCAATACATGCACGTATGCAAAACATACCTTGCCAGTCCTGCGCAGACTTCTCAACAGTTTGTTTTTCTTAGGGTCTTCACCTTCTTCATTCAGGGAGTTGTCCCCTTTCTGTATTCCCATCTCGTCCTCTTTGGTTTTGGGTGGACCTCCAAGCTCATCATCACTGCCAATGAAACTTGTGCGAAAATTACTGAACTTGCCCAAACGTTTAGAGCGATCACGGTATAATCGTGGCTTAACTCCAAGGGAAGACAACTTGCGTCGGCGCTCTAGTGAACTGCTGTCTGCCTCGCTGTCCGAGCCATTGCCCCCACCGTTAAAATGGCTCTTGTTGGCATTGCGAATGGTAATGATTTTACCCTGTGTGCTATCATGTGGGACTGAGTAAATGTTTTCCTCTTCTGTGGGCCGGGGCTTAGGCACAGCATCTACTGGCTCAGAATAATCAGAAGGATCGTAACCACCATCATTGCTTGGTGGCCATGTGACTGAAGGTAATGAACGTCTGTTACCTCCATGGTCCGTGTAGGGGCCAAGACTAACTTTCCCAAATGTTACTGTAGGCTTGGGTCGCACTTGTGGTGGAATCTTGTTGTTAAGCTTGCTTTCAAAGGTGCTAATGTCCGAAATGACACTGAAGGTATCAGTACTTTCCAGGTCAGAAAACTTAAAGCCATGAGTCAAAATGCTATCATCTCTACAGATAGGGAAAAGCGGTGAGGGCTCGACGTCATCTTCAGAGTCCATCAGGGGGATGCTTGGTGACCCGCAACGAGGTGAATGGACACTCTCATTGGTACTGCAGGCCTCTGCTACATTGTCATACATGTGTGTGGCTTCTACAATGGTCCTTTTTTCAACTACCTCCTTTAAAAAGGGCTGGAAGAGATCTATTCGATGCAGGCCACCCACTACCCCGCCAGCTCCACAGACAACAGAAGTGAAACGGCCCTCAATTTCATGAGCCAATTCCTCCCCTTCGATCAGCTGATCACGGGCTACCTCAGATTCTGTTAGCTCTGCTTGACTCTCCCCAACTGCCAGCAGCTGTACAGGAATAATGTCTTGCACTTCACAAAGGAAGGCACAAAGTGTTTCCATGGAAGCTTTGCGTTTTGCTGAGTATACTGCAATGTATCCATGCACCAAACGAGTCTTGCGTAAAGAAAAAGTAGAATGATACGACAGCACTGCTAGGTCAATGGTCTGCCTCTGGCTACCAATATTAAGGTCCAACAACACTGATGTGCCAATAGATAGATTGGCAGATGGTCTACAGTGCTGAGAGTGTAAGAAGGGTGATAAAAGTTGGTCTACATCATAACTGTCCCCACACATGACGCACATTACAACATGTAAATCAGCCTCTGAAGTCTGCTGCGTCTGAGAGTCTCTAAAACGGGTACGGGGAGTCGGCAAAGGAGGGGAGCCACTTCCAAGACTGCAAGAGGGTCGCTGTAGATCCAGAAGGCTTTTTAGGACTTGGTTGATTTGCTTTTCATTTAAATTGCGTGCATAACCTGCACCAGGGGAAGCAGGATCCAAGTAAGTGCACTGCAGTTTCCCAGCTACCTGTTGCCCTTGTACTATTAAACTTTGGGCAGTTTCTCCTCCAATATCCCCAATTGACCCAACTCCTCTCTTGGTGACCAGTAGAAGCGACATGGGAAGCTGTGCTAAGCTGTTATCCCTTCGTCCAATGGTTGATTCACGAAGTCGCTCAATGCTTTCAACAACATAGGACAATGATTCTTTTGAGTTGTAAAGACAGAGGCATCCATGTGGGGTAAAAGTAGGTGTGTAAAAAGAATTGACTGGTAAACGTACATTGCCTTCTATAGGCCGCAGAGCCAGCTCATATGTTTTTCCATCGAGTGTATATCGGTCATCACTGGTGCACATTGCCCTGATCTCATTGGCTAGTTCCCTTGCAAGTCCATCTTTTCCAAGGATTACAAGATTAATCCTATCTACTTTTCCATCACCATACTGGGACTTTAGGGTGCCATCAAATGTATACCGAGTAGGAAATCTTGTGGCTAAGATCTGCTCAATCTTGCTGTCCACACAGTAAGGGCTACTAGGGCAGGTCTCCTTTGTTGGGTGGTAGACAAAATGGATATGCTTGAGTACTAAAGCATCCCTCTCTGCTTGAAGTTTCTGAAGAGCCTTAAATCTCTGTTCCTCTCCAAGAACCTCTTGTATGGCACCCATTTTCTCTTTACTGGGTTTAGCATCTACCTCAAGCTCATAGAACAGCTCAGAATACTCCAGCAAAAGCTCCTGGAAATCCTCTTTGGCTTGGTCAATAATCTCCTTCTGATGCTTGTTATAGATATCCAGGTACTCAGGTTCCTCTAGCCACTGGTAAAACTCCTCATTCATTATGAAGCTGCGAGCCTCTTCCCAAGGCTTGCCAGGAGTGACAAATGGTGACGAAACCAGTTTCTCTTTGAATTCTCGGCGGATTTCCGCTCGTTTTCTCTCATTTCTCAGGTTCTCCAAATGAGTTTCATAGAGAGTTTCTGCAGCTGGGGTCTCCAAAAGATCCTGGGGTATGCGGTCATCTTCCATATTATCTATATGTGGTGTAGTTTCCCATGGCGTGTCATCTAATATAACAAACCACTGAGAGAACCCTCGCTTTGTCTCCAAAACCTTCTGCACTCCTGACCAGCTCAAGTGGTCAATCTCATCTAAATCTGGTACCAAAGTACACAGAGCCTGTGGAAGTGTACTTAAATACATCTTGCGCCGTTTTTCTATGTGCTCCTGTTTGAGCCTGTGCACGTGTTGTTGAAATAATTTTTTGGCTTTGGAAGTACCCTCAAGGAAGACATAGTCTTTGTATTCAGGGGAAGTTTGCATTCTACGATTCATATTGAGCCATGTTTCATTGTGGTTCTTCACAATGCAACTGACAAGCCATTCATAGCGGTCCTTAGCAGAGGCTATTTGCTGACTCTGCTGCTTCAGAGCCTCAAAGTAGGGTATGATCTTCGGCTTTCCACGACTCTTATCTATGAGCTGCACTAGGGTGAGGAAGGCAAGGTCAACATTGACGTTAGAACGTGCTGAAGTCTCAACTACCTGCAAATTTTTCTTGGCTAGAGCAAAGGTGTGAGAGTCTTTAATATATCGCTCAACTCCCTCATCGCACTTGGTCAATACGAGTACAACTGGTTTCTTAGTCTTTGCTAACTGGTTGTACAAATTGGAAATAAACTTCATCTGGTCATCAAAATTACGGTTCATTCCCCTGCTTACATCAACACACAGAAGGAACCCATCCACAAGAAGCTTTCCTTCAGGCATTTGTTTTTGCTCAAAGTCTTGTTCAAGTCCTAACTGATCAGTACAGAAATACATGAGCTTTTCAGCAGATGCCAGTTTGTTTGAAGCCGCCCTCTTGATGTAAGGCTGCAGTGCAGTGCTTCGATGTGGTTGAAACGTTTGGTCATCAATGAACTCTGTCTGCTCCACCACATGCATCCGGCATTCAGGTGCCTCCTCCAATGATCGTGATGCCTCACCCCAAAACAAAAAATGGTCATTGTTTACTACTCGACCACCAAAGTCACTAGTGCTCAGAACAGAAGTGTGGTCCAAATAAAAATCATCAGCACTGGGGCGTACAAAGCGATTACAAAGACAGGACTTTCCTACCCCACATTGCCCTTTCTCTTTTTCAGTCCCGGACAAACCTACTACAACCAGGTTGTAGGTTGGTGTCCGGGGATCTTGTTTTTTTGCCATCATTATCGTTTGAAGTCACTCATCTTGCCATTCCCAGAAGCTCTATTTGGAAAGCTACTGGGTTGCTATTCTAGCACATTCAGGATTTAATAAGGTCTACCGGTGTGCTTAGGACAGTTTATTCTATACTCTTAGTGGCTAAATCTTAAATACAGAGTCATTTGTGCACTTATCAGAAAAACCTCAGAATGCAGAATATTTGTAGAGCAAAATGAGGGGCTGTGGGTGTTTGGGGTTTTGTGAAGAAGAAGAAAAGTTCCAAGGTGAATTTAAATGGGCGTGACTGAGGCAGAACTATCCAAGTCCATATCTTCTCAAGGGTCCATCCACAATGTCTTGGGTTTGTCCAGCTTGATTATATTCCTGGTAGAAAGAAGAGAAAAAGAATGCATGAGTAATTTATTATCATACAGGTTCTTGCCATTAGTGTGAAAAAAAATTGAATAGGCTTTGAATTGTTTGTGTACAGTGTGCATACACATTCACAAAAAAAACTAAATGGCTTTTTAAAAATTAGCATTGCACACTGGATACTTGCTGAAAAAAATAAAATTTCAGTAAATCCCAACAAATGATAAAGTGTAAACAGACAAACAAACACCCTTAAGCAATATAATAAGTTGCATATGTCTCAAAACCACCGGGGAAACATCAGAAATAAAGTATTATGAAATTTAAAATACATTTAAATTTAGGAATGCATATCTACTAACAACACTAAGTCTTTCTGGAAGAGGAGTTAAATTTAAGCTTTTTTATAAAAAAAGAAAATCGAAGAAAGGGGAGCTTCATCTGTAATATTTATCATGCAGGTAAATGTAAAAAATTATAAATAAATAAATCACAATCCTAATGTGTATTTATGCAATCTGAAATAAATGCCAATGTTTCACCACAGACAGCAGCATTGAGGAAAATTCATCATTCTTCGCCTAAGTAAACAAATCAAAGAGCTTACAGTACAACATGGGGCACACCCAATTCTTTAAAAAGGGAGCAGTACCTGCTTGCTTCTCAAATAAGTTATGAAATAAAAACGGAATAACAAAATCTGTAGTGCGGACAGGTTCAAAGTTCTACAGTGTGTGCTAGACTGTCTCTAAAAATACACCAGACAAATTACCAGGAACTGACCAACTCTGAGAAACAATTGGCTGCAAGTTTAGCCTATGTATAAACTTTTTTTTTTTTTTTTTTTTTTTAAGAGTCTATTGTGTTTCATTTCAAATATGGAGACATAATATTGCACTGGAAAATCCACTATCTGAAGTTTGGCAGTTTTGCTCCAGCTCCGCACTGACCCAGTTTCCTTTGAGATAATATTTGCGCAGTCCCCATGCTGTTTATCATACACGTCATTGTGCGCAGATACGAGAGCTACTGACCGCTGACAGTTATCACATGAGCAGCCCATGACACATCAGGTCAATTCAAGACGGTGAAGAAAAATGTAAAACCCTTATTGTTACAGGACATCATTCCTGATGTGCAGGTGTTTATCTAGACTGCTGCATTTCTTTTGAAATCGCAAAAATGTGTTGTTGCGCAAAACGTTCGTATTTAGTGAGAACAGAGCTTTATAATATGGCAGAACTCACAATAGCCTGCCAAGTTCAACGAGAAGTTGACTGCCACTCACAATAGCCTGAACAGAGTCACACTGAATTAAGAAACTATGCCCTGTTCACCATTTGTTTTGTGACTTTTTTTTCCATTAAAATCACCATGGACCATGAATACTGCTTTGCAATAGGCATTGAAAAGAAAGGGAAAAATAACTCCATAAAGATTCGTCTTGTGATGAAAAGTAGTGTAAAGCATGAGAACAAAAATAATTCTCTAATATAACTTTGCTGGGATTAAAATTTTGCAATCCTGCTGGAAACCTTAACTGAATTTCTTACACCATAACGAATTTAGTACGCAATGTGGACTTTGCTATTTATAACTAGTACTTCAGAGAAACACAGGAAAACTGTATCAAGAGCACTCTCTGAGTTTAGCATTTATGAAAAAAAACTGAAACCCCCACCCAAAAATAAATAAATAAATAAAAACCCCTGCAAAATATTGATGAGCCCTGTAATAGCACTTGGTTCATTATTGGCTGCAGGTCAATTCCAGATTTGTGATAAGGGATTCATGGTTTATTCATATAGGCCACCAAAAAAGCTTTTTAGCAGTCTTGTGCTGCTGTGTGATTACCCAGCAATCAATGAGCACTAAGCAAACACAATGTGAGCTCTTGCGGCCTCACCTGCAAAAGTACGCTTGAAAAGGCTGTAACTGCAGTTCTACTGCCTCCACCCGCTCCCAAAAAGAATAAAGGAGAGGAGCTTCCACATGGTGCAGCATCAAGGGTGGGTCGGTCCAGTGTTATCTTAAGAATGCAGGTGGGGGAAATAAACTTTGTATGAAACCGACTGCTGACATTTACCACTCCAGCTTGTCTGATGAGAAATTTCACAGTACTCAAAATAAAAATCAGCCAGTTATAAGAACTGCAGGAGTTGTTATAATCCTTTAACTGCCACTTGTAATTTCTTCTAAATCCTTACCTGTTCGAGCTCGGGTACCCAAAAGGAAGCACAGCAGGTTAAATTTTAAATTTGTTCAGCTCAATAACCCCCTGCCACAAAGACTTCAAATCATATCAGTGCCCATTTTCTTCTCCCCTACCCCCTACATAACATGACCCACTTCTGTTCAACACAGAAACTGCATTTCATAAATCATTTTAATTGTGATCGCAAATTCTGGCTTCCGTAATTAATTAAGCATAGCCTACCGCGTCGCGGGCGCGAGCAGCTAATTTTATCTAATTGATTGATTAAATAACAATTTTATTTATCCTGACATGTAAAAATCACAACCTTCTCATTCTTCTGTTTAAGTAAGTTGGATAACCAATCACAGCATAACATTTCAGCAAAAAGTTCACCAGTGATGATAATGGAATGGGCGGTCAAACTCAGTGCACACAGACCTGAAGACTGATCTTGAACCCTCGACCCTGGCGAGGCCACTGCTACCTAGATCAAAATGATCAAGTGCTAACAAGGAGAAACATTGGGATGAAAATGCAATGTATTCAACAGTAGTGTAGGGGTCTCGGGAAGGTTAAACATTTTTATGCAGCACTACTAAAAAATAGTCCATGTGATGGGTCTATCAATTACTAGGCTTTAAAAAAAATAAAAAAATAAAAATAGACAGAAAGCATATGGACAGATTTAGGGCACAAACACCCTATTATGTGCAATTTTGTAAGAAACAGGTGGTAACGCTGGCACTGATGACGTGTTCTATTTAAAAAAAAAATAAAAAAAAAGATTTGAAAAATAATAAGACGGCCTCCGAGTGGCGCAGTTCGATTCCCGGGTGATGCTGTAACCTCTCACAGCCGGAGGCACAGAGAGAGCTGATTGGCTGAGCTCTCTCAGAGGGGAGGGATGAGAGGTACTTTGTGCTCCCACATTAATCACGGCTC
>JAQQZT010000003.1:10477081-10497667 GCA_030068275.1 Clarias platycephalus
ATGAGTCATAGTTGAAAGAACGTGTAAACAGACGGTCAAAAAAAATCAGATATAGGCAACAAATCAGAATTGGGCATAGAGACCTGCAGTGTAAACGAGGCTTAAGACACGCTTTTTGGCACGAGATTCCCACTTGTGAGTGGTGTAATGTGCCAACACATGGTGTGTATGCCGACATCTTTTTTTTCCCCCCCTCAACTCTCTTCAAATCAGGTCTGTATTCTGTGGCTTCCACTGTCCACCCAAACCTGCCATCCTTTCCATACCCAACCTCTCTCATAGACCGCAATACCTAGGGATCTAAAAGAATTACCATGAAGCCCGTCAGTTAGCTGGGGGAGTTCAGGCAGTGGTGAATGCCCAGAATTTGATACAAAGCATTATAGAAAGAAAAGGGGAAAGTCGATTTCTAGATTTTTCTCGAGATACAGAGAAACTCCCTTAAAGCTATCTTAAGCACAGTGACCTTAAAAGACTACTTTTATATAGTGTCATTCATATAAGGGAGGAAGGGAGGAAGCAAAGCTATTGAAAAATCTTTATACATACTGTCTTTTTGGAGTACAAACATCAAAAGGAAGCAAAGACAAAGAACAGCAGTAAGACTGGTCCAAGTTCCCTTTCTGCCATGACTGTTCCAAAGCAATTACAGGAAAAGAATAAAAATGTGAAGGTTAGGGAAAATGGAGGTGTGCATTAGAGGATAAGAGGAAGCAATTTAGGACAGAAATCTTTAGTTTTAGCAAAAGCTATAAAAACCTAAGAGATGTCAGGTTTAATAGATATAAAATGAAGATTTATCCCACCTGGTGGGTGCTCGATTGCCTTTCTCCGCTCTCTTTCAAAGGCTCGTCAGAAGCTAGTGCGGAATAATTTAACCCCCACAGAGAACCAAACCGACCAGGGGGGGGAAACACCTTAACAATATTACAGTTTCAAATGTGATTAAACACGCGCCTTAAGGTGGGACAAGAGTGGCGCAGAAAATTTAATCAGGCAGGAACTGAAACGAGCAAAAACTGTTATTTATGCCATCTTGGACCTGAATGTGACTGATGTTTTATATGCATGGTTAAATCTTACTTCCAATGTGGTCACTTTAGCAAAAATGGCCTGTTCCGTGTTCTTATTCTGCTGATCTTATGTGATAGAGCTTTTAATGCAGTTAACCATGAGAGTCTCCTTGACAAACTCACCACCTTGGTGGCATAAACACTGCACTGAGATGGTTTAAGTCACTGTAAGTCAGATAATTACTGATATACCTCCAGGGTCTGCGCTCTCCTTGCCCACTCCTCTTCTTTTTTGTACAACATTTTGTAGAAACGGTCACCAGCCCTCCCTGACCTCTATGAGTCAGGGAGAATGCCTATACTTGGCAAGATTCTTTGGCAAGTTGGCAAGTTACGATAAACACTATGGGCAGGACAGTGGCTTGATTTAAAACAAAACTGTTTCTTTGTTCAGATGCATGAGCCATGCTGTCAGACAAGGTGATACATGCTCATGGCATTAAATATCATTTGATTTGATTAAACAAATCAGATTCAACCTGCTTCTGATAGGTGGTTGCTCAAACAGTTGAGGCTCTGGGTTACTGATTGCAAGGTCAAGGGTTCACCTGCTACTGCTGACTCTTAACCCAATCTGCTCCAGTAGCACTGCACCATGGCTGATTCCTGTGCTCAGACCATAGCTTCCTAACTGGGGATGATGTACAAGAAAAGAATCCGTCTGTGCTTTAAGGTATATGTGACAAATAATGGTATCATCCTCCTCATCAACAACATAAAGCATTCCACGTCACTACTGGTATATGCACTGGTTGTTAGTCATTGGCTCCTGATTGTCTGGTGAGGTTTTCGTTCAGTTTGGGTGAAATGAAACTTAAGTTATTTTTACATTTTTTTTTAATCTCCATTAAAAAATAAAGAAAAAAAGTACAAATCAACAGTATGGGTCAGCGCTCCCCAGGATCTGAATGGAAAGTTAAACAAAACAACAGTGTTAAACCATGTACTGTACAATAAATTTTATCTGTTTGAGAAATAAGTCAGGGCATGTCAAAATATGCACTGTGCTGAAGGTCACTGTAGCAGGAAGGCTGAAAATGATTCTGTTTTGCATTCTTGCCACAGCAAAAAGTCACTGCAAGCAGACAGAAGGCAGCTGCAAACCGTCTGGCAGAGATGAATTTGTGACATTAAGCCTTTTTTTTACATATTCATTTTTTATACTTTAAGCTCTTGCACTTCCTTCGTCAAATTAATCTGACCACATTTTGACAGTAGAACTCATTTACACACTCTTGGTCAATACTACTAATGAAGGCAACCTTGGAGTAACAATCGATGATCGACGTCAGTATCTCAGTCTCCCTTTGAGTGCGTCTGTGTGTATATTTGTCGATCCTTATGTTTTGAAATGTGATGCCTATTGATGTAAACCAGTGCGAAATTACAGTTACTCATATATTATTTACTGCTCTCCCTATGTATTACTGAGCATCATTAACATCACATGTAGTTAGTACCATGTCGTTGTACTATCACTTAGACTGGTTGCCTTTAGTTGCCGTTTCACCAGTTCTTCCTACAGATCTGCAGTAATTGCACTGATGCTGGCTGATGAAATTGCTACAGTTGCCTCCAAAAAAAATTAAAAAGTTACATTTTAGTATATATACATACATATACACAAACACTGTATGTACTACATACACAGTATATACACACATACATAAACACATACACACTGCCTGGCCAAAAAAGGCACTCTTTCAGAGGAGACCGATTATTGTGTTGCATCAAGGAGATTTGAATTTACTGGAAAATTCATGAATGTAAATCATTTAACACAGTTCCATGGTAAGAAAAACAGCTAAATCCATAGCTATGCTTAATAGTGAAAGTAAAAGCATCCCCATATGCACACAATGTGATGAGAACTAACCAACTGTGTGGCTAATAGAAAACCACTCGCTAGTGAGACTAATTGTAAAAAATAAAAATAAAATTTTTTTATTTGTTAGGGAGCATAATGGTTGGACTTTGGAGTGATCTCCCACACTACTACAGGCTTTTTAACCTTTTTCTTCATGCGGGCCGTTGTTGCAGTACAGTTACTAAAGAAGAGTCACTACACTTGGACACAATTTTTTTAAATGCTTTATGCGTGCACCCCCCTTCCACCCCCTGTCTGCCATACACACGTGGTCACAATGTTATTATAAACAGGACTCACGTACACAGATGTTGACTATACGAGTGACGCACGCGCATTGAGCATAGGAGATGATTACCCATAATCCCGCAGTGTACGAGATAGAGAAGAACCATTGGCTCAGTTGTGATCACATGGCGCTCTACTCGTATGTCAAGACCTGGCTCGTTTATCAAGTTAAAATGTATTTAATAAGTTTGCTCCTCTGGCAAAACTCTTGCAGACCAAGTTACTTTGAATCCACAATATAATACACTGTATAATGATTTTTTGGTGTTGCGTAACTGATCAGCACAGAGTATTTGTGCACTAATAAGGTTGGTAGAACGATCTTAGGTTCAGTTCTGCATGCAGAATATTTTAGGCTCCTTATATTGGTGCAGTCAACCAGAATATAGCTCGTCATTGCAAAACTTTGCATTTGTGATTTTTTTAAGCATCCTAGAGTTGATTTGGAAGTATATATGTGGCTCATCATGTTGATGAAATTTTCATAAGATTTCACTGACTTAATGTGCATGCAGGGCATAACAAATACCTGAATACTGATTACACTATTTGCATACTGGTGCCTCAAACGGCTTGTCTGGTATTCAAATATCTTGCACAAGTTCTTATGGGTCTAAAGGCTATAAAAATAAATAGTGTGTGGTATATATGTTATTGGAGATTGTTGGAAAACCTGTCACTACCTTTTAAACACTAGTCTAAAATAACAAGATAACCAACAAGGTCAGTCCTGACAGAACTGCTCAACAATAGGGAAACGATGACCAAGTAATGAATGTCTTGAAATCACTGACAGGCCCAAGGGAGATGCTTTCAGAGTTTTGAGAACACCGGATACAGCAGAAATTTTATTCAAACACTTGCTGGCGAACATAACAGGCTGTATGGAGTCACCGAGAGATCATTGCCACCCCTTCCCCTGTGAACTCCAGGACTATAATACTTGCTCATTTTCTCCGCCAAAAAGGCTCAAGTCACAATCCAATTTTATATCTATATTTATGTCTCACTTTTGCTAGTCTGATTCAAAGGCCCTTCATATTCAAGCTGCCGAGGGAAACTTCATAATTCCCCCAGAGCTATAAATAAGGCCTGACTGCAACAGTAATAAGCAATAAGACACTAAAACTGCTTGAAAATGGATCTGCCTCCTTGACGGTGTTATAGAAAAGTTCAGATTTATATACACCAACAAGCGGTTTTTTTTTTTTTTTTTTTTTTTTTTTACTATTATTTCCTTTGGAGATTCTGGTACTACCAGAAATGAAACAGGACAGCATTTATGACAGCCTTAAAAAAAAAAAAAAGAAGAAAACACGATCAACTCGATTAAAAAGAAAAATTAAGAGATTGAAAGATTATAAATTCCTAGTAAAAAAGGAAAAAAAAAAGGGCAAAGTGTTTTCTCGATCCCTCGCTGTTCCCGCCTTTTTTTTATCCTAAGACCATAGCATATGCATCTAACGGGTCCTGAGGGAGAAGGCAGGCAGAATAGGACAAGGCTCTCGGATTTCTTCCCGCTATCCTGCTCATTAATCACACCGAGGGAACCTGTGCGTGGGCTTCTGTTCGCCTTTGCCATCAGGGCGGTTTCCAGCAGTCCATCATTCATAAGGCTGCGGACGCCAAAAAACGAACACAGACTAATTTCAATGCTGCGTTCCCAACCCCGGAAAGTAAATGTGCGGTGGGCAGTGGCTGTAATTGAGATAGCTCCCCATTCATATAAACATTGGATGTTATCTGATCAAATGGTTTTAGCCAAAGGCGCTAGCATGGGGAGAAATGAGCGCTCAGATCTAAATAGTTCTGCCCAAGCACAAACAAACAAAGAACTGCTCAGATGAAAACACAAACAGACACACACACACCCCCCCACATCGAGCAACGACGTCTGGCTGTATTGTGCGGGGACACGGGCGTAAAACATACACCACAAAAGAACTGAACCTGACTGTGGTGACAACGCTACCATTCATCAACCACAGCATGTCTGCCTGACAGCACCTCCCACTGTGTGTATGTGTGTATGTGTGTGTGTAATTCAGTGAGTGAAGGAACACTGAATATTTATTCATTAGCATGCAACTGCATTAAACGATGTGCGAATCTGGTTTGGACGATAAGGCATTCTTTCTCTGAGACTTGTGTACATGAGTGACAAACACGGAAAAATAGGAGAATAGATAATAAAGCCAGACTGACGTCCTAATGCACCGCATGGGACTACAAATTGTTGTTGGGGAAAGAACATTGCACATAATACAAACTAAGATAAAAGTTAGTACCGCGTGTGCGCCATAAGTCTTACTATATCAGTATTATCGTTAACACTGATTAAGCATTTAAAATAAATGCACACCACATTTTTTTTCTATTCCTCCCCGGCACTTTAATAACTAGAAGTTAGTTATTACTAAAAATAAAAAAAAAAATAAAATAAAAACTCACTTCTACCATTCTCCATAAGCAGAACACTACATCAGCATGGTGGAAATATTCACAATTTAATTTGATTTCAATTCAAAGTGCCACTATGAGATTATAAAACCATTCTTTACGCACCTTTTTAATTTCTTTTTATAGTCCCCATTATGTATTTTTTCCCACACACATAATAGCTTGATTCTTTAAAAAAAAAAAAAAAAAAAAAAAAAAAACTTTATATTTCCATTAGGGCTTTCAGCATAGCATGTTTCCCTGCTTAATGTTTTTTTTTTTTTATGTACTCATGTATTTTAAGAGAAGATATTCTCTTTCGGCTGCTCTCCATGTTTAGATTAAATCTTTCATGTTTAAAAAAATGTATGCATAAACCTATGTAAAAGTCTAATTATGACATTCAGTGTTCGCAAAAAGAACTATTGAAGAGAGAAAACAATGCATATAATAATTGATTAATGTTTGTGAAAACAAATTGTCTTCTCATGCTGTTTACATTTTGATGTCTGATGAATTATCTGCAGGAAAGGGGAATGAACTGCTTTTCAAAAAAAAAAAAAAATCTCATATCCATACTGAACATTTAGACACATTCAGGGTTTCCATCATGCAGTAATGGCTTGGAATAAATGTTGGGTGTGGTATAGTTTTAGAAAATGCTGAGATCATTTTATTAGATGGACTAATGTCACTATAGGAGCGAGGGTTTTTGTAAAATTGTATTGTCCGATTAACATGTCTTTTGAAAATAATTCATGTGGTTTAGCTTTTTAATATCTTATAAGCTCATAAGCTTCATCCTTACATACAGCTAAGCAAAGCAGAACTCACCAGTGTTAACCCACATGGAAGGACTTAGCTAGATGACTGGACAAGTAAAAGATCCACCAAAATGATATCCAACCCCATGTTTTGTTTGCCTAGGCTAAAACATGTTGGGTAAGATAACTGCAGTAAACTGCACAATTTGGTTTAAAAAAATAAAAATAAAAAAATAAAAATAAAAACAAATTATATATATATATATATATATAAATTTATTACATTATGATTATTTTGACACGTACTGCGATTGTAATTTAAACTGCTAAATTTACCTATTAATTGTGCCATTTTGTATTCAAATGTATTTATCAAGGCTAACAACAAATAATGGCACGAATGATCTCATTACAAGATGTTTGCCAATATTTATTCATCACCTTAGAATTATTTAAAATCATAAGCAAATATTTAAATTACTGACAACATAAATTCCCAATTATTTTTATATCACCCGTTATAAATGGCAGCTTTTTGCAGTTAATTAATTGCACAGGACCATAGTGTGATTTTGATGTTGAAATGATTAATTGTGGTTAGCACTGTCGCCTTTTGCATGTTCTCCCTGTGCTGTGTAGTTAAATACATAAATATGAACTAAGGGAAAATATATATATACTTGTGTTTATTATCCTCTTTTATCAAGATGTATGAGCATGTTTGCATGCAAGTTGTAATTTGCCGTTATGTTTTTACATTAATTGAACGATTATTTTTTTTGTTTGATCAGTGTTTATTTTCTGTCAATATATTTAACCATGATGTGACTGTGCATCTTGCTACATTTACACTACTTTGTTCTGAACATTACTTTAATAAAATAAAGATACAATTATTTATCACGTGTACCATACTGCACAATTAAATGTTTTTTTTTTTCCCCCCGCACATCCCACTTAGGAAGCTGAGGTCAGAGCAAAGGGACAGTCAGGATACAGCGGACATGAAGGAAATAAGGTTAAGGGCTTTGCTTAAGGCCTTAACAGTGGCATGTTGCTGGTGCTCTGATTGTCCAACATCTTTGCATGATAAATAAACACGGGTCAAAAAAAAAAAATTAATGAATAAATTCCACTGTCAACTGGATCTCACATCAGCCACTGTAAGTAGTGCAGCAGGTCGTGGGACTCATAAGGGCAGAATCGTACTCGCTTTTAAACCATGCTTTTGTATATACTATTATATATTTGCCTATATACTACATGTGTACAAGACAGAAAATTATAGTAAGAAACACACTGGAGAATTCTATCAGACAGTTTTAAATAAAGTAAATCAAAAAAAAAAAAAAAAAAAAAAAAATGGAGACACTCAAGGAGCTTAATTTTCGCGTCAAGATTTAAAATGGTATTTACCTCACATGGTTTTGACCTGAATATTTGTCACTGTGGAGCAGTAAAGACACATCACACACATGGGGATATTTGAGGACTGAGTCGGACAAATTTTTCCTCTGAACTTTCTGCTATTTTGAAGTGCCGGCTGACCACACTGCATATTGCATGCTGGGCACGTAATTTCTGAGCTATGCACAAGCTATGCACCAAACAAACAAGATATGTGAGGTAGCCACCATGGGTGTAAATATGATTAGTTAAAAGCAATTATATTTCCGTCTTAAACATGTGCAATATTTACAGTATTGACATATTAGTCCACCCATAGATCATAGATGTGCTGATTTGTTTGTTTGGTACAGGGTACATACTGTAATACTGGCAGCAAAAGGAAGTAAGAAGGAAAATAAGTGAGAGTGTAATGTTTAATGTGTGAACTTGTGTAATCATAAGCATTCAGGGAATATAAATAGACATGTGCCTGCTTGCTTCCTGCTTTTATTACTTTACACAAATAATGTTAGATTCTAGCTTTTCGTTCAGTATTGAAATCAAAGCATATGGAAAAACAGAGTTTTTTATAGAGCAAATTATCAGCTTTCACACAACCACAAGGCCAAAAAGCTTGCGTACATAAAAGTGAAACCTTTCACTTTTTCAGTCCAAAGAGCAGGCAACCAGGTGTTTTGCTGAATGTAGATATGGCTTCTGTCCACTCCTGGAAAGGCTGCTATGTCCTCCAGCTCTGTGAGGGGAGAGGTCAGTTTCCCCCAGTCTTTCTTGAAACGGCACTCATCTCAAGACTGAGGTCCATTCACGAGCCAAAGAAAACAGCCCTAAGCGCTCTGCACTCTAATCAACCACTTCCAACCAGTATCTCTCCCCTGCTCTGCTCCCTACAGCGTTTAAGTCATGTGGGTATGAAACCCCATATGCTTTTATACAAAAGCGACAGAGAAAGACACCAAGGAAGAGAAAGCAAAAAGCAATCTAAAAGTTTAAATGAGAGGGAGAGACAGGTAGGGAGACAATGAGCCATTAACATTTAAAGCTCAGTTTATCTTAAATAAACATTTTGTCCAAGAGAGTTCATGAGCCAACAATCTGCAAATAGGCCAAGTCAGTTATATTCTGAATTAACACACTGTCTAATCCCAGTGAACCTGCGATATGTACTAAAACTGCGTGGTCTGGATGAACACAAGTGTCCGTGACTTTATTGCTACTATTGCGCCAGAAGAGATGCTGGTGTAAAATTTTATGCATTTTCATAATATTATAATAATGTCCATTAGTAACTGGACATTGACTTCTGCTGCCACTGTCCAGTACCTGATTAGAAATAAGTTAATTGTAGAATAGATAATGTACAGAGGATAATGTACAATTTAGATTTAAGAGCCACACACATACACACACTATGTGTATGTGTGTATATATAAAAAAAAGTATACCATACAATATCAATATATAAAAAGAGAGATATAGGTATATATACACATACATATATACACACACACCATACAGTGTGTGTGTGTGTGTGTGTGTGTGTGTAATATATATATATCACATACATACATACACCATACAGTATATATCACATACATACACACGTGTATATACACACACCCACACGTATACATCACGTAAAGTTGTGGTCTTCGTGTTAAATAAATTTCGTGAAAAATAGTTGTTACTCATATATTCCTCCAATATATATTAGTGGCTGATATAAGTGAGTTTTACAGTAAATGAGTATGCATAAATCAGCAATAACATTTAAACCCAAAAAATATTAAACCAATTATTGTGTAGGTTCCCCTTTGGTGCCAGAGCAGCTATATAAATATATGCGCCAGACCTTAATGCACAGCCCTTCAGAGGTCTTGTGGAGTCATGCCCCAAGGGGTCCAGAGCTGCTCCGGCCACCCATATATACTTTATGAGTCACAACCCTTTTTCCTGTTCTTAACTGTTAGGGATCTTATTTTTATTTTTAGTACTAAGTGCAATGAATTGCCATTTGAGTCAAATGATTGATTTGGCAATATAAAAACCTTAGCTTCTTTTGTAGAATATTTCAGGTCACTGGCCTGCTATAGATAGCGGTATTTCCCATTAAAATAAAAACAGTTTGTTTGGATTTGTAAGTTAAAATGATTTGAAATGCTCACTTTGGCATACATCCTGCTGTTGCAATTGGCAGTCACATCAATCATGCCAAGAAATCCTGATCTACCAGCAGGCAGACACAATCATGCTACCAGTGTTTCACAGATGAAGTGATATTCTTCAGTTCATTGGCAATTCTTTTCTACTTTGGATCATTCTAGATGGTTGAGAAACTACGGAGCATAAAAGTCTCCAATTACTTAGGACTTCCTGAAATAGGTGTACAATAGATTTAAATGTAATCACCCTTAAATTAAAGGTAAGAAATAAAAGTCACCTTTAAACTGAAGGGTAATTACATTTCATACGATTTTCCCAGCTCTGAAGAAACAGTACAATAAGTGTACAATTACTTACAGTCTGCACACTATGTTATGCCCTCACATTATAAAGCTCTTAGGTAAATGTCACAGATGGCTATAATTACAGAATGATATGTACTTTATGCCAATTACACAAAACATTGAAGAGTTTGACTTTTACAAGACACAACAATGGATCAAAAAAAGTTGATAAATCTGTATAACACTGTGTAGCTAGAGAAGAAGCTATAATATCCAGTCAGGTTATATAAAACAAATGTCTGGTGAAAGTTACCATTTGCATGTACATTCCAGAAGCCATAAAAAATCATCCAGGGGTCCTAGAGGTGAAACATCCCCCAGCCACTCACATACAAACACAAAGTCCTCCCCTAAGTTGATGTTCACTGAGTGAACACAGTCTAGGTTATGTACATACAAGGGCACTGGGATGGCTGCGGTCGGCAGGAACTGAGGAATGTGGGCAAAAGTCAAGGGGAATGGGTCGACTTGAAGCTCTCTGCTCCAAGAGTTTGTCAGAAGAACAGACACTTAGAAGTAAAAACGTATGGGGGCGGTGCTGGGGGACAGTGGTATTGTTCAATTGAAAACCCTTCATAGAACATTCACTGCAATAAATTGACAGTTTACAGTTAGGTCCACAGGTTTTTGAACATGGATACAGTTTAGAATTTTTGTCTCTGTACACCACCCCAGTGCATTTGAAATGACGCAATTAAGATGTAACTTAAAAGTGTAGACTTTTCGCTTTAAGGCAACGGGTTTAACAAAAATATTGCATTAACCGTTTAGGAATTGCAGCATGTTTTTTTTTCCACAGTCCCTCCATTATCACAGGCTCAAACATAATGGAAGTTAAAGCTGAAAGTCTATACTTCAATCACATTCTAACTGCTTCATTTCAAATTCACTGTGGAGGTGTACAGCGGCAAAAAATATCAAAATTGTGTCGTTGTCCATTCAATACTGATGGACCCGATTGCAGTTATATACTGGACTTAACTATAATGTAACATGAGATTTCAGTTTTACTCAAATCTCATTTAAACTCTTGCAAAGTATCTTCAGTTTGTTGGTTCATTCTATGATGTAAAAATTATACGAAAATACATAGTACAATATTTAATGTAGATACAAACTGCATTATGCAACTTCTGAATGAGCAATCTGATTAGGAGAGAATTCTGGGACGTCTAACAATATGCATTATCCTGTATCACAGGTGTTTAGTTAATTACACTAACTGTCGGTCGCCAGCATGGATGAAAGTAGATCCTCATGTTGAGGATTGAGCAGGTGCATTCCGAAACTCTCATTCAAACCCTGCCAAGAAAGCACTTTCAGCAAGAAAACTAATAACATTATATCATATTAAAACAAAACTTTATCTCCTTAAAAAACTGTTTCTAAGTCGTTCCAAAATGCCTCTGAACCATCGTGTTCTATTCATGGCTACAAGGCACTAGATAGGACAAGAGATTCACACCCTACATAGCACACTAGCTTTTCATTTAACGCTAATGGGGTTTAACCCAATAAACCATACACATAGTTTAACATAGCAGTTAAACTAAAGCAGAAGTTGAACCCTAATGAGAAATGTGCAAGATTTACAGCACTGTCCACAACCTCCACCACCATAACGTAACTGTTATTTGCACAAGAACTGTTTTCTATGTTTACTGCTACTTCAATACGAAATGTTCACTGTTTCATCTATCGTCTCATTGACAATTTATTTGTCACGTAGTGTATTGCATTGTGTCATGCGGGTGCTCGTTTGCACATTTGCACATGTATTTTATGTTTGTTTGTTTTTTGTCTTTTGTATAGTTCTTAGATAGTTGTGTTAATTTATGGTGTTAAATTGTTGTTTTAGCTATTCAGCTAATTGGTCGTTGTGCTACTAATTTATGTAGCACCTTGGTCCTGGAGGAACGTTGTTTTGTTTCACTGTATACTGAACTGTACTGTATATGGTTGAAATGACAATAAAAGACTACTTTCTTTAATAATAAAAATTCAGCGATTTTCAGCTACAAGGTCAAGGACCCCAAAAAAAAAAAAAAAAAAAAAAAACTTTGCTACAAAAGATTTTTTTTTTTAATTGCCAAATATCCAACAAGAAAAATATCAGACCGATTAACCTATTCATTTGAAAATAGTTTAACAGTATCTAGTTAAGCTATTTTATTGACCAAGTAATACTGCAAGCTGTTTTTAATACATCAAACTAAAATATAGTGCAGATTCTATTAAGAAGGAAATAGTGTGTTTATTCAGTCAATTAAAAAAAAAAAATCTATTGAACCCAAGAGGAAAAGAAATGTCAATCTTAGTAAGAGCAATACATTTAAGCTGATCCACAATGTGGCCTGTTTCCAATCTACCTCCCCAATCTTCGAAGTCTGTTCAGAATGAAGAATAATTCAAGCACCATTTAGTGCCTAATAAGTGTAATTACCGCTATTTATTCTGGAGTCAAAGGTTTATGCTAGGGCTTTAAAGGCTTGTACGTTGAATCTACATTTTATATGCAAATATATGAGCGTAATGCGAATAACATGATTAGGACTGAAGGGAGGGAAATGCGTGTGACAATATCCAACAATCATGGGTTAAGATGCACTGTGGAAAACAGATTTGTTTCTGTGCCACACAGTCAGAGCTGCCAAAGTGTATTCTGAATCAGTGAGAGGAGAAAAAAAATAATCCTTTTTCCTGTTGCAGCTGTCAAAAAAAATATTTAAATAAATAAAATGAACATGTATATGCATTTCAAACATGTCTGATCACACAGACACAGGAGGAGAAAAAAAAATCTGCATGTTTAACTTCATTAGATGCGCCTCAGTCAGAGGCCTATAGATTATGTCTAATTAAGTAGATTAACATGTCTTTAAACCCCCCACGCGGAAAAATTATCCATCATCCTGCTAAAGATTTTGATCCGACTGCATTGTACCAACGTGTATGAATAAACATATACGAGTTCTCGCTTTCTTGTCAGTTAAATCCTAAAGATTAGTATAAATCTGCATACTATACAACTAGGATTGCATCTCTAAGATGAGTGGAGAGATGAGTGGAGACCAGAAGATAAGATACGGTATAAGAACATTGGCATTAGCGACTGAAAACGTGGCCCTTTGAAGAAATGGGTCACTGCTTGAATGTTTTGTCTGTAAAGCTGGTTCATTACAACATTTATCTTTTGTATTGTTTTAGAACAGTAACCTTTACCGTTGTACAGATGTTTTCATGTCACCAAGTATGGTCATGTTTAGCACGTCATGTATTATTATGGCTTGTGTTAATGTCTCAGATCAAGGTGAAATGCTGAAAGATTGTCATAATATGACATTTTAGTATGACGTTAACATTAGCCACTGTGATTTGTTTCCCTTTGGAAAAAAAAAAAAAAAAAACGATTTCGCATTTTGGAATGTGAACTTTCCTCTAAAGCGCAGTAAAGACCCGTCATGCCAATCTGCAAGGTTACTCAGCTTTATTTACTAGTTTATGTCAAGTAACTACAGAATCAGGCATATAAACAGGTAAACAGACCCAGACCTTGTAAAGGCTCCAAACCTGACAGGAACAACAGAGCAGAAGTGGCAAATCATGGTGAAAATAGCTATACACAGCTGCACAGTCAAGGTAGCCAGGATAGGACACAAACAAGCCATTTTTTTTTTTTTTTTAAAGCCGAGCAAGTACCACTGGGACACAAGCTTTCCAGCAAACAAAAGTCTCATCAAGGTCGAAACCCCCCCAAAAAAAAAAACGATTCTGCATGTTGGAATGTGTCGTTCAGGGTGGTTCAGTACATGTATACACAAACAGTACAACTATTATTTGGAAGTTTACAGATGACAGCCAGGATGCTAAGAACAAGCAATACTATTAAGCAAAGGTGATATTTCAATGTGTAAACACAGGCAAGTGAATGGACTCGCACTGTGTGCAGATCTGTAATTACACTAAATTTAATGGGCGGTGATAAACGACGCACCTTGCTTCTCGGAGCTTCCGTCTCATGGCATTTCTTCTCTGCCGAAACACAGGCAGCTTAATTCTTTTTGTCTCGGTAAGTGACAACGCTCTTTCTTCACAGGTTTTGCAGGCGGTTTCGGCTTATCCTGTTTGCAAAAGCAGGCGAGATTCCTATAGGGTTTGCTAAGGCGGGTGTTAACAGCAGAACGGCTTCAACCACCGCCTTTAGCACAACAGCACAGTGCCTGCTGACATCATGGTGAACCAAGAGCATGTTGACTGTTTTGAAACCGGTTTGTCCTGTTGGCCGACATATTAACTGCCAGAAACACACAATCCAACATGAAAAAGTAGACATCTAGGAGGTTTATGTCTATGATTAACGCTTTTCTGACAGCAGGATCGGAAAAACACTAAAGTGCAGAAAAACAAACTTGATTAAAAGCGGATTCATGGCGAGAAGAGAGAGCGAGACACTAATCATTTGCACTTTTATGAATCAGGTCTTTTTCAATTTGTCAGATCAGTGAATAGACTGCAAATATCACAGTCGTAGTCACTTGAGAGCATTAGCAAAGCTTTTCTATGACAAAGTGTCAGGCTTACAACCTCTGTGTAGGTCATAGTACTTATTGAGCAAACAGGATTAAAAACCTCACACGGGTTGTGGAATATCGATATACTTTGAACAAGACCGACCCGTAGACGAAAAGGAAGTGCTGTTCATCGGAAACAATAACAGGAACACAGCATGTGTCATAAATTTAACAATCTGAATCTAGTAGGGAAGTTGAAGTGCGACTAGTGCTTCTGTTTTGAGGCAAAGGTGATGTTTTTCATAGTACTGTGTCCACTTTCAAGTCCGGTAGTGGAAAGACTCATGCTTTCATTGCTTGAGGTGGGAGACTACCGGCACCAGCAGAGAACCTTGTAGTCTGTCACACTATCGTTCGCTTCCTCTGTCTCTCTCAGCCTGATTTTAGTTTTTTTTTTTTTTTTTTACTTTCCTCTAAAGCGCAGTAAAGACCTGTCATGCCAATCTGCAAGGTTACTCTGCTTTTTTTTTTTTACTAGTTTATGTCAAGTAACTACAGAATCAGGCATATCCAACAGGTAAACAGACCTAGACCTTGTAAAGGCTCCAAACCTGACAGGAACAACAGAGCAGAAGTGGCAAATCATGGTGAAAATAGCTACACACAGCTGCACTGTCAAGGTAGCCAGGATAGGACACAAACTGGGAGCCATTTCTTTAAAGCCGAGCAAGTACCACTGGGACACAAGCTTTCCAGCAAACAAAAGTCTCATCAAGGTCCAAACCCAAAAGCAGAGGATTTGTGCCTGGGTTTGTTACACTGATTGGGGGGAAAAAAGCCCTAACAAATCCAGGACATGATGTTTATTTCCTGCTGTCCAGCCCTAATCCCGGGACAGCTAACCGCCTTCGGAATAACTACAGGCCCAGTGAGGACAAAACTGTCCACTTTGACCTCTACAGTTTCAATCCAGGATCAAGGCCCACAATATGGAAGACGACAGGAAGTATGGCAGATTTGACTTGTGTGAGTGAGTGTGTGTGTGTGTGTTCGTGAGAGAGGAGAGGAGAGAGAGAGAGAGAGAGAGAGAGAGAGTTTATATTACTAAATGTCAGCACATCACTGGGTCACAAAAAGGCTAGTCACAAATCACTGTGTGAAGGAAACGACATGAAGACAACATGGCTCCCAAACTCCTGTACTGTAACTCCTCAGACCTGGCCCTGTTTTGTCAACACAAACAGCAGGCAAGTTGCAGCATCAAACTGACAGCATGGAAAACAAAACCAGTCAGAAGCATGAACACTCAAAAGACACTACCAGACAATCAGCATTCCAGCACTGACATGTTTCATGTGGGTTTTTTTTTTTTTTTACTTGATAAAGTGCCTCCATTCCTTGCCCTGACACAAAACTGTAATTAAGTAAGAGTGGTACAGTATATGGCAAACTTTACTTTAATTCCTCCACTTGACTTAATCTTGACTCATAAGACACACTGTACATCTTAGATCTGTTTTTTGTTTGCAAACAAAAAGGTACAAAGAACATTAGGTCACCAGGTGCTTAATATTAACACGACTGTTACCAAGTCTGTGGACCAGATAGAGGAAAAAGATTATTCATGTACTTAAAATTTTAATGCATTGCATGTAGTTCATGCATTTTTTTCCAGAGGAATGTCTGCAAATGTTTGTTTTATAGTTTAATACTCTTGATAGCGCAAATTCAAAAACTCTTCCTCCGACTTAAATCTTTTGGTTATTCTTAGAACTACATTTTCACAAAAATCATGCTTTTCCTCCAACCACTTTTCATACAAAAATTAAACGAAAGCACCTGTTGTGTTCATAATAGCCTTAGCAAGACATAGGCTACCAGGTATAACATTATGACCACACACCTAATATTGGGTAGGTCCCCATTTGGACACCAAATTAGCCCTGACCGTCGAGTCATGGACTCCACTAGGCCTCTGAAGGTATGCTGGGGTATCTGGTACCAAGCTGTCAGTAACTGATCCTATAAGTAGCAGATCCCAGAAGACCTATAAGTTGTGAGGTGAGGCCTCCATGGATCTGACTTGCATCCCAAATATGTTTGATTCTATTGAGATCTGCAGAATTTGAAGGCCAAATCCATGTTTTGAGGAACACTTACTGTTGTGTTCCTCAAATCATTCTTGAACAATTATATTGCAGGGTGCATTATCTTACTGAGGTCACTGCCTTCAGGAAATACTATTTGTATGAAGGGCAATATTTGCTCAACAGCAATGTTTAAGTAGGTGGCACATGTCAAAGCAACTTCCACATGAATGGCAGGACACAAAGCAGAACATTGCCCAAAGCATCACACTGCCTCTGCTGCCTTGCCTTCTTCCCATAGTGTGTCCTGGTAACATCTCTTTTCCAGGTAAGTCACACACACGCACCCAGTCATACACATGATGTAATAGATGTGCGTGATGTAATGTGATTCATCTGACCAGGCCGCTGGTCCATGGGCAAGTTCTGATGTTCACGTGCACATTGTAAGTACATTTGGCGGTGGGCACAAGTCAGCACGGGCACCCTCCCTGGCTGTGATACACACAACAAACTGCAACGCACTGTGTTTTATGTCAACCTTCTATTGGAACCAGCAATTTGAGATGGAGTAGCTATTCTATTGGATCTGAATACACGGGCCAGCCTAGACTTGGCCGTCTACACCCCTGTCGTTGGTACCTTGGTGTTCCTACCTTTGATGACTTTTGGTATTTCCTGACCACTGCAGATCAGTAACATGTCACAAGAGCTGCAGTTTTGGAGTTGCTCTGACTCAGTTGTCTATCCCTCACAATTTGGCCCTTGTCAAAGTTGTTGAAATCCTTACACTTGCCCATTTTTTCTGCTTTCAACACAATAACTTCAGGAACAAAATGCTCACTTGCTGCCAAATACGTCTCACTCACTTCCAGGCACCACTTTATGTTATTCATTTCACCTGGCAACGGGCGTAATGTTATGGCTGATCTGTGCATGTTTGTGGGATGCTGAGCATTTTCCTGAATATATCTTAGATACCAGCTAGTTAAATATAAATGGCCACTGCCCTGATCACACAGCAATAAAAGCTTCCAAATGATTATGCTTCCTGTCTGTCCTGGCAAGAAACTGGAAGCTTGCTGGAGTTGTGTCAAATGAACAGGAAGCACAAAAGACAAAGTTTATTGCTGGGTAATATGAGAATATAATGACAACATTGCAATACATTGTGCCACAATACACTTTTCTGAATAATTTTAGGCATCACCAGTTAATTTTTAGAGCAACAACAAACTTAATAAAATAAGCACATTTCATGTTCAACTTTGTATAAAATCTTTTCATTTCCCTTTTTCAGATTTAGAGTGCAATGAAATTTTTTGAATTATTTAAACAGAAATATCGTTACACTGTGACGGGGCTTCTGGTGATCCTGATCTAGACACATGGCAAGTCAATCTGGACCAAGCCCACACTTCAAATTAGCAAAAATATAATGTAATTAAGCGTGTATTTCCTACTTTGAAATAAAAACGTGTTATACTTATCAATAAATTGCTAGTTTAGTAGTCTATCTGGAGATTGTGACAATTATCCTGGCCCAAGACTAAGGCTAAATGCAAAAGTTTCCCTGTTTGACATCATTTTCATGGGAATGTTGACAGCCTGTGAGCTTATGACAGAGCTTAAGGGATGGCTAGCAGGCGCCTATTCAAAAATTAGCAAGTTAGCTAATAGCCAACAGGCTTTCAAGATCTGTCTTGCGGACACGGAAAATCGAGATGTCTGCGTCTTCTCTCAGTGCACATTACATCCCCTATGAGGTGAGGACGTGTGAGATCGGTGTGTCTGTCTAGCGACTACACTTTTTTGTACCAAAGGTGTAGCCACCTGATTAAAGTCAAACTGTGCTATTTCTCAGATTAAGCTGCTGAGTGTTTTGACTCTCTTGTGTTTTGACTTTCACGTGTTACAAATTTTGCGTGCTCAATTGTTATTTTAAATGGAAAACTGTGATAAGCAAGCTCACAACAGAGAGCGACACCATTGTGATGCTCATGCGTTTTCCATACGCAAGATTAAAAAAAATCCAAAATTAGCACTAAATGTCGCAAGTGCACCTCAAGTCATGTGACAAGAACCAACCAAACCACTTCACTCTTTCAGTCCTCCTGGATCAGCTGATGAAATGTTTTCTGTGCTCTGTTGAAGGATGGAAAGCACCAAAATACAGTGTTTTATTCTTTCTTGGTCCTTTAAGGTCAGTTAGTTTAATCGGTTTATTCAGACATTAAAACAAATACACGTTGCTTATTTAGCTTGTTTTTGGCATGAAAATCAGTCAATGAAGATTTTTCTCTTGCAGTTACAAATTTCTTCTAAAACACTTGGAAACGTTTTAAAGTTGGAGCTGTTTAGATTCACAAGCAACAGTTTGCAGTGCCATTTCTTTTTGCACCAACATGAAATGTATTTTGAATTATTCTAACATGTAGTACTTTAAAGTTAAAGCTGCTTTGGTTTAAGTATCTGATTGCAGTCAAACGGTGGCATTTTGTCTGAGATTGCCTTAAACGTGAATGTATGCTGTTTATAAAAGTTATAAACAAGTTTAATAAAACCTTTGACCTTGAATATTTTTTTTAATGCAACACTATAATTTTGCTGTTTACTGTTTAATCATGTTAACAAACTCGTATCTCTATACAGTTCATGAATCGTGAAAGCGTCAAGACTGTTGAAAAGAGATTTTTGTCATATTGCTTAGGTGAAGGCTACAGAACTTTAAATGTTAGCAATACAGTACAGGATATCAGTCCATAGACCTGTTGTTTTCTAAACCTTCAACATGACTGTTGTGTCTAAGGAAATAATCTACATTCTGACCCTCTCCTTCACTCATTTTGTCTCCAATGAGTACATGTGTCACTTGTAAAGCTTAAAGTAAAGATAATTTGGTTTCATGTGCAATTCTGAAATCATGCACAGTAACGGTTTAATATCAGAATTCTTTGCAATCCCCCACATTCACACCTTCAATCAAGCATACTCAATGTTTGCTAATAGTTTTGTACAAATATCTTTTGTAATAGCATTTTATCTGTACTGTTCTTTAATGCCAAACAGGTCACCCAAACAGCTGTATTTAAAAAAAAAAAAAAAAAAGACATATGGAGACCATGTCACTGAGGGCAGGATACAGCCAGGCATGAGAGGTAACTTCAAGCCTGATTGCAGAGATAACATTTTAGCAACTAATGGAGGTGGAACTAAGTAAACAGCAATTTATTTCCTCTTGCCCTGTTGGAAGAAAATAAATAATAATACAAAAAAAAAAAAAAAAAAAAAAAAAGAGAGAAAAAAGCTTTTTGCCAGTCCGGACAGTACTTGACTCCTTGCCCTATATGAAGCCAATTCATCTTCCCTTGCCGCTGTGCCTCTCAGTTTTATGGCAGCTTTCCCAGATTGCCCACAACAGCGAGTAGCTCATTAGCTATATGGTGCCAGGCTGACAAACCATTGCTGAGTCGATCGATACTGCCGTGCCCGGCACACTTACACACAACCGTGCTTAGTCATTGAGCAGCGGCCTGTACGGGTGTGAGATAAGAAATGTATCAGAAATGTCTCTTTTACATGATGGCGAATAAACACAGGTAGGAGTCTCTCTCTCTCTCTCCCTATCTCTATATATATA
>JAQQZT010000003.1:10497787-10511357 GCA_030068275.1 Clarias platycephalus
AGAGAGAGAGAGAGGTACATATACACACAGAATCACAGAGGTCCTGTCTTTATCCTTATTTGATTAAATCGTGGGATTCTGAGTGGTTGTTTTTATACCATGCTGATGCAGTTGTCCCACCCTTGTGGTCACTGATTTTGCGCAGAAGGCACTGGCAGTGTTAAAGGCCACCACAGTGGTGAAAGTATGCCTGAAACAGCCAGCACAGTCCAATTGCTTCTGAAAAGTTGTCACTCCTCAGACTGGGTACACAATAAAAACCAGAAAAGTGCCAATTTTACTTTCAGGCTTTGAAATGGGACAAACAGACTGACCCTGTGTTCATACTAGCAAGATGTTGGAAGTTTCTAGCTTGTCTCTTGTGACCATGTAGTGACTACCACAGTTGTAAAACAGGAGTGGCTCTCCTATACTTTAAACACTAGAGCTGTGAACCAAGGGAAGGCTGACGATGCAATACGATCTACAGGCACTAGGATTTTCAATTCAATAGCACTAAAGTTTACTGTCTGATTTGTTGCAAGTAGCTATGCAGTTTTTAAAGTATAAAATCTGCTAAGCGTATTCAATAAACACTGAAATCCTGTGTAATTTGTACTGTTAATTTTGTTAAAGCGATAATGTTTTTCCTGGCCCTTCTTCTTTATGCGCCACACTCCAAATATAGATGAATGTGGAAAATGGATGTTGTATAGTATAAAATAGACAGCTGTACATTTTAAAGAATGTCAATTCTAGAGAATTAAACATTTAACATTTTTAATTTCCAAATCTAAAACTGACCTTAATTAAAAAATTTTTAAAAATTAAAAAAAAAAGGAGTGATTGAATCGCACAGCTCTATTAAACACAAATGAAATAATCCACTAATTTAATTTTCATATAAAGTGCTTTATACTAGCTTTGCTGAAAGATTACAAAAAACAGGCTACGCACGTACATTCGCCAGAGACATAAATGATCTCTGCTACTTCTGAACAACCTTAATTGTTGATAACGACTTTCTGGACATTTACATTCCATAGATGACCTTTTGCACAGTCAAAAGGAATGAATTGTATTTAGAAACTAAAGCTTTGAGTGGGGAACTGAAGAAACTTCAGACCTCAAACACCATAACTGTCCGGCGGATCTTTCGGTCACCTCATTCGGACCAGCTGCTTTTATCACTTGATGTACCTGATTGACATACAAGTAAGAAGACCTCAGTTCAAATGTTGTTTTGATGTTTGCCACCGTCACTGCAATTGTAACTCTAGGTTAGGTATGTATAGAGAAAATGAATATGCGTCTGTAGCTTAATAAGGTTGAAGTGTGGTGAGAGATACTTGAAACTTGACAAACATTTCCAAAGCCTACAGTTCCATGCAAATGATATTTTCTTGTCTACCCTCCCCCACCCCAATCATCATACAACTATCTACTATCTACCAGTGATTAAACCTGCCATCTTTAATTACAATCCGCTACTACGGTCCCACCATGTTCACTCACACAGGCAGGTGGGAGTGACAATCACAAATTAAGTCTTCAAACTGTAGAGGTAAATAAGTGAATATTGCACAGCCACTGTTCATCTGCATCAAATCAAATTCATCACTGATTAGAAATGAACTGTTTACAAGGCAAGACGGAGAATCTAAACAACTCACTGATTCACAGAATTCCCTGTGGAAAAATATTACTTTTTTTGAGGGAAACCAAACATTTCGGTCTCAAGTTTTCATTGACTGGTATTCTGTTCAAGCATGAAGCACAGAAATAAGCAATAACATTGAGGATCTCCCACAGAGAGAGAGCTAGATTCAGCGAAGTCTCTTTCATACTACAGTCTATTGCATCTGAACATTGCCTTATATACCGTCTATCTCCCACCTCCTTATACCAGGGCCATCTCTGGTGCACATCCTGCAGGAAATGGTGGTGCTGAGGGGTGGAATCCCACCAGGAACAAAATTACAGGAGGAACTCAAGAGGAAAAGGAGGCCAAGGGGAACAGAAAGAAATATTGTAGGAAGAGAAGGAAACTATTGCTGGAACTCCTTTGAACAGCTTTCTATAGCTCGAACGTTTAAGAGAAGAATACAAAGCCTAAGCAAATCACAGCAGTTAAGCTCTAAGAACAGGGCGGAAATGGGAGGTGGCCATGACAACAGTCTATTCATACCTTATCACATTTTTGGTGTGAGCAAAATTCCCAACACACCTGCAACAGGGATACATTGCATGGGGTGGAACCAGGGCTTGGTCTCTGCCTGCACATATTATTTCTCCTTCACTCCATCCCTGCACTCTGTTTCTTCCACGCTTGCATTTTCTACCCATTAAAACCCCTCTTGTCGACATGTAAAATTGCTGAGTCACTATGAGACACACACAGTTCCATCAAGTGAATGCAGAAGGGACAGATTATTGACAAAACTCATTATCCAATCCAGTGCACTAGCACAGCTTCAGGAAATGGGAACACAGAAAGTCTCTGTCTTTACTGCCCTCAAAAGCACCATCACCGAGTAGTTTTTGGCCTGAACACGTCTCTACTTCTTTGCTGACACAAGTTCCATGGACAGCAGCACTGCAAAGGCAGCCATAACTACACAACGTCCACATGTCCTGCAAGTACATCACCATGGACACCATTCTTTAAAACAAAATGGCCCTCCATTGTTGCGAAGACCGATGGCGGGTGATTTGAAACACGGCGACAATGGATAGTTGCTTTTCTTTGGAAGAGAGAGTGCCCTCTACCCCTCCCCCAAAAGACCAGTGCAGATGTGATCATTTGTGGTGAATGCGTACACCAGCTCTAATCTAGTCTTTTGGGGCTGTGATACTCATTTAAGTGGTATGACCATCATCGTATTGATTCTCTGTTGTCCTCTGAGCATTCTAGTAGCCTTTTCGGAGCATTATTGACTGTTAAAGTTGGTTCATATTGAATCCCCTCGTTGCATGGCACTCCCTGGTAGTAATTTGTTATCAAAAGATTCGAAACATCGGGAGGTGTCAAAAGAACCCATCCAAACTCCAGCGGATTTCTTAATGGGAATTCAGCTCCTCATTCCAAAATGCAAGCTTCTTTCTAGTGTAATCCACTCTTGAACAAGGCAGCCATTCAGAACAGGAGCAGTATAATCTGGGGTAGACTTCTTCTTAAACAGCTAAAATTAGGTCCGCGCTTCATCAAACACAAGCACCCAATTAAAATGAAATCTGTTCAAATTTACATTAAGTCTAATCTTCACAAACATTTCTTTGCATAATGCCATTAAAACAATTTACACTTAAGGATATGTGCTGTTGATGGAAGTCTGTTAGTAGAAGTGTTAAACACTGGATTTAAATTGAGGCTAGGCAAAGATTGGGTGAGGGTGTGGTCAAAACTTGTACGGACTAGATTCACAGGCCACCACCTGCTTTCACAGAATGAAAAACGAATGACTCCCTGACCTGAATGAGGAAGCTTTGGCTCGCGCGAGTTTAGGCAGAACGACGCAACATTTCAAACGGCTTTGAATAAAGTTTGAACCACTCCAGCAATAAGACGACATTAAGAGGTCATGGACAGCCATGAGACAGGTGGTAATAAGATAAGTAAGATAAACCTGCAGATATTAGATCAGGTGAATGTCACACAGGAATAATGATTTACAAGATTCTTCACAAATCATTAGGTTGTTGGACGCACCAAAGCAGACTCGGCCTCTGCAAATGGAATTTTTATTAACACAAAATGAAATGAATATGCAAAAGATCTTCAAGCCAACAAATTATTTGATTAATGCTTTAGTCGATCGCTGAAGCCTTAATATTTGAGTCACTCTGAAAGTCCTTCGCAGCACTAACACTAGTCCACAAACAGAGCAACCTGGTTGTAACCACTCACATCTGAGTTGCCTGGGTAACTGAAGTGCACACAAGCAGGAATACGTGTAAGCAAGATACAGATAAAGCTGAGGAATGAGAGATTAACTGACATAAGCCCCTGATTCCTTTTATCACACATTTTCATCAGGCCACTCAGAGAGAAAAGCTGCTCCTAGAACATTGATTGCAAGTGTGGATGAAGTAATGCTTAAGAAAAAAATAAATAAACATTTACATTCCCTGCTGCAACCTATTCAGTACTACAGCTGGGTGAAAATTCAGTTTTTGAAAATGAACACAGTGTACAAACTATGTGCAATCCTTGAAGGTTATACACAATAAAACACAAACATGCTGTTAATATTCCACCTTCATGTTGTTTGTTTGCTGTAACAACGTGTGCCAACCAGACTGATAAAAGATAGGACAGAAATATGCCAGTGAAAAACAAGCTTAACTTTTACTAGGAAATTAGACTAACCATTTCACCCATATGTTGTCCTACTTTACACAACATGCCAAAAGCATGGGTGTGGCCAAGTAATGCAGATCTACACCTTTTATAACTAACTCAGCAAGGAATGTTGACGAGGGAAAGAATTTTTATAAGATCCCAGGGTCAAGGACGCACATTAATTTTACTAATCACTTACTATTAATAGCAAAGCCCATCAGATTTTAGGTTGTTCTCATTATAGTAATCATGATTACGGACACACAGAAAGGAAGTAAAACAGCCATAAATGTCTGTAAATAATAAAAATACAGTACTGGACTTTTGCCTGTATTTGTAGGTGTAAATCTTTGGGCGTTTATCTGTATTTGAGGACACTTGGAAATCGACAGAATAAAAAAAAAAAATAAGGACATGACAAACTTTCTGTATCCGTCTTCATAAGCATACTCAAGCGCAACATGCTGAATAATACCCAGTCATCAATTTGGTGCAATTAGAATGTATTCATGAGCGTTTTCTCCTTGTCCACATTGATATTGCACCTATTTTAACACCTTATGTTGTATTTTCATAAAATTACACAAGTGCCACAACAGGGTTTTTATTTTTTATATATATATATAATTTTGGGGTGCTTTTTTTGGGTTTAATGAATGTGTGACCAGATGGGAGAATATGCTTAAGCAGTCTCTCTCTCTCGCTCTCTCTTTATTTCTACACACACAAATTTATCTTGTGAAAAATAACAGAGCAACAAAACAAATTAACTAATGGTATCTGCATAAAAAGGAATTAAACAGTAACTGCTGTGTGACGACACTTCCCACCACGGAACACTCAATAGAATTTATAATTTCACAATTGAAGTGAAGATCACTCTCTCCTTCTTGTACACATGGATTAAGCACACAGCTTGTGAAAAAAAGAAGAAAAAAAAAAGTTTGACTGGGCAGACATTCCGCTCTCCCTTATCCGTCATTCCTGATTTGATAAACTTTTGACAGCATGACCTTAGCCGAGGAACATGGACTCATTTCTGCTCTGTTAATTCTGGTCAACAAATTCCTCAGTTTTTGACTTGCAAAACTCCTCGCCATGTTCCCTGAGAATTTCAGCTAACCATATTTAGATACTGTGCAGGCCAACTAGTATTTAAAATGACACTAAGGCTTACAAGAACGACGCTCGTTTATCCTGTGATGACTTTTGGACTGAATACAAGTTACTAACCAACATCCAAAGTCTAAGGCCATGCTACTGAACACTAACTTAAACAAACTGCCATAAGACCCTGCACACGTAAACTAATATGTAACAAGACGTGACAAAAAAAAACCCGTTTGTGACGCATTCAAAGAGACAGTGACCTTGCTAAGACAAGGTAGTATATATTAAAATATTTGCAGTCTCTGTAAGCACAAGATACGAGGACATTTGTGAAAGCAATGCACCACAAATGCTTTATCCAGAAAAGAAAATTCCTTGACTTTTCTACTCCCTAAGTGTGAAAGTCTGTAGATGGAAGATTTATTTGTTTCACATAGTAGTAAGTGACTGAAACCGTCCTGATATATACATACAGAAGAATGGGGAACTTTGATTACAGAGAAAGAGAGATTCTCTACAGGGCAAACCTTTGACAGACAGTTTAGATCATCTAAAATCGGTGAAATTATCTAATTATAACTTTGACGCTGTGAGAATTGTACAATGCCAAAAATAAAAATAAATAAATAAATGATAAGTGCTATACAACAGGGCTGGAAACGAACCAACAAAACATTCAACCCATGTTAATGATCTGAATGAAGAACTCAAATAGAATTGTTTTAAAAAAAAGATATAAACCAGTATGCAATATCTACCTATAGTGAGTTCCAAATAATCTTCTAACTATATTAGAATGGACTCTATTAGAAATAACAATGGCACTGCAATAGGCTTTCGCCTTCTCCCATTAGTATACATGACAGCCATGACTGAAAGTAACACTAGTGCTGTTCTTTAACTACTCAGACGAGCCGATCTAACAAAGAACTGTCCACACTTTTAACAGGCACACAGAAAGGAAGTATAACAGCCATAAATGTCTGTAAATGGCCTTGCAAAGCCTCCAGGAAAAAGGATCCCAATCCCATAACACACTTCGTGCATTGTCTCTCATGTGCATTCCAGCTCCATTCACTTTACTGCTCAGGAGTCCACTTCTCTCCAAATCACCTGGGCTAGAAATTCATTGTGCTGGTGAACCGCTCAATTAGTTTGGAGTTTGGTTTGTTCGCTCGTTTTACCCTGATTTTGAAATAAATAAATTAACGAAAGAAAGAAAAGGAAAAAGACTGGTACATACCACAGCATTCCTGTCTGTCTGTCTCCTCCACTCCTTTTTCTCTCCTTTTGATTCAGTAAGAGCAGAAATCACTCTTCTCCTCTAATCACAGAAATCTCATTATCTCCTGTTTTTTTTTTTTCTTAGTTTTTTTTTTTTTGTAGCTGTCCGTCTCACAATGGTGAATCCATGAAAAGTTTTCGTGATTTAGTGTTTGTGTTGCTGTTATTGTTACTGAAACAGACACAGGAGAATCAAACAGTGAAGAAAAACAAGCCGGAATGTCCGGATCTCTCTCTCTCTCTCTCTGTGTTTCTGCTGGGAAAGGAGGGGGGCGTTGAGAGAGAGAGAGTGGTGTCGGGTTGTGTGTGTGTGTGTGTGTGTGTGTGTGTGTTCCCTGCGTCCAACACGCTCTTTTCACCACTTCTTCTTATTTCCTTTGTTGTGTCCCAAAAAACATCCCGACTTCTGCGAGTCTCTTCTTAAAGCGCCTCTGAAAGCCGACGGCGGCCGAGCGCGAGCCTTCCTCCGCGGACTGCAGATCCGAGCTGACTTCCACACAACCTACGCGATCCTGACGGAGTGTGTGTGTGTGTGTGTGTGTGCGCGCCACAACGCGTGTGTGCGTAACTGCGGGGTTTTTTCAGCTTCCCAATAATGGCGGATCCTCTCCCGTTCCCAGCCTCGCCTCCCGTCACACACTCGCACACACACACACATAGATAGAATAGGCAACAACGCGCAGCCTCAGTGTGTGTAGCACCAACATACAAATACACAATAAAACACAGCATATTTTTTAAAAAACCTAAGTAATGGGCAACCTCAAGAATCTATCATAACATTATTATTATTATTATTATTATTATTATTATTAAAAATGATAATAATAAGATCTCATTTTGTTCAAATTAGTAGTGGTGGTATATTTTTGTTTATAGGAACAAACCTTTTTTTTCTTTTTGTACCTTAAACTATATATGATTTAACAATTTTCCCTTTTAAAACTAAGATTTCCATGATAAATTGATTATTATTATATATTTTAAAAAGTAAGTACTTCTTCTAGTAAGTACATCTGTTAAAAAAAAAAAAAAATTATAATAATAATATATTAAAAATCCTAAAATAGTAATGAAAAGAATACTTTTTTAAAAATTCATATTAGTAATGGAAGTATTACATTTTATTTTTGATGGGATGAAGCCTTTATTTTCTGTACGTTAACCTCTTTTATGCATATTTTTAAGTATTCACAACGATTGTGGTTACAACCAGATCATGGTTATTAAAAATTATATGATATATTAATTTTAATTCTAAATATTCAAACATAATTATAGCATATAAAAAAGTAAATAATTTGTCCATCTGTAAAAAAAAAATGGCTAAAATAATAAACAAACAAAAATAATAATAATAATAATAATAATAATAATAATAATAATAGCATTAAGAAAATACATCCTTCTCTTATAAATTTTTGTATAAATATATATTTCTTATTATTTATTTACTACAAATAATCTACACTTGTGATCTGAAGCGATTTGTTAGCTTATATTTTACCTAATACTGACTTTCTGTAGTGTGGACACTAGGCATGAAAGGGCTAATGAGTATTTTTTACTTACAAATGTGAATTTGTTTGGTGGTCAATATGTTACAGAATAAAGTTTAGTAGTAGTAGTAGCTGTATAAAAAAAAAATAATAATATTTTTTATTTATATTATTATTATTATTATTATTATTATACATTAGTACTAGTACTGATATTAGAACATGCTTTTATTTTTATTTATTTTTTATTTATGCATAGTTTATTATATGATTAAAAAGTACTGCAATTGTATTTACTTAGCTTTTTTTCTTTTGTTTTATATATTTGAGCTCCACCTCAGGAGACCCCCAATCTCCATTTATCATGGCACTTAAATTCTTCTTTAATCAATGGCACAAAATAAGGGTCAGGATTATTGTCCCCAAGGCTCTGCTGGTTATAAAAATGAAGTTTCAGAATTCCAAAGTGTTTTAGAGCCAAGAGCATCAATCATTATGGAGATCACTGAAGTGAGTGGCGCTGTGAGTCACTGAGCTGCCATATGATTCCTGCTGAGTAATAACTCGTTCAAATCAGTGGCCATGGAAGTGATCATACATAATCACAACATAAAATCACATGATATAATACACCAACAACAACAACAACAATAATAATATTAATAATAATAATAATAATGAATTTCTAACCACTAAATCATTGTTATTGTGTTGCCCACTTTTTAAAACCTCATTCAACCTGCTTGTTCATGTGTGTGCATATATATGTGTGTGCGTATGTGTGTGGATCTATAGAAATGATTGCTTTCATAGATTTATTTGTTCATACCACATTTGTAAGAAAAACAAAGCACTACTAATTTATAAATTCATTTTACAATACTTCCATGACCACTAATGGTTTGTGACAGACGGCTGGGTGCTAAAAATTGGGTTAGACATAAATAAGATTTAAGAAACAATGGAGCTACAATTATGCAAATTATACTGATGAATAATGTGAGCTGTGCACCAAAATGATTACTGCTGTAAATGTCTTCTAAGGCAGCCTGATTCTCTTGAGCAGTAAAAACAACAAATTCAAAGAGTTCGTTGCTCTTGCTCCTCCACTTAAAATATTTCAGTCCTGAGGGCCGCTGCATTCCTCCCTCTCCCAGTTGTGCAATCAGAAAGTCCAGCCTGGACAAGGGTTGATGGTAAACAGGACAATCTCTCAGCCTGTAGTCAAACAAGCTACTGATGAGAAGAAAATCTTTACACCATCAGTCTGATGCTGTCATATTTATTATTTTCTCAATAAAGCTAATTAATTAATTAATTTTCTTTTCTTTTTTCCTTTTCTTTAAATTCCTGATAGAGCCACTCAAGATCAGCATTAACTACAATACACCAATCACACGTTGTGTAAAGGAACCCCCCACACTATACATATATAGTGCCTGGAAAATGTATTTGGCCCCTGAGTAATTGAAAGGGGGCAATTACTTGTTCACATAGGGCCAGGCAGATTTGGACAGCTTTTATTTGTCTTAATAAATAAATTAAGAAAATCTATATTAAACTTTATTATAATAAAATAAAATGAGATCAATAAAGAAAATCAGGAAGGGGGTGAATACTTATTCACAGCACTGTGTGTGTGTGTGTGTGTGTGTGTATACAGAGGGGTCCAAAAAATTTATGCACAATTCAACATGAGAAATATACTGTATGCCTCTGTATGTCTTCTGATGGTTACATGAAAACATCAATGATGGTGCAACTACTAATATCTTTAGAGGAAATATAATACTACAGAATGCTGCCATAATTCAATTCGAGTTTTAAAAAGGGCAAAGATAACAACGGTTGAAGTGGATAAGGGAAGGATACATTCGACGTTTTAAGGAAGGTTGGTCTGGAAAATCAGCTTAAAGAGGCCGGGAAGTTGAGAGAGAATGAGACCTACATTTGGTCGGTAATGTAACCAACCTACTGGATTCCAACCACCATTATATAATAAAGAAGAAGAAGAACTGTTGAAGTGTGTATACATTTTTTGCCCCCTCTGTATATATGGTGGCATGGTGGCTAGTGGTTACCACTGTGGGCTCCCGCTCTGGGTCTGTGTGCATGGAGTTTATATGTTCTCCCCGTGCCTGTGGGTTTCCTCCAGGTACTCTGATTTCCTTCCACAGTGCAAATAAATGTAGATTAGTCTAGATTAGTGTTCCCAAATTACCCATATCGTGTGGTGTGTGCATGTGTGCCTTGTGATGGATTGGTACCCTATCTAGTGTATGCCCGAAGTTTCCTGGGATAAGCTCCAGGATTCCTGCAACCCTGTAAAGGACAAGTGGTATAAATGAATGAATGAAAAAAAACACCACAACCCATATAGCAAATTGGTTCTGGGCCGGTTTTAGCTGTTAGCCTGGCCTACTGTACATGGAATTACTGCCCATGGTTGGCCCAAATGCTGTTTGCCGAAAGTCAACCACAACAATGCTGGAATCAGACCAAAACTCAGCCAAAACTTCCCAATGTCCCCAGAAATCAGCCATAACCGGCCCACACCAGCGGCGGAATCCACAGAAGTCAGGCAGACAAGAGCCAAACTGCCTTCACCTTCATCCCAGAACTCAGTCACAACTTAACCAGACGGTCCAGAAGAGAGCCGTAACTGGACCAATTTTATGCCAGAATCCCCAAAATTTAACCAGAAATTAACAGTATTTAACTATTTTTAGGTATAATAAACGAACTAAACTACACAAATGCAAAGTGTAGTGATTTATTGATGCTGAGAGAAAAATTTATCTCAACAAAATAACAGGAAAAATAAAAACAATGGTCAAAACCAGTATTAACATGTAAGGAAAACAAAAGTAATAAATAGTCACAATATAATAACAATAAAAGGACTAATGAAACTAAGCAATAAATTAAATTGTTAAACAATAAAACAATAATGCAATTTAAAAAAGGTAAATGTGTTCCTTTTGCTGCAACACAGAAACATAAGACATAAAGACATATAAAGACATAAAATACAATGTATATTTACAGATGTGCAAAGAAAAGTGTAAATAAAATATAAAAACAACATGAAACAGAATTCCCTATCTTTAAAAATAACTTAAAATGTTTCATTCCCATTAACATTTTGTAAAAGAGTTCTTTTTCTACCGCTAGACGAAACCACCGGTTGATAACTTTTTTTTGCCCTCCGTTGTCTGTGCACAAACGGGATTTCTTCTTTTTCTAAACATCTCCTTTACACATTTCCTTGCAGCTAGATTCAAGATTCCAAATTCATGTCCATATTAATTGTGGTTTTAATACAGGTAAATGTAGGATCTATTTACTACACAAACTTTGCCCACTCGATCACTACAAAAAGTTATTAAATAAAGCTTCGTGAAATTAATCTTTTGGTGAAACTATTAGCTGGAAGCCTTGACACATAAATGACACTTCCTCCAGCAGCCATCTATACCGTTGAAAGCTCTCACATGATTGTCTAACCGTCAACGTCACCGTAGGAGATGGAACTGGTAGTTTTCTAGCTGCATTTTTCTCTTTCTCTTCAGTTAAAAACTGAGGATATAAAACTTCATTACCCACAATGCCGTGTGTTGCTCAAGGCCTCTAGCGTCTTATGTAGGGATAATAACAGGTTAGCGGCAGGAAAGGCAAGCCCATTGAAGGTCTTCGTCTTCAAAATAGATATATTTTTATGCGCCGAAATACAGAAAGGCTGATTAAGTAGCTAAGTTTAGAAATATTTGATTAAGGAGAAATCATAAAAATGGTAAGTTTGATTCTGTGCTATTATTCGCTAGCAGAAAAAGCTAGCCTAGGCTAGGCGACGATGGCAGCCTTGCTAACTAACGCAACGAGAAACAGGAGTAGTAATGAATGAACAGAGACATGAAGGACGTAATATATATCATGATTTAAAACAATATTAGTATTATTTGTTCATGAAATCGATAGAATTGTCTAAAACGACGAGAACCAACAAACAGCTTATTTTAGACTCGACTTAGTAGCATAAATTAGCTTTCTTGTCGATTATCTGAACGAAATGCCTCGTCTAGGATAAATTTCCATGTGATTAGTTACGGAAAATATTAAGGAGCCTGATGGACATTTTTAAAACTAACACAAATTCAGATCTGTGCAGGAAAACTCTCCCAGATCAATGTACTTTAGTATATCTTTATGATCACTGAAAAATAACACACACACACACACACACACACACACACCCTGACTTCTGTTTATGTACTTTGTTCAAAAGAGTGTGATGATGATTGTGTTGTTTTGTTTCTCTTGTAGATTCGCTTTATTCTGATCCAAAACCGGGCAGGAAAAACTAGACTGGCCAAATGGTACATGCAGTTTGATGATGATGAGAAGCAGAAGCTCATTGAGGAGGTTCATGCTGTAGTGACTGTCCGAGATGCCAAACACACTAACTTTGTAGAGGTATTTTTCTTTTCCATTTTTGGTCTCTCCCCAAACTTCAAATCATCCCCTGTATTTGGGTTTAATTGATATTCGAACGAACGGTAACTGTACTAGTTTAGGCACATTATTGTAATGATATTTTTTTTCCCACAGAGCCAGGACTGTCTGATCCCATGTTCCTCTGTTGGTTTTCTGTCACTTAACAGTACTTATGAACTCATGTAGTCCTCAACAGTAAGAGGCCTGTCCTACGTTCCCAGATTTAAGGACGAATTCAAGATTGCAGAATGTCAAAAATAAATGGATGATTGTCAGAGTTATAATAAAAGCAAAATTAAAACAATTGTAGCATAGAATAATATGTTAATAGATACTTGAAGGCATATGGTGCTGTTTATTACAGAACTGCACATCAGGTTCATAGGTTCTGTAGTCACAGGTATTCAAAACTCAGTATCCATGTCGTGGTTAACAGGTAGGAAATCACAGCAAACCATGAGGTGTAGTAGGTACTTTCTAGGTATATATTGAAAGTTTGTAGACAGTTTGTGATGGTTCCTCATGAGTTTGGCATGCTTTGTTGTACGTGATCGTACCATTCATAGGTACTGCATGACCAATTCATAGGCGATTTAAGACATGTGGCGTTAAAGAATCGAACGACTAAGAGCCCTCAAAAACTTTTAATTTGGGATATTTTGGCATGCTCTCGCAAAAGGAATGTGGGAAAGACCCCTAAGTAAAGTGTTCACTCGGATATGCATGAGTATTACGCGCTAAAGTGCAAAATGGAGAAAAAGAATGCGGAGAAAAAGAAATGGGTCAATGGACTACTTGCACGTAGACTTCCGCGTTCTTTTCAATAGGGCTCAGTCAGTTCCGGTTTAGCAATGGCTACGTT
>JAQQZT010000003.1:10519225-10532182 GCA_030068275.1 Clarias platycephalus
ACTGTGGGAGGAAACCGGAGTACCCGGAGGAAACCCACCAAGCACAGGGAGAACATGCAAACTCCATGCACACAGAGGTGGGAATCGAGCCTGGCCGGGAATCGAACCCGACAGTGCTAACCACTACACCACCGTGCCGCCCGCAAGCCACTGTAATTTACCCAAATTGACCATAACTAAGATATAGCAGATACTAAATATAATTGAATGAATGATTAAACCACATTTATATTCAATTACATAAAATATGCCTATGAGCTGCATTTCTTTTTTATTTTATTTTTATTAATCCAACGTAATACTGCATTCCAATTCATGCTCATTAACCTATTTGAATTGGTTTTCAGGTTTCTGATTTAGTTTAATGTTCTGTAACAGTCATTAATATTTTTTAAGCAGTTGTTAAAATTGTAAAATAAATGTCTCCTTATCAACAGTTGTGCTTACATGGACCCTAATATTCCACTAATCATCACACATCATGGCCCAATAAGAGTAAAATGCATAGTGTAACCACTTCTACCACAAGAGACTTGCCTGATAGGAATGTCAGAATTTTCAGCCAGAATAAGAGGGGTGGTGTAAACTTTTGATAATCTGTTCAACAGAAAGATTCTAGCCATGTAAATACTTCATTAGATTATTCCAATCATGTTAAAATAAATCTATTGTTTCAGCTCTTTTACCCAACAAGGGGTAACATTAGGCAATGTGACAAGTTTTCCTGAGGGAACTTTATCATTCTTGGTGAGCTGTAAAAGATCCTCATGCACTCTTATACTGTTTAAAATTGCAGGAGCAGTATGTGCTCCTGAGACTGGTGCTTAATTGGAAAGAACAACAGAAATGCAAATACTGTTCACATGATACAATGAGGGTCCATATTGGCCATCTTCTATTGAAAGAATTGAATTTTTCAAAAGTTGAGAATAAAAAAGGTCTTTCGCTCCCAGCAGATTAAACACTTTGCACATGACAATAACACTTATGTTGTAATTTCTTCTAATTTCTAACATACTTTGTTAAACAACAGGTTTTCTAATCTGTTTATTATTAGAATGACAAGTTCCTACAAGTAAACTGCTAATATAAAGAATTTTCTGTTTTATAAACCTTTTCAGACAACACTTGTGTCAGAGCTGCTGTTTTACAAACATGAACATCATCCAATAACCAAATCAGATTTAAAAATTCAACACTTCTGTAAAAATAACATCACTGAATAAAATAACCATATGTCCTGGAACCATTTTTGTTTTAATTATGAAAACTGCTAATTAATTTTCTGAATTACTGGTCGACTGATAAAAATTAGGATTGTGAAACCCCTGGAGTATTGTCACAACAGCATGATCAAAAAGGCCGGACAAGAAATTGTGTAACATAAAAAACAAGCAAACTTTACTTATAATTGTTAAACTTTAAATTTTAACAAGCACCCTCCCCCAAAAGAATCAAATAATCCAAGTTCAATAGTATTTACATCATTGATGATTCAGATATACAGAATTCATAAATGAACAAAAAAAAAAAAAAAAAAAAAAAAAAACCACACACACACTGGTTGCTAAGCAACAGATGAGTTTCTGCAGTACATGGGCAAGTCTTTAAACTCCAGAGTAAAGACAGATGTAGCCAGAGACACTGCTGTCAAAATCAACAACTACAGACCAGGTTTCATTTTTTGGTTAGCAGTAATCGTTTTAAGCATTTAACTCAAGTCGTTTGAGTCGTATGTACAGTATGAGCTCCATTGTAATTTACAGAATAAACAATCTGCCAAAGCAGGTGTGCCAAATTAATGTCAAGAGGTGAAGGTTGTCAAGTGATTTATTATTTGTAAATGCCCAGGCATAGTACTTATAACATTTCAGAACATGTTCGGTAGACGTTAAGTCCTTACTAAATGTAACCCCTTTAAACAGCTTCTATCCCTCAAGTTACAAAGACATATAGTCAGTGAGCTGAGGCCATGCAGGCAGTCTGAGAATTACATTCAACTGCTCAGTATTTTGCAATATACTATCTACCTAGTATGATAACTTTGGACCACTGATATAAGCTCATTTCTTATCATGTAAGGAATGATTACTTCTTATAATAATTGCCACTATATCATATTTAGATTACTAATTTTTTTTTACAATTCTATAGGTAAAGTACATTAACAGTCAAAAAGTGCACTTGCAGAGAGCGGGAAAAACAAAAAAGAAGAGCAGAATGAGAAACTACACATGTAACAGAGACGATATTTAAAATACAGAAGCTAAAAAAATGTGCGCGTGAGAGCGAGGCAACAATTCTATCTAACCGTACATATTGTCTTTTCTCGGGTTGAGTGTGTGGATGAAATCAACTGGTGTTGTGAAGATGGTTTCTGGTCTCTGTGGTGTATGGCGATTCTCAACTGATCACACAGTGCAAAAAGCCTCCTAAATCTTTTGGAATAGTAACATTCTGGATTTCTGTGCACAAAGCAGAAGTGCAAAAACACAATTACTAGCAATATAAGAGTGTCATATTTTGGGGCCATGATCCAGCTTGGAGACACTGAACTATATGACATTAAGCGGTCGTTCTGTTTAAGGATTAAATCAATAAAATTAAATACATTAAAATCTTTTCCAGATCCAGAGAGTTGGCGGTCTGTTTCACATCAATAAATAACACAGCCTGATACATCAGATAATAGCCCACCCAGTGCAAAATGGTTTCTGCAGGTTATTAATTGTATAACCTACACAAGACATTCTGCAGTGAATAATGATCGGTGATTCTAGAGGGGCAGATCAACCATCTACCCTTTGTGCTTAAAGGTCTCAGCTGCATATTCTTTTTAGGTACATAACTGAAACAGTGATGTATAGGAAATTGACTTGTACAAGGCTATATTTACTGAACCTACACTAAACACAAAGATTGTACCATATGAGCAAGATCGTCTCAGAACCAGGGCGATGCAGTGACATTCATGGAAACAGTAAACCTTCCTCCAAAACTGGTCTGTGCAGATAGAATAACTGGTTTAGGCTGGCGCAATCCAGCCACCATGTTGACACTGCAAAGAATATCTACTTGGAATTGGAGAAGCCTAAATTTAAACAAGAGATATGCAAGTCAACAAATGCGCTGATGCCAGTGAACAGAGATCAGGCTGATGACTGTTTACTCTACAGGAACTAAGTGAGTGTGTTTGTGTACGTGTATATACACACACACGAATCACAGGATAAGGTTAAATCTGCACGTTTCCTCCACACCACCTTTACCATGCCTCTACTTGATCAGAGGTGCCTTTCCATGACCGCTAGGCCACTTCCTTAAGCTTAGTGGTTGCAGATGCAGGATGCAGATGGACTTCATAAAATTTTTTCCAGATGTTTCTAGGTATCTCAGCAGGGTTGTGGAGAAGGGGGGGAGTGGGGGTGGATGACACCCAGACACACCTGGAGCTGAGAGAAGAGAGAGAAAGAGACATGTTCTGACATGAGAAAATAAAAACTTTCATAGAAAAGTGATTACTTCGAAAATCAGTCCTTTGGGAATCAGGGAATCTACTGCATGCTGATGACCAACAAAAGACGAGGACTTTTGTGATTGTTTAGATTATGATCCTTAAACAGGATAATAACCTGGATTATTCTTTAGCCTTTTCTTATTTTTACATAATCACCAAACCCCTCCTGATACGATATTACGATTCTTAGATCCTAATTCGATTAGAAGCGTTTCTGTTGTGTCACTCAGAAGCTTCTGTGCTCGATACAGAATTGTTTATATTTGAGGCAGATCGGCCCATCACTGTTCAAGGCCAATCAAACTGAAAACAAGGCAATTCTGGTCACTGGCCAATCGACCGGTACATCTCTATTATAAACGTAATAGGTTTATAAAAAAATAAAATAAAATAAACTATTTGAGTCAGTGTGGTGATAGATGTTTCAGCACACAAAAGAATCATGATTTTTAACTGAATCGATAAGATCAACACATGCTTCCATTGCTGGGTGACCTGACCTGAAGCAGGAGAGGTTGTGTGCGGGGAGAAGTGTGTCCCATCCCTAGCAGTTACATTGCTGCTTGGCTTGCGCAGCAGAGCCCCGTGGCTGTCTCAACTGCCTCAGGGACGCATCACCGTACTGGATACCAGAACCCATTCTTTCAGGGTCCAGCTCACCTAAACACAAGACATGAAACAAAGATACAAATTCTCACACACAAAGCAGAGTAAACCTTTAAATCCATTTCCTAACACACACTTGGTCACGTTAAGAATGACCTCACTACAGAATTTCTATTTTACTGTATTTTCATAAGCGTGTTTGCTTACCAGACTCTATCTTATTGAGAATGGTGCGGGCACATTTCAGAAAACCCTCTTCAACATTCTCCCCTGTCAATGCACTCGTCTCTAAAAACATCAACTCTGAGACAAAAAGAAAAGTAGATTAAAGTGCAAAAGCAGAATAAGTGATATGAGGCACATCAGGTGATAATCAAAGGTCATGAGTAAGACAATACTACCCCCATGTTTCAGTGTAAAGATAATGTTCTCAGGGTAAAATATACTCAGTATACTACATTATAATAATTTAATCTGCTTTATAGGTCACATCCATTTCAACTAATGGAATTCCTCTGGAGAAGTTACATATGTGCTAAAATATTATTTTGGGAACTCACCATTCTCTTGGGCAAAACGAGATGCTTCCAGGAAGGTGACCTCACGGTCTGCATCCAAATCTTTCTTGTTTCCGCAAAGGATGATGACAATATTGGGGCTGGCCAGTGTGCGAGCATCAGTCAGCCAGTTAGTCAGGGCGTTGTAGGTTTCTCGACTGAGAAGTACACAGACCACAAAAAAACATTTTACTAGAACCGAATTTTGACACTTGTGGGATAAAGCTTGTTTAAATGATCAACAACTACAATACTGGAAAACCAGCACAACGCATTTCTGCTTCTGTGTTGTTGATTATGGAATAAATCATTATTTGTTATTATTTAAGCAACAATTAAATACGACTCATCTTGCACACAGATCATCAGGAAAGATCTTTTGTTTGACTCCATATTTACCCTGTCACCAAACATTTAAGCTTATGGAGTGGAGTCGGTAATTAGAGATTGTGGGAAAGATGGCAATCATAAATGTAAGATGATAGACACAGAAATCCTGAAAAGGTTTTGCATTATTCAGAAACAATCCTTACAGCGCCACTTTCACCAGCACCCTTTCAGGTGGTACCAGCACAAAGCTAGGCTGACAACTAGATCTTTCAGAGCTGCTGCCTCCTACATTTTATTACAGGCCTGTCACTGTACATCACACTGTTCCTTTCATTGCAGTTACTGTGACAGCACCATGGCACACAGAACAGAGCACTACAGTCATGTTGTCTTTGAATTACGGGTAAAGAAACTAACAGATGACTAAAGATACATGGCCTAGTAATTATGTTATTCATCTTAATAATAACAACAACAACAACAGTAGTAATAATAGTAATAATAATAATAATAATAATATCTTAAGAGTCAAGGTCTTCATATGAACTTTCCGTCCTACCTCGTTATGTCGTAGACAAGAAGAGCCCCAGCAGCGCCCCGATAATAGCTGCGAGTCACCGACCTACAACACCATGAACAGGTGATGTCATTAAATTGTCAAAAGAATGGGAGTTATAACAGTGTGCAACCAATCATGTGCTTTTACCTGAAGCGTTCCTGTCCTGCTGTATCCCAGATTTGCAGTTTGACTGTTTTACCTCCAACATTGACAACTCTCGACCCAAACTCCACGCCGATGGTGTGATTGGAGTCTTGTTTGACTGGAACATCATACATCCAGTTTGAACATACAGTATTACTAGTATTTCATGCTGTTGATGCTGAGCCAGTAAAATACTTCATAGTTCATATTTAACCACAAATCAGCCCAGTTTCATCTCTCAGGAACAGTCTGTACACATAACGGGCCTCATTTATCAAGCTTTGACAAAAACTTTACTAAATGTTGCCATAAAATAAACCAAGTTCAAATTTTTCATCAGATATACAAAAGTTTCTTAAGCACAGATTGCCTTCGCATTTACGAGTCCATCAGTTTGTTGACAGTTTACAGCGATGTACAGACCTCTCTCATCCTCTGTGTATATGTTGATTTTTCTTCTATCATAATTTATTAATTTGTAAATAATGAGTTTTATTTGTCTTCATTTACAGGTACGAGTTGGCTAAATTTCTTTATTTTGTAAATTTTTTTTACTGACTGTCAATAATGAACCACAACGTCTTAGCACCAGTGCTAGTGAACTTATTTAGTGAGTTATTTATGCATTTATTTAATTAAATTAGAGTATATACATTTTATTTTTAAATTTAATGATTACTCATTATAATTATGAATTAGATTTCTTTTCATTTGTAAATATTAAACAAATGTCATTTGTTGTATTGTACAAGGTTTAGTTTATAGATCATTTAGAGATCTGTTTTTGACAGAAACTCTTTTTAAGTTGCTTTGGATAAACCATCAGCTAAATGCTCTAAATGTAATAAAAATTCATGCGAACCCCATGCCACTTATATAAGTAAAGATCAAGTTATCTAATCAAGGCATACATTTACACAAACTCACAAGTAGAATGCATTTTTCTCAAATTAAAAATTAATACTGAGATATCAACAATACATTCAATACATACAACAAAATAATCTGTACCCAGTTTGATAAATGGGGCTCATTTGTTTTTTTTATACAATTTTCATTTTCCTTGTCACTCTTGACAGAAGTCATTATGAAATGTAAATGTTTGAGTGTGTGAATGTAAGCAAGCCTAATAAAGCACTTACATTTATTCTCAATAAATTGATGAAGGAGGCAGGATTTCCCAGTCCCCGCGCTGCCAATCACAAGGAACTTAAACAGGAAATCTGAAATACATGGAAAAAAGAGGGGGGGGGGGGTCAATAAATAACTAAAGATAAACAAAACACTCTGTATTCTCTGACCATTCAAGTGTTGATCTTTTACTTTCACACTGTTTGTGGTAGGCTTTCTACATAACGCTATTAATCCCCATCATCCTGGCTATCTAAAAACAAGTATGTCATCGTTGTTCCAAACTCTGAGACAACATTTTACTGAAAGTTAAAAGAAAAAGAAAAATTGTGTAGATGAAATAGCGATAAGATTTGCAAAGAGATTAATCTTGAAAGTCAAAGATGACTAACTGACCAGCATCATCATTGAGATTTCAACCCCAGATTCCAAAAAAAGAAAATCACACCCACAACGGAAACATACATGCACACCCTGTGACAGTGTCAGATGATGCCATTTTCTCATAATCTGATCCAGAGGTTTGCAGATGTGCAGGGGAGTCACGGTCAACCTGCGTGAGCACAGAATGTCCATACAGCTCTTTGTATTGGTCTGAACACAGTAAGCGGATGTGACCGGAATTGCAACTGTACGAACCGGAGAGATGATTTTAACACTAATGTGTTTATTGCGGTAGAGAGAAAAAGGCGTACTGTGATTATACTATTACACTGTGCACTTGCGATATGCTTTCTAATATATTACATTATACCAATTAACCATGATGACTCACATTCAAATACGGGCCTGAATTTTTTTTTTAACCAAAATTAAATCTGCATTTTACCGTAGCAACACCATGACTTATTGAATCACCCAGGGGGAGGAAATTTTAAAAAAAAAAAATAAATAAAACTGCTTAACTCTGCTCACTAACCTCACCAGAGAGCCTGTAGTGTGTTCGAGCGCTTATCTGCATGTTACATGCTTCTGCGATTAGGAAAGTCAAGACTGGGATAAAGATTAACAAACTGTATCATGTTACACCCATGTTGACCTGAGTGACCGTTGAGTGATATGAATTTTGGTTCGATTATGGATCATGAATTCCCTAGGTCCTTTATGCTGATTTATTACTTCATGATTACACAGAAGATGCATTATTCTAAACTATACAGATAAAGACTGTACAAAAAAATGTGCCTGGAAAAAAAACTAATTAAAATCACTGATTTAAGCTACAAATATCTCTGCTTAAAACCAAATCCTTTAATCTCTAATTCCTTTCTTCTGCATCAAAAACTAACAATCACAATTATTATTATTATTATTCAATAACTTACAAAGTAAATACTTTTTTCAGTAATTACCCTACTGCATTTTATAACATCTTCTCTTACTGTATAAGAAACCCATTGTTAATGGAAAACCTTTACTGGCCTAATTTAAGCAACACTCCACGTTTGCTAGGTTTAATGTTGCCATGTTTACTCCAACAACATAACGTTAAGCATTCACGGAAAATTATATGGTGTTAATCATGCCTTCCTTCAGCCGACATTCCTTCTCACCACACACAAAGTGCCATGAGTGCCAATTTTTTTTTTTAACAACCGAATCTGCATTTCTATTCTGAAAACTCAATGCTTAAGGGAAAAAAAAAAACCTACACAGTAAATAGGAAAATGAGTCAAGTGTGCTACTCTCCTTTACTAATTACTAGCTTTAAACAAACATCACTGGAGTTCTCAAATCTAATGTTTTGAGAACTCTTAACAACTGACTCCACATGTCTGAGAAGCTTTAACCACAAACACAGAAACACTGAACATTACTTTGTCAAAGCTAATAAATCGTTACCTGGTGTTCTTCCCTAATCTAAGCTGTGAAGGCTTGAAAGATTTTAATGGCAACTCACACTAAAAGCTCGAGCTGTGTATTTACACAGCTGCTGTGCAATCGAAAAGACTTCCGTGCTTTAACTCGATAAAAGCACCAAGGTGACAGCAGGTCCAGCTTTTTACTGTGACTCAGCTCCAATCTTTTAAGAAACCCATAATTTTTTTCCTCATACTAAACAGAGTTTCTTGAGTAAGCTATCATAGACCTTATTGAAAACCACTAAATTAACACAAACATTTTTGCTGTGAATCAAAGAAAAAAAAAAAAAAAGAAGAAAAAAAAAAAACAGTTCAGAGTACAAAACAAAAAATCTATACATATTAATATTTTCTAAAGTTCTGAAAAATCATCCAAAAGAAATGTACACCGTCATAAAGCTTCACAGTCACAGTCAGCAATGTCAGGACATACATCATCAAATATCTCGACCGCACGAAGGCAGCCAATCAGGAGAAAGATGGTGCATAAGATATCCAATCTGATCTTACAGGCAAAAGAGATTAAGGACTGATTGAGGTAAGCTTATTTCCTCATTGAACAGTTGATTGGTCCTTGATGGAATTGGTGCTCCATCATTATTTAGCTAGGGAACTCCTGATCGCTAACTTGTTAGACCAAGTCATCTAAAGTGTCTGCTTTTCTTCGATAAGAAACACTTTTCAATTTTGTATCTAGATGTTAGGACATCCCTCGTCTTGGGTATGGTTTCATAGGATGAAAAAAACGCACACTGGACAGCATGATACACATTGAACTTGATAAAAATTTGTGATGAGATGTGATGGTTTTGTGCTCTACACTATATTAGTACTATAGCTGGTTAAATTTATTAAGATCGTTAGTGGACTCAGTGTGGGTTCACATCTATCTTCACCACAGACAACTTTGCATGAGATTACGATGACAAAGTCACACTGATGTCCACAATAAAGTACAATATTTGTTCTCATAATTATCCTTTATTTTAGAAATCGTAGCATTTAACGATACACACTTCGGTTGCATCCCAAACCACATAAAAGCTTGTCAAAACACCATTAGCATCTGCGCACATTGCAAAGTCATGGATAATCTCCAAATGTGTACACTCAAAGTTATAAAAAAAATTCTTGTGATAAAGAACGGTGCACCACAACCCTGCATTACGAAATCTGGCTTTGAAAGTAGCTTACAGTAGCATTTTTTTTTTTTATACAAGTAAGGGTGAAATTGCCAGCTTTAACTTGTTAAGGAGACACAAATGCGCCAGGCACAGACACGAGCAATAGAAGCGATGCTTGCCTCATCTGGAGAGGCGAAGCAGCTAAAGAGATCAATAGGAACATTATTGTGTCTTGGGAAGATGTACATAATTCACTGTAGGTGCTGGATTTCAGCAGGGGAGACAGGGGATGGGGCAAGCTGAAATGGACACCTACATGAATATTTTATTAGAGTACAGTTCAAATACATGAGGCAATAAAACATAAGAGCTGTACAGATAGTAAAGCAACCACATGCAAGACTCACTGTGCAGACATTTAAAGATATTTATTAAGGCTCTACCTGATATGTGAGTAACACCAAGTATAATATCAGGCTATATAAAAATCCAACCTGAACATGTACTAACACCACACAATGGCATCCAGTTTTTCTTTTTAAATCATTAAAATAAATTAACAAATAAAAAAGCAACAACCGAGATAAGTGTTTAAGCAGGCGACGACAAAACTGACCTCTGTACATAAACTCACCACTCGTAAACTCGTAATCTGCACCAGTGAACGCTTATCACATTTAATGTTAATCTATTTTTCTGTTAAATTCAATGACAGTCCTAATCTTTATAAGACAGCAGACTAAATATTTGGAGTCAAGGGGTTGAAACTGATGTCAGGAAGAAGGTAAATACCTAGAAACAGGATTTATCCTTTACATGCCATAAGACTAAACAAAGTGCAAACTCACACTCAACCTAAGAAGAGTATACTTTTTCAGTTGTATACAGAGTACTGCAAAAAAGGCTTGAGCCCCCCCCCCCCCCCCCCATTTCATCATATTAAGTTATATTAAATGATGCTTATTAAACTGAAGAAATGAGAACAAATGTTTTACTTTTACTTGCTGCAAAAAATATAGATAACCTCAGCAGCAACATTTCTCCTCTCATCCATTCCAGCAACTCAGTGTACCAATCACCCTCCTGATCATCTGTCATCATCTGCATATGCTTCTCACTGGTTCAAGCCTTAAGTTAGATGGTGTTTTTATGATTGAATAATTCATTGATCAAATTTCATAGTGGCTTATCTAACAAACAAGCAAACATTCCTTTGTAACTGGTCAGGTACAGGGACTGTACTCAAGAAATGAGGGGTGGCTCAAGACTTTTGCACAGTACTATATAAAGATGTGCAGAAAGAAAATATACACTGATAGTTTTGTGACAAATAGCAAATTGTGTCACCATTATTATGACTTGCTTCCCCCCCCCCTTTCTTTCTGACCGGAATATACCAAATGTTAGTAAGAAGTGACGCTTCAAAAGACATTTCAAATTTTTTAGATTTTTAAAATCTTGTAATCCCTCTTTCTACATTTACATTTGTGGCATTTGGCAGATGCCCTTATCCAGAGTGACTTACATTTCATCTCATTTTTCATCTAAGCAATTGTGGGTTGGTGCTGGGGTCCTAACCTGTCCAACACCCTAACCACTGACCCCTACCCTTAGTAGAATTATAATTCACGCTCACTCACTCACAGTCTATGCCGCTTTATCGTGTAGGTTTGCCTGGGTTCCTGGAGCCTATCCGAGGAGACTTAGCGGGCACCCTGGACGGGGTGCCAATTCATCAATGAGACACATATGCACACATTACATACACGTACATACACTCTACAGGCGATGTGGGAACACCAATTAGCCTAATCTGCATGCCTTTGGACTGTGTGGGGAAATTGGAGTACTCGGAGGAAACCTACCAAGCACAGAGAGAACATGCAAACTCCATGCACACAGACCCAAGGCGGGAATTGAACACGAAACCTAGAGGTGCAAGGCAACAGTGCTAAGCCTTACACCAACATGTTGCCAAAATTACAGTTCCGTTGTTTTTTTAAAAAGACAGGAAAAAATGGTCCCCGGAGTCACGGCCCGGGGACTTCTGATGCAGAAGAGCTACTACAGGAAAGTCAACAAAGTGTTAATAATCCTTTGCTATTACTTAAATATTTCAGTGCACACATTTTACCACAAAACTATGGGTGTTTACTTCCTCCTCCTACTTTTTTTTAAATCAGGCACAACTTTTAGAGACAGAGACATTTAGAAAGCCCTGATTAGCTGTGCAGGCCATGGGCATCTAAAGCTGTAGGTAAAGCCAGGTGAGGATGATGGTTTTCTGTTGTTAGGAAGAACATTATCCTGGCTCCTGATGTCACCTTCATGCGGTGTAATTTACCTAACCACAGTAAATGCCCCTGTGTGTTAACAGCTGTTAAGTACACCTGCTAGCTAGACAGGTCCTCCAGCTCATTATGTAGCGTAGAGTGGGCTTTAAATATCAGTTTTATTCTGACAAACATAAAATATGAGCTATTTAACATCCTTTCCATCAATCTACAAGTGCAGCTGGTCATTTTCAATTTCAAAAGCAGAACTATGGTTAAATGTACAGATATTGAGTCTTGTATGATCTGTAAAACCACTGAGAGCTAGATGCACACGAAGGCAGGATGTTGTCTTATCTAGTGTATGCTAGCTGTCAAAACCCCAAGAGGTTTCTGTTGATGCATCAACAAGCTAGCTGGAGGACTGTACAGGATACTATAGAGAGCTACACGACTGTTTGCTAGGTTGCGCGCGCGCTAACTGCGTTAAGTGTATAAATTTACCGTATGTCTCTGACATGGCGACCACACGTTTAAACCGAGCTGAACCCAATGGCGTGGCGACAGTTTTTCCTCCCAAACTACTCTGTTGTCACTCCGGTTAACAGCACTCAGTCTCCAATGACGTTAGCCTCCAGGCTAGCCACTTTCCTCTAACACCACACTGCTTCCTGTTTTACAACAAGCCGAGTGCGTGCACACGCCGATTGCGTCATTACGCACGTTATGGCAACGGCTTCTAGCTGACTCTGGATCAGCTAGATCTACTTCAGACCATTTATATATATACTCAGCAAAAAAAGAAACGTCCTCTGACTTTCAACTGTTTTTACTTTCAGTAAACTTAATGTGTA
>JAQQZT010000003.1:10542833-10566752 GCA_030068275.1 Clarias platycephalus
TGGCTGAATGGTAGTAAGTAGCCTTAATGTGGGAGCCCCCCCTAGTGGCGGGAGGGAATTGGACATGACTAGATTGGGGAGAAAATCTGAAAAAAACTGATGACGCTGCCTACTGTTACTTTTGGTGGGAACGGAACATCTGTGAACCGCTTACAGTATGACATAAAAAATTGAGGATGACACTGTCTACCAGTGCAAACACAGTTCTGAAAGTAAGAACTTTCTTTATTTCTCTTTATAGTGCACTAATGCACTTATCCCAGCATTTCAATAGTGCTTGGATACCATTAAGCATTCCACTCTTTGAATGTTCACGTGAATGAATGTAGTAAGCTCAGAGCCACCTCACCCGCGATCGTCATTCATAGATGTACGGCCTTCTTTAAAACTTTTTGATTGTTTGAATTTAAATGTTTTACAGCAACTAAGAGTCACATCACCGTATTTTGCTTGAATTCTTCTGTAACTATAAATTCATAGGAAATTTCATCACAAGTCCCGGTTTGACTCGAACTCTCCATCAGCATTTCTTGTAATTCTAGTTCTGATACATGATAAACATCAGCTAGATCATTTAGCAGGTTTTCAGTAACTTAAACTAAAACTGCATTTCTTTTTTTTTTTTTTCATTTTATTCACTTCAAGAAGAAAGGCCAGTCTTCTTTTATGTATGTTTAACAATGTTAAACATAACTATAACATTAACTGATAGGGATTATGTTTCCTTTGATAATTACTAAAATTATAAACTTTGGCACACATACAAGGTTATAAGAGGAATGAAGCACATAGGAATGCTTTTCATCAGGTCACATAGTACCATGTCTCCTGTTTTATACGTTACATAAAGCCCATTTTTCCAATGATATACAGTATTTATACTGTATATATAATTATACATTTACTATTTATGGTGTTTATAATATTTTCCAATTCAGTAAATAATCTGACAGAGTGGATGGCAATATATTGTTTCATCCATAAGGCATAATGAAGGTCTGTAATGATGGTATATTAAAATCTTCAGTATAAAGTCTTTGCATATAGTATGTTTCAGGAAAGGTTATGTTGATCTGTGATGATTGTGATAAATGCATAAACACTTAACTGCTAGACATGAACAGAGGGGTGGTGGAAAATATGTTAGACCTAAAAAACAACTCTTGATTTGACTCATATTAATTTGGAATTTACTTAGGATTTGACATGCATAATACTTGAGACAAGCTTGATATGTGAAGCTAAAAGCTTTGGACGTGCTTATACTTGCGAAGTGATGACTTGTTGACACCTCTGTCAGATGGTTTTAAAGTCTGAATGAAGTCTGATGCTTCTGTTCCCATTTTTACATTCAGCAATGAAGAGTTTTACAATTTCACACTGAATATACAGTAGCAGTGCTGTTGACAGAGCCCTTTTGCTTATTTCCAGCATTTATTTCTAGAAAAATACTGTGTGGAATACTCTACTATTAGAACAAGAAAGTGTGCAATTAGTTTAATAATGCTGTAGCAACTGATAAGTACTGTATGATTTGTGTGGTGCTCATTTGATGCATTTTTAAAAAATATATAATGCAAGATTATTCTTTGCAGAATCAAGTAAAATATATACTGTATTTTTGGTGGAAACTGATGTGTATGCAGTGTTTTACAGAGTTTTACAAACCTGAGCTGTCGGTTTATCTTAACAGTGCTGCTTGCGTAATCGGGCCTTTGCTACACTAAACAGACCACTTCAGATTATCTCAACACTACGTCCCTCTTTGACAGATACTTTTATGGGACATTTCACACGCACAAACATGCACACATACACACATACATGTACACACACACACATGTCTTACTAGCTGTTTTAAATGAATATAATGGCTCCAGCATGTTCTGTATGTGTGTATGTAAGACAGAGAGAGAGAGAGAGAGACGTGTGATATCCTCTCTCCACACTAATGATGTCATTGTGCCCCAGGTGCAGCTCACCTGGACTGCATGCTCAGCGTGAATGTGTGGACACGAAGCAGAACCCCCCCCCCCCCCACCCCCCTCAACCCCCTTTCCCCACAAACGGCCCACTAACTCCGCTCTTACCTTCAAAGGCCTGCTAACGTCCTCACCCTCCCTTAATCTTTCCTTTTCCTTTTTTCTGTGCCAGGAGATGACTGCAGCATTTCCGTATGTGAGCGATGTTGCTATTATTATTAATAACAGTGATCACAGAAGTGTCATCACTCAGCCCTATCATTTAGAGCAAAGAAAGCAGTGGTGGTGTGTCTGGAGTGTGCGTACGGGGCGTGCTCTATGTACCTCTATGTTTTCATGCCTTACTTTTTACAACTGTGCAGCCAACTATTTTCCATTATATTACCTTTCTGACTTTGGCATACAGTATAATCTAGATGACAAATTTCACATATTAAAACAGTTAATAAGTTATACATCATCCTGGAAACATCGAATGTCATCATTCTTTAACCTTAGAAAACAAGCTGACTTAAAAAAAAAAACATATGGCATTTAATTAGGTATCATGTAGCTACAAAAACAGATCTAAGAACACAATGAGACTCATATCAAACTACGTAACATAAATAGTGTAATTAATTAAAAAAAATGTTCCTAGGTGGGTTTTGTAGTTATATAACTATCATATGCTTAAAATTCACACAAATTATATAACTTATACATATGTATACATATTCATATTGCTCACTATGGTAATATAGTACAGTGAAATCAGAGCAACTTAAAACTTTTTGTACAGTAAAGTTAGTCTTGAATTGTTTATGTGAATATTGATTTGATGCACACAACCATGAAAGTAATCCACACACTAAAGAATGGTGTAGCACAAACTATATTACAAGTATATTACTATATTACTACCATATTGCTTTGACTTTTATATACTGTATCTCATTATTGCCATATATTAACCATCATCACTGGTACACTTCTTTATGTATAAGATACGAGACAACATACCCAGGTGGTGTACAGTAGTGGTTAGCACTGTCGCCTTGCACCTCCAGGGTCCGTGTTGGATTCCCGACCGGGTTAGATTCTTGCTGTGTTCATGGAGATGGAATGGGTTTCCTTCGGGTATTTTCAGTTTCCTCCCATATTAAAGACATGCAGATTAGGCTTATTGACCTTCCCAAATTTCCCCTTAGTGTGTGAATGAGTGTATGTGTGTGTGCCCTGCGATGGATTGCCACCCTGTTCAAGGTGTACCCCACCTTGTGCCATAAGTTTCCTGGGATAGGCTCCAGGCCCCCCGCGACCCTGTATGCAGGATTAAGTGGTATAGATGGTACGTAAGTTAGAGAGAGAGAGAGTGTGGGACTACAAGTAATAAAACTTTGATTAAACTAGCACAGTGTATCTGTTTGGGGTTCTGTAGATGGAACATTTGTGAATATAAATCTCTACTTCCAATAAAAAAAATTTATGGCACATATGTAGATATTCGTAAATTACACCCATGCATCCAGCATAAGGGAATCTAAGCACCACTGTTTTTCTGCAACACCAGTAGGGTACAAATACTGTCTAGTTTATTAGACATTTAGTATATTGTTTGATCTCAAATTAGTGGAGTAATATTATGTAATAATACAATCTGACAAAAAGTCTGAAATGCTTAATGTGACATTAAAACCCATCATCATAAATATGATCTCACATATTCATCCAACTCACTATTAGGAAAGTTAACAATCAAATTTCCATCTATAATTCAGTCATCACCTAAATCGAACCCTTATAGTGTACGAGACCTTTTTTATTATTTGGTACCGAGTGTAAAGATCTAATGCATTACATCATTGCATCTTTCCATGTTGCCGGCTATAAATGTAGAGAACATCTGACCTACTGCATAGTTGTAGTATTATCCAAATCCAATTATCATTCAAATTCAAACACATCCCATTCATATTCTTCTTGTTTAGCACCATAGTTCGTCTCTTCTGTGAAAGGTTCCCTGTGTGCTGTGTGACACATTGGTCTAAAATCCTACTTTTAATTAAGTCCTGAAAGCCTTAAGCACTAAAAGCCTGGGGTTGGATTAACACGGTCTCTCTACCCAGATGGCTTTGCTGCTGTGTGGAGAAATGTTGAAAAGACAATGGAAAGCAGAGAACCATCATTATGAAATGGGCTGCGCCCTTTTTGACCCTTGAAAAAAGTTATCATTTCAAGCTCTTCTTTTCTTGGTCATTTTAGGTGTGGATGTCCCACACCCTCCAAAGGCAGCTCAACACATGTGCATTATTAGTGGCCATTCAAATGAAAAGACTTGGACCAGTTGCCCATTTACCTGTCAAGTGTCCAGTAATTATTCCCTACTGAGAGTCAGTGTGAACTGAATTGGAGAGGGGGTGGGGGGTGTGGCGGGGTACTATTGTACAAGTTTTTCTAGCATTTTTACTCTTGAATAAATGCATGAACGTGATTTCTGCTTGAAAGTATTTCACACATTCAATAAGAGTCTTACTCCTGTTTCAGTAAAAGCTCAGCAGTAGCCAGGTTGCTCTTATGCCCTGGTTTTAATTACCCCATACTGAGCATGATGGACACTCCAGAGAGCCTTGAGGAACAACCACAGTGGAGTGTAAAAAACATTTTAAGAATCGGCAAATCTCTTTGTTTAGGCTGCACTTACACAGAGGATAAAAAAAAAATTATATTATACAGTATTAAATGGAGTCTTAAATGTTTTTCAACATGGCCTTCATTAAATCTATTTAGTTAGTTTACAGTATGTCTGCTCATCGAACAATTCTTAAACCATTATTCAATTCAATAATTCAAACCATTATTCTCACTTTATTCTCACATTATTCTCCCTTTTCTCAAAACCCATTATGAATGAACAGTTATTGAATTTTGGCAATTTACATATGTAATGCAACTATGACTCTGAATATAATATTATAAATTGAACACATTCATGAATGTGTCCAACAAATGCCCATAGACTACCATTATAATAAGTTTTCATAAAAATTAAAGTCTAACTACTGCCATTAGACTAGTATTATAATAAAGGTTCATGAAAAATGAAAGTCTAACAACTGCCATTAGACTAGCATTATAAGAAAGTTTCATATAAATATGTTATCCAATCTCTTTTTGATAAACACTAGAGTGTGGGCATTTAACCACAGTTTGTCTGTACTGTATAAAGAAACTAAAGAAACTATGAAAAATGACTAAAAGCACACATTTCATTTTGTAATTATTAATTTGCATCAAAGACTGACCTTTTAGATTGGTGTTGTGATCATGGTATTCAAATTCTAATTTTATTTGAAAAAAAAAAAAAAAAAAGTTGCTATTTCCAATGGGTCAAATTTAAGGGCTGCATCAGGCAAAGAAAGCAACTAAGGAGATTTGAAATGACTGGAACTGGGTTAAGAACCCTTCAAAAACTTGGAAGGGTAGTGCTGAACCATCAACGTTATGAAAGAAATGTGGTCGGGAAAAAAAAATCACGAACATGGTGCATTTGTATGGTAAAAAAAAAAATCAATAGTAAAAGCCATAGCTATGTTTAGTAGAAGGTTGTAAATGCACACATAACGTGATGAGAATTTGCAGGATTGGGATGAAACAGGTGTGTGACCATAAGAAAACCACTTGTTAGTGAGACTAATCAGAAAAAAAGCTTCAATCTGGTATGGCGCATAACGGATGGATTTTGGAGCGATGGGAAAATGGTCGTGTGGTCTGATGAGTTTAGACTGCCCATATTCCAGAGCAATGGGTGATTGAGGGTAAGAAGCGAAGTGCATAAAGTGTTGCACCCATCATGCTTAGTACAAGCCTGGAGGCAGTGTTATGATCTGGGGTTGATTTATTTGGTCTGGTCTAGGCTCAACAACATTATATGGCAAGAAAGTGAAGTCAGCTGAATGACCAGGGTATCACATCAATGGAGTTTTTATTCCCGGATGGCCCAGGCATATTCCAGGACTCAAATCATAAAAGAGTAGATCTGGGAGCAGAAGGACGACCACATTGTGTGCTTTAATCAAAACCAAAAGTGAGTAAATTTTAGATTTAAAAATGTAAGGGTGTGTCAGGCAGTATATATATTTCTGTTTCGAATTTGGCCCTGCCCAGATGAACAGCAAACTGAGGTCTGATTTACAAAAAGTGGGGGGAAAAACTGATACAGCAAAAAATAAAGAAGTTGTATGGAAAAAATATATGAGACACTGATTTATCAGTATTTCAGAGACGTGCAGCTTGACTAAGTGATTATCAGGGTGCTTTGTGTTCTTTGCACTATGACTGGGGCTTATTTTCATGGCTTTTACCTGCCGGCATGCTGATTCGGCTATTGCGAAACTATTCAGAGTTTGGCCACCAAGCAGGAGAATCACACCTATTAATCAGCACTCACTTATAGACATGCTGAGTCTGTCACTTGACGTCACTTGAGCTGCTGTGAGCAGTCTAACAATTTCTTTTTCTCATTAATTTATATTAATCTACTCACACATACTGTAGCACAGTATCATGACAAGTTTCCACTTGCTCAGTAATCCTTTCTGTATCGCTGCCTCCAGAGGCTTGTACACTGGGCGCTATGCATGATGGGTGCATCACTTCATAGAATTAATCTGGACTCATCAAACCACATTATCCTTTTTCTACGGCTCTAAAGTTAATTCCTTATGATTGCTAGCAAATTAAAGCCTTTTTTCAATTAAGCCTCATTAACAAGTGGTTTTCCCAGTTGTTTAGACTGGGCAATGGTGGCTCTGTATTAGGTTTCTCGCCTGCTATGCAGAAGGCCGGGGTCCAGTTTCCACCCAGTAGCTAAACCCCAGCCATGGATTGTAGTGCTGGTCCCAAGCCCAGATAAAACGGGAGGGTTGTGACAGGAAGGGCATCCAGCGTAAAACCTATGCAGACCGACTGTGGCGACCCCTCGATAGAAGCAGCCAAAAGACCAACAACAGCACAGTTGTTTTTATTCCAATTCCACTAATTTAAAATTTCATTACTTATTTTCTTTATTTAATGGAGGTCAATAATTTGACTCTCATGAATCAACAGTTTCTTTTGCCAGGCAGAGCACATAGTGAGGTACCTGTACCAGGTGTGAACAGTTTTGTATGATTATATACATTTTAAGACAAACCTCATCATCTGTCTGCTTACAGTCTGGTTTCCATGATAATTACATGAGCAAGTAGCAGAGCAAACATTACTTAAACTGATCTTAACAATATGCAATCAATGCAATCAAGCACCTAGACTTTGTTCATGTGTCTCCACTGCATGTGTATCAGCTAAAGTAACAGCCCCACCTGGCACAACAAAACAGTCTGAAACAGTCTGAGTGAGTAAAGGGTTTTGTTTGTGTTAAGCCTACACTGAAGAAAAAAAAAAAACCACTGGAATGGAAGAGATTTTCCATATCATAATATGCATTATATTGTTTTTAATCACTCTGTACACAACCCATGATTTTTATGCTGGATTTAAATGTTAATCTGTAATTTGTTTATTAAATGCGAAATCCTGTTAACAGATGTTTCTATCAACATGACTACTGTATATTTCAAAATTTGGATGCAGTGCAGAAAAATTATTTAGGACTCTATAGAAGTTACTGTTCAACTTATCACATCGAGGCAAGTATAAATCTATATATATATTTGCTTGTTATAACGTTGTTGCTGTCATTTTTATTTGTTCTCCATTGCAAAATATAAAATAGTGGTTAAGTGTTTTATACCATTGTTGTAGTATAACAAATTGCGTCTGTTCATTTACAGGGAGATTGGACAGAAGCATATACCAAATGCAAATGAATACATATAAACATAAATGTTTGTAACATCAGAAAACTGAGTAATTATTGAAAGAATTCATGTTTGGGTGAACTAAATACAAACTCAGCATTCATCATAGGATTTCCTGACACTGTAAAGGTGCAGAGCAATCAGATTATGGAGTGTAGCCATCTCATGTCATGTTCTACAAATGTTTTACTGATGCAAGATTATTGCTAAAAGTTTAACAATCTAAAGTATATGAAATGTTGATAATTTTTTATTATGTCTTCTTTTCTGTGTGATAATGAAGTCAGCACAGGTGATTGAAGCAATTCTGATTTTTTTTGTTGTTCAAAATAATGTATTTTTTGCTATATTTTATTTCTAAACGAATGCTGTACTTTATTTTATTTTCTTTCTTTCTTTCTTTTTTTTTTTTTACACAATTTTGTTTAAAACAAGTATTTCAGGCCCTGGTGCCATGCATTTGTTTCTACGGATGCAAAATTTAGCTGAATGCACTTTTATTAAAAAGACAACTGTTAATGTCAAAAACATTTGGTAATGTTGGTGAATAAATTGTTTAATAATATTTTAGTTGTGTGATTTGTGAAAGATATACAAATAATTACAGTTTCTTTACAAAAAACATAAATTAGCAATGTTCACATTACTATAGGGAGTAAAATAAATTGATAAATTAAAATACGGGAAAATCTGACAAAACAAAAGGATAGTAAGATTTACTTAATAATTTCATAAAAACAAGGTTCCTGCTGATATACAGTAACAATAAATTAACTTTACTTGATTATTTGAAATAAATCTAACTTGTGAATTAAATATACTTATGTAACTTTTATTAGATTTTTTCATAAATGTTATTTTAATTATTAAGTAGATTTTACCTGACAATGACGGATGAGTTGTACTTAATATTGGAGCAATAAAATTTACTTAAAATCTATGCGTACAAATTGTGATGCAATTTGTCAAATAAATATCAAATAAATCTTACAAGTTCTTTTTTCAGTGTATTATTCATGGAAAACAATGATCATGCCTCTGGCATCCTATAGACCTCCTTGTACAGTACTGCATGTAACTATAGGATCAAACGGATCACCCCATTTCCTTGTTCTTGGATGTATAACAATGACTCACTGCTTTTCCACAGTCACTAGGCGTCTGTTGTCTCTATGCTGATTACTAATACAATAATTTTGTGAGACAATCTTGTTTAAAGCCTTCAAGACAAACTTTGAAATCCTCGACCAGCTATCTGTGAAGTCATTTCTGCTTTATATGTACACTCTGATTCTTAGAGCCTTTCAAGTTACTGAGCCTTTCTAATGACTCATACGTCATGTGCAAGCACCTTTGTGGGTGGGATTGAAGGGATTTGGTTTTTGCAAACAGTAAAACATTGGCAACCCATTAAGATGGTAATCACAGGAAGTTTAGCGTTATGTTATTATCTATTAAATCTCTCATTCTATTTCAACTGATAATTCATAAATTATCAATTATTATTATAGATAATTCATCTGTTAGGTCCCAGGTTCAAATCCCACCACCACAAAGTTGCCACTGTTGGGCCCTTGAGTGAGGTCCTTAAATGTATCAAGTGTATAATGAGATAAAAACTGTAAAACACTCTGGATAAGGACGTCTGCCAAATGTTATGTGGGCCTTTTATGTACAATTCTGCCAGGATTTGTAGAAATCTGTTTATTTGACTGTGCATTTCATGTTGGGGAAACATGAAAGCATACGTAAAATGTATAAAATAATTGGTGTTCCTGGAGCTATTATTAAAATATTTGTTTTACTGGTTTAGTGTGATGTAAACATAGTAAAACCCTGTGAAATTACAGGTTTGGTGGAGTCTGTAAACATCTGCACTGCAGATATTCTCAGTTCATTATGTTTTAGCTCAAGGCAAAGACTGTGCACTATATAACTTGTTGAAATTTTAAACAGCCTGCCAGAAACAAGGGGCTTATTCACCTGTGTACAGTATCTATGTACATGGGCCATGGAAAACAACATGGAAAGGTGCCAGTGACTGAAACAAAGATCTGTGGTCTTATTCTTCTTCTCCACTGTAATCAAATGGAAAACTCTGCACATAGAATTGAATTCCGCTGTTGTAATCAACACTGCACAGATGAATCATGATGAGTCAGACTCATCATGATTCACTTAAAAGGATGTAACCTAGATAGGACATGCAGTTATAGGAGATTTTCCCCAACAGTGAGCATTCAATCAAAATAAGTTAATGCCTGTTATTTTCCTTTTTAAGGAAAAGGGGGAACAGGATCGCCTTATCAAAAGTTTGATTTATGTTATTGCACCTTTAGATTAAACCTGTTACCACAGTAAGAGCTTGAAGACACAGTGATGCACTATTTATCACTGGTTAAAAAAAAGAAAATGGCTTGTGACAATGCCACAGCCAAGAGGTGAATGGCACTGTTCTCCCACCCATGTGAATCACAGTAACACTAGCTAATCATGGGTACTGTGAGAACATGTATGTAGAAGTGGGAGGATAGCACTTTCCAACCTTTCTGACTCACTCTCACTCATCTTCGATACCGCTTTATCCTGCAATCAGGGTCTCAGGGACCTGGAGCCAATCCCAGGAGGGTCAGGGTACAAGGCAGGATGCCAATCCATCGCAGGGCACACACAAATGCACACTCTACAGGCAATTTGGGAACGCCTTTTAGCCTAACCTGCATATCTTTGGACTGTGGGAGGAAAACAGAGTACCTGGAGGAAACCCACCAAGCACAGTTCAAGTTCAAGTAGGTTTTATTGTCACTTCAACCATATACAGTTAGTACACACAGTGCAACGAAACAACGTTCCTCCAGGACCAAGGTGCTGCATGCAACATAAATTTACACACAGGGAGAACATGCAACCTCCATGCACACAAAGACAGGAATCAAGCCTGGCTAGGAATCGAACCCGGACCCTGGAGGTGCAAGGCGACAGTGCTAACCACTACACCACCGTGCCGCCATCTTTCTGACTGGGTTACACAAATCATAACATGACACTAGCATTTCAAATGAACATTTAAGCATGTTGGGTGCAACAAATATAGCATAGATGAGAAGCACAGTCACTGAGATATACTTTTTGGAAGGTATAAGGCACTATGTAATGATATTATGCCTAGCCCATAGAAAGATCATCCTATGTTCTTAAATAGGCTTATAGTTATGTGAAAATGATTTAAAAAGTAATAAAATCCATGTAAATCTTTGTCAGTTCTTTAAGCTCTGACTCAGGTATTAAAACAAATCTGGAAAGTGGAAACTGGAAAGTGGAAACCGGAGCATGCAGAGCAAGTATCATCAACTGCTGTCATAAAACATAATGAGTGTGAGGTGATGATTTGTGCACACACTGAGACATGTGCATTTTCTTTCCTCTCCTCTGGCTTTTGAGTCAAGTTGCTTAAAGTGTGTCAGGTTATTTAAAATGAGTCAAAGAGCCATGGGCTACATTAAAAAGAAAAAGTCATTTGTACTCTTAATTTTACCAGTATTCTGCCAATTTATGTTTAAATAAAAACAAAAGAACATTATTTATCATTTATTTTTATTTTTATTATTATTATTATTATTATTATTATTATCATTCACTCACTAATTGTCTATACCGTTTCTTCCTATACAGGGTCATGGGGGGCCTGGAACCTATCCCAGGGCACTTAGGGCTCAAGGCAGGGAACAGGGTGACAATCGATCGCAAGGCAACACACACTCACATGCTTATTCACACACTACAGGCAATTTGGGAACGCAAATTAACATAACCTGCATGTCTTTGGACTGAGGGAGGAAACCCACCAAGCACAGGGAGAACATGCAAACACCATTCACACAGACCTGAGGCGGGAATCGAACCCGGATCCTGGAGGTACAAGGTGACAGTCAGGTGCAAGCTACCAAGCCGCTATTATTATTATTATTATTATTATTATTATTAATTTAGTAATCAGGAAGTAAATGAAGTGCTTGAGATCAGTCAGTTATGCTTGTATATTTAAACAAAAGGTAACTGCTGTGTTTTTGATAAACCTACCACCTGTATAGAATCACTGTTTCTTGCATCATGAGAGTACTACCCTGTTCATTTATATTAAGAACAACACAGATTACTATTCACATAAACCCTACACAGGCTATAACAATGACAAAAACCGAACAGCCTATGTAGGGGATTACAGGAGCATATGGACTCAACATCAAAACACACGGTGTATGAAACAGTATTTGTGTCCCACAAACCCCATCCCCTTTCATGATGTATTAGCTTTATAAACACATCTATCCCTCCTATATACACACACAGACTCCTTCCTGACACAAGCAATCATGCAATTAAATAAACTACAGACTTCAGGGAGGGGAACCAGCGGTTGGCCCCTCTCTCTCTCTCTCTCTCTCTCTCTCTCCCTCTCTCTCTCTCTCGCTCTCTCAAAACCACTGCTGCACGTTTCCCATGCATATGTGGTGACCTCTGACATTTGACCTCCAAAATGGTTAGGTTAAGCAGGACCACCCGGGCCGGGTTACGCAGCGACACCTCAGGGGAGTTGCTCCAATCTGGGGACAGCGAGCTTCTCAATTGGGTGGTAATGTGAATAGGGCTGTGGCACGGGGGATGGTGGATATTTTGAGTGTATATGGGATCTGTCTGCTTTCACTGGGTACTTGATCTCTGGAAGGTTCATGAAGTGTTACAGGGGGAGCCATCAGTTCCTAAATTGAGACGTCTGGTTCAGAGGGCTGGTTTGTAGCAGTTAAGTGTCAGACTGCAACACAGGATGAACTAAGTTTAACATAAACTATGGGACAGTAATGAGGTGCTAAAGCAGATGATTTGGAACAGTCTTCTTAGAGGGGCAGTTTTGATCGAAGTACACCAACTGTTGTCATATTGTAGTTTTCTCCAGAATGTGCCAGTGTAGAGGCAGGTACTGTAGAATGCTTTTTTTTTTGTCAAGCCATTTAGGAGCCCTTAATAACTGTATGAAACAAAGCACAAAACAAAGGGGTAGTGGTTAGCACTGTCGCCTTGCACCTCCAGGGTTCGGGTTCAATTCCTGGTCAGGTTCGATTCCCATCTTGGTGTGCAAGAAGTTTGCATGTTCTCCCTGTGCTTGGTGGGTTTCCTCCAGGTACTCCGGTTTCCTCCCACAGTCCAAAGACCTGCAGGTTAGGCTAATTGGTGTTCCCAAATTGCTTGTTGTGTGTGAATGAGTGTGTGCCCTGTGATTAATGCATGTCCAGAGTGTACCCCACCTCGTGCCCTAAGTCTCCTAGGATTGGTTCCAGGCCACCTGTGACCCTGTATACAAGTTAAAACGGTATAGAACGACCAGTGATGAGTGTTGCCTTATACATTATTGTGACTTACTGTATTATCAGTTTGACTTTTCACTTTTTCATACAGTCACATTTATTCATGCTACTAAATTCACACTTGCAATGATGTTAAGACTTACGGAGAACTTGTTACTATATACTTAAACAGGTACCATCATGCGATGGGAAACAGAAGCAGGGTTACATATAGTTTAGAATTTCTGTCAGTTACTACATAATTTAGTGCCACATTATCTGAAAGAAAAGCCCTATAAATAAGCTTATTGCATAGTTTGAGGACAAGTAGCTGTATTTGGAAGTCTAAGGTGTCTAAATCTGAGGCATCCTGCTGTAAATCTTTGTTTTATCACCTGTCTCGAGATGCTCCTACAGCCGTCTCACGGTGTAGTTAATATCCTCATAAAGCAAGTCCCACAGCACCAGTTAGTTAACCCATATTGCCCACTTTTCCCACCACAGCCAAGAAGTTGATCTTTTTTAATGACCACTCAGAGTTTAAAGCAATTAACTGTATACTGCATCACATCAAAATGGACTGTAGACAGAAGGAGACTTTCACGCGAACAATAGAGCAGGCTTTGGTAGTGACAGACATTTGTGCGTACGTCAGATGTTGAGATGCATGGGAAACAGACGACAGGATGCAAGAATGTTATGGCAGGTAGAGCTGAGACCCAGGAGACAGAGTGACATGGAAATATTTGCATCCTGAAACAATAAAGGATGTTTGTTGGCAAGGAAGGAAAACCCTCAGGATAGACGGACTGAGACAGACTAACCCAGCCCCATTTACCTGCTCAATACCATGTTCACAGGAACAACACTCAGACAGACTGTGTGCAGACAGAGTCTTCAATGCATACCATTCATGAAGACAGATGAATGTGTATATACATGCACAGTATGCTTTTGCTTGAAAAAAGGGTTGATTAAATGATGCCTAGATGAGACGTCAATCTCAAACACATGAACATCATGAAAATAATCTACAAAAGATTTAATTATCCTTCAACTGCAAAGGGTAATTAAATTATTTAATTAATTATGTGGCAAATGAACTTTGTTCATGAGATACCAGAAAGATATAGCAAAGTGCCAGCAGGGGTCAACCTTCTCAGTCATTTAAGCAGTAAAAAAGACCCCAAACAGTAAATGGTGCAACATACAGTATACACTCACTTAATGAACTTATTTTCGGTAAAGTACAGGTTTACTGAAGTCTAAAAACACTGTCATCTGCAATGTAACCTGTTACATGTCCTACTGTAAATATATCTGATTATAATTTCTTTTAGAATTCAGAACCAAGGAATATCACAGTACAGAATATATGTACTGTATATATTTTGGTAAATCCGTATGATACATATATCACATAATTTTACTCTGCAAGCACTTCAGTGAATATTTAAGAAAAAATGTGCTAAAGTGTGACGTGAAACTACCCAGCAAACAAACGTCAGGATTTTAAAAGCAGATCACAGGTGGTGCAGAGATAAAATGTATGGCCTGTTTTACAAGCAGATGACCTATGGACTCCTGCCACAGCATGAACTGCCTTCTGCTTTTTTTTTTGCTTTTAATTCACATGCTTTGGAGAAAGCACCATCCTCCTCAAAGACTGGGAGCAAAAACAAGCGAGAATGTGCTTGCTGATTAACTTTCAGTAAAGTACACCAATATGTATGTAATTATGATAGAATATGAATTTGACTCATAAAGCCATTATTTGTTATTTGACTGTACCAGTGAATATGCTTTTATACTGCCGTTATGATTTCAATTTGATTTAGTACCCTTTATATAACATGCGGATAATGTTATCAAAGTCTTATAAAATAAGACTGGACACTTTTTAGAGTAACAGGTAAATCACCTTGTTAGCATATTAAATTGTGTCCATGTCAGTTAAAAAAAAAAACTACATGTCACATACCAGTTCATCAGCAGTAATCAAGTTGTAAATTCAGCAGCAATCATATTATAATTGTCGATAATTACATTAATTAATTAATTAATTCTTTTTATTCAATGAAATTATTACACCACAATAAAAAGGTTAAAATACTGTACATATACATATGTACATTTATGTGCCAATTAAGGCAATCATATAGCTAATACACAGATAACAATAAATATAATACTGTATAGTATTTTGTATGTACAAAAAAAGTACACTTTAAAACATACTAGAACACCACACGTATCTTTTTATCAGAGCTTTCGGGTCAAATTAATTTGTAGCACTTTGTGATTTGCTTCAAATATAAAGCGCATTATAAATAAAATGTATTAATGTATTCACACAGGTCTATTTGCTCACACCCAAGACATTTATGGACAATTTATGGACATTATACATTTACACATTTATGCACATCTGCACTCACCCTGGAAATTTTAATTTTATTTTTGCACATTTATGGTCATTACATTACATCTTCACAGTCATGCATATTTGCACACTCCCCGGACATTTCTAGTTAAATTCTAGTTAAATTCTATGCCAATTTTGAACATTTGTACAGCCATATTGTCTATATTTTGTACAGCAAAGTATTTAAAAATATATTTCTTATCTTCAATTTTTTTCTTCTACGACTAAGTTTTCCTATATTTTATTCAGATTTTATTCCCTAATTTATTTCTTAATGATAATCTTGTTTTTAAGGTCATGGACGGTCATATAAGCATGTCACTGCATATCGTACTGTGTATGACTGTGTATGTGACAAATACAATTTTAATTTGAATTAGAAATTTACTGTATATATGTTTAACTGTGTATGAAATCTTAAACTAAAACTGATATCATAAATCGTGCTTTAATCCCTTCTTGATTTATAGGATTGTAACAAATTTTCAATGACAGCTCTAGGTGTGTGATTAATTTCCTGTATCTTCAGTAATTGCTTTGTCCAGTGCCTATTCCCAGAAAAAAGCAAACAGAGGAAGGAATTCCGAGATTCCAGTCTATCAAAGGGAAATGAATGTGCCACAGTTTTATTTTTCCTGATTCGAGTGAACTTGCTGATATAACCAAAAATCTGATGTTTTGTGGCTTACATTTTGATTGAAGAATCAAAGAGTTTTTGAAATTACATGATCAATACTGATTAGTTCAACATAACAAGGTAACTAACTAAGTTAAAGTCAACTATATGCTAACTGTATGTACTATATTACAATTCATACAGTACCATTGTTGATGCTTTGCACGTCCCACATCCTAAGCTTAACCACTCCGTAAAATGTGAAATCTGGGCTCAAATCAGCAGAACAATTCACTTTCCGCTTAGGGGTCAGGAGTGTGTGTGAACTGGCAGGGAGCGGTAGTCAGCAGGGGTTTAGGAGGCTTTACTGTTAGGGAAAGCAGCAGGTCATCAGTCAGTCTCTAATGGTGTGTGTCTAACGCAGCAGATGGGCCCGGTGTAACACGAGAACGCCACTGGCTCTCTCCCGCATCAACACTTCCATGGCTGACCTGAGATCTGTTTAGTGCAGTGACTAGGAGGACCACAGATGTTGAAAACGTTTATGCAGATTATATGAAGTTGATATAGGTGTATAATTTACTCGGGTCAGGGTTTATGCATGGTAATAAAGCACACTGTGATATATTTGGTGTGCATTCTTGTGTATAGTTGATTGTACAGTACCAGCTTCAAATCAGACTAATATGTGAATGCTTTGATCAAACATTTATGATTTGCTGCCAATACAATGAATCTTCATGCATTTGCTTTATACAAATCTGTCTTAAAGTGTATTTAGAAATAAGACCTCTGGGTATTCCACTAGTCGAGAATTATCACTTTTTTATAAAAAAAAAAAACAAATAAGGTGGAGTTTATTACCTGTGAAACTAGAGATCTCAAGAAATAAAATAAATTGACAACAGGAAATGATTGCTAGTGTGAAAACATTGCGTAAATGTACGACTTAATATGATTTAATAAAACTGACCCTGAACTGTCCAGGAACACTGATGTCAGCGTTCACACAACAAACCAAGTTAAGCCTAAAAGGGTTCTTTTTGACTCTGTTCTCCATAGATGGAAGTGTATATTGTGTCGTGTGTTAAATGGATTGTCAGCTGTTATCATAGAAAAACTGTTCTGAAATGGAAAGGGTTTCCCATGAATATTGTTGGAGTCGACTCACCTCTTCCAGTCCAAACCAGATTAGACTGTGCAGTTAAGTCTTTTCCACTCAGGGACATTCCAGTTAAAGAAAAGCACTGTATGGAAACCTCTGGAATCTCTCTTTTACCTTTAATTGTTTTTCCTTTTTTCTTACATTATGTAAGTCCTTTTTATGGGACCATCAACAATTCCTGGGACAGAGATATATGTCACAAGCCCCTGATGCATTGAGCTTTCACAGCGTGTATCTGTTTCCACAATCAGTCGTTCATGAACTCACCCCTCACACCCCCCTCGTCTGTTCCCAATCTCGGGAAAGTGTCCCAGAAAAATGAACACGTCTGTCAGCAGGCTCTGGATCACTGAATGATGTCACTCCACAGCCGGCAGTCAAGCGAGGAGGGGTAAAAGAACATCTGCTTTTCTCTGGGCCTTATTCATTGACACAATTGTGGCCCTGTTATCGGCAGTCAGGGACTCTGAAATGTCTTGCAATAAACATGGGAAGTAAGTTGTTGTAAACTGCACTGCATGAAGCACTGCTAAGAAAGCAGGCTAAATTTCGAGAAAACTATAGACTATTGTGTGATAGTCTTAAGCACCAGACGTTTATTTATTTATTTATTTATTTATTACTAGTTTTGGCTTTCAGGTATTATAAAAACAGAAGCAAATATGGATAAATTTCTCCAGAAGACAAGCCAATATCCCCAGAAATGCATATGAAGAGTTCTTGATATTACTGATGAAGGCAAACCACTGTTGTGCCAAATACTGACAAACTTACTGCTGTTTAATGCCTTTTTTATTGTAGTATTTTCATGCAAGAAACATTTGACTTTATCTATTATTTTTAAAGGTCATCTTTGGATATTCCTAATTTTTGCACAGTACTATAGATGTTAAAAGCTCATTACACCTGATACAGTCGGTATGTTAAATATCTACTACTTCAGTACGGCAAGCTCAAGGGTGCAGTTTATGATTTTTAAGTAGACCTATAATTATCATATATCATAAGTTTAACGTTAACTTATATGACAGCTATATTTCAGTTTGCAATGACGTTGTGAACAATATTTAACTTGTTTCTTTTACTTTCACACCTAGGGGCAATTTAAAGTTCTCTACCTGCTGGCATCTTTTTGGGAGGTGGGAAGAACCAGAAAGTCTGGTCATGATGGGGAGAACATGTGAAACTTGCGGGTAGTATCTCAAAAAATACCAGTAGCAAAGATACCAAATTACAAAACATTGTGACATAATGATAATAATAATACAAAAATTTTTTTAATGAAAACTTAGTGGTTAGTGGTGGCTCAGTGGTCGACTTCTCACCTGAGCTGGGTTCAGTTTCCAGCCAATGACCTAAGCCCAGACTTTAGATGAAGAGCATCTTTAATGCCAGTCTGGATAAAAATGGGAGGCTTGCATTAGGAAGGGCATCCAGCATAAAACCTGTGCCAAACTGGGTATATTCAAACCTAAGGTACAATGTTGGGTCATGCTTGTTTATAAGTATCTGTACAGTATATGCGTCATGTGGCATTTCTGCCATGTTGGTCAGCTGTATGCAGAAACCATCTCGTACTGTAAATATGTGACTTTCAAAAGAAAATCAGGTACTACGGTTCTGGAGTATCCAATATATTTGCTTTTATATGGGGCAGCAATGCATGTTTATGTGGGTGTGGACATTACGGGTAAATGTCCACGAATGCATGCATGCACATGAATGATTCTCTGAGCTGGCGTGGCCGATTATGAACTGATTATGCAAGAGTGTAGGGTGAGGTTGTGGGTTCTGCTCTCTCTTTGCTCTAACATGTTGGACGGAGGAGGCTTTTGTTGTTCGCGCACTCCTGCTCCACTGACATCAATGAGCTCCATTGATACTCACAGTGGGACACTGTGTTCCTGATCACTGCAGTCCTCCCACTGTCTCCACGTATCTTTTGCTTGGCCAATTCTGAAAAACTCCCCCAAGTTTACTTCGGAGCTGACGTCATGGTGTGTAAGGACAGCACTGAATCTGAAGTCACTACTGTAGAGATGTTTGCATCCAAATTTGCCTTCAGATGTAAATTTGTGCACATGAGCTCATTAATAAAACTGAAGGGCTCATGTGACCAAACTTTAACCTCAGCATGACCTTGTAAGATGCAAAATAAATTACATGAATAAATTCACAACTGTACAGTACATGAGAAAATCCATTATAATAGAAGTGTCAAGACTCGCTACATATATCACTGCAATAAAAACCCCACAGCTCATCACAAGATATTTTGTGCAAAAACTAATAATATACTGGAGGATCACATGATACATCGCTACATCAAATCCCTTTTAGTCTATTGTACCATGCCCTTTATACAGTAGATGCTGCATTAGATCAGCTGTTTGGGAAATGAATGTGACCAAACCGAACAAGGCAGTTGTCTCTATACTGTATATAAGCTGCTCAAGTGCAACACAGTTGCTATGTAGATATTTACAATATATCTTAACATAGAAATAAATTAAATAGTGTACATCTTCCAGAATAAACTAATGTATGATTAATGTACTGTGCAAATTCACAACTCAAATTCTGTAAATCAAAGATCTATTATAAGATAGCAAAATTTACCAATTGTATTTATCTCTGATGAATTCTCCATAACCTCGGAATAATTATTAAATAAGAATGGACTGCATTATATACATATAATAGAACATAGTTCGCAATATTCTTATCCAACAGCTGTTCAGAACTTTCAACCTTCCAGTGAAAATGACCTTAAGCCACTTAAATTAAAAAAAAAAAACAAGGAAAGATATTCTTGAAAAGGAAAATTCAACAAAAAAGTAGAACTAAAGTTGGTGCAGCAGATGCTAACTTAAGTTACAGATCAAAGGAAAGGAAAATGTCTAGCTTCTGAGAGAGATAAAGAGAGTGAGAGAGAGAGAGAAAAAAAAAAAATACACTCCTGGGAAAACCCACGAGTCTGCTTGTGTCAGTCAGGCTTGTAAAGAAAGTCTAATGGTCATTCACTGACAGCTCGTCATGTCTGAGCCATCATCATAAAAGACAGCCAAACTGTCGAAACCTGCTAGACTAAAATTGAAGAGTTAAATTTGTGTGCCAGATCCTCTAATCTTGGATGAGGTACAGAATTCTAAAACTTCATTATTATACTTTACAAAAGACTCAAAAAAGCAGATCAATAAGTCGATGAAGTACGTCCAGGGTAATTACATGTTTGACGTCAGAGGGTGCACGGACACACACAGCAAGCATTATCTTGTGGGAAACTCATTTGTTTGCCACTGAGTCTCTTTACACAGCTATGGGCCACATGTGAAAGGTCAAGGTTTCTCATGAAAGGATATTCCTAATAAAGAGGATAATTCTGAAAGAATAAAAAGGGAGAGCAGGATATCTGTTTTCTGATTGTTTCACCAGCATGCCTGCTCATTTTCATTCATTCCATTTGCAAAAGTTAATAGTTATCCATATTACTAATCGACTTACTCATAGAACAGTACAACCCAAACAGGCAAGAACAAGATGTGAACAGATCCACACACCTCATCATCTGCTACATTGTGCCTTTGAGCAAATTATCATTGCCAGCAGTAGAGTCACTGCAGTTTACACCTGCCTAAACAGCACTAATTGAACTTTACCGTTATGTTACGAAATAGTTGGTTTTATTACCTTGTCCAACTTTCATTTCTCGTCATTGTATGATGTTGAAAAAAAGCACTTCCTTTTGAGATGGCACAGCAAATTCTTATATAATTTAGTTATTTTCTTTCATTCTCCCTTTCTTTTTTTCTCTATTCTACAGGCACACATTATATTCACACTAGATTATCAATAGATATTAATGATTATACTAGATATTACCAAATTAGGGGTGATATTATGGACATATTATAACTCATGGTTGGCAAAATTACACTAAAATGTACAGTATAATGATATATAGTATATACTACACATTCAGAAAAGCTATTAAACTGCGATAATAGAAAAAAAAGAATAAAGCAAATGAATAAAGCAATAGATAAATACAATGAAATAACTACTCTTCAGTTAATTATTTAGTGAATAAAGATAATTGTCACCCTTTGGCATGTGATAGCTTACCCTAGTTGTTCTCTAGAAACTACACTGGTAATTGGTGTTATATCAATCAATCAATCAATCAATCAATCAATCAATCAATCAATCAATCAATCAATCAATCAATCAATCTCTTTTTATTATGTCACCACAGCCACTAAATTATGTTGTAATGTTTCCCCCTGTCTAAGAAAAAGAACTTTACATACAGTGTACAAGGTCAGCTTTCCTTGCTATAGCTAACACTGAGCTCAGTAATTGGTATAAAGTATGCCGAATTAAAAGACCCTAAATAGAAATACAATAACAACAGCCATGACTTTTTACAAATTAACAGGTAGAAAAGAATCAGTTAACAAATGTCTCCACTTCCTTCCTGGTCAGTCAGTTAGGCATTAAGCTTTTGTGGGTGATTCCATGATTCCATGAATGGGGAGTATTTTTGTTCCACTCATGTTACATTAGAAATATGGATGTAAAGATAAAACATATTTTAATTGATAAAGTGTCCATGATAACAATGTGCATGTTTCAGATAAATACCTTATTCAGTGTCCTACAAAAGTAGAGGATAGTTCTTTTGTTTGTTTTCTAAACAAAAAAAGACATTTGGGTTTGAGATATAAGACAATAGATTTGAATATTTTATCTAAATAATCAGCCATGAGTCAGAATGGCCAGAATGGAATTTAAAGAGAGATACAGTAATGAGGCATAAAAGTTCTGGAACTAAGATTAACCACTACCAAAGTGATGGAAAGGTTTGCAAAAGGTGTGCAAAAAGAAAGGACCTTAATAATGCTACAAGACAAAAGGCCAAAAAAAAAAAAAAAAAACCTGCAAGCACAGCAAAAAACTTCAGCAAGAGAAAAAAAAGGTAGATTTTAAACTGGCTAACTCAATCACTATCTTTCTTGATTGATCTTCGGATTGAGAGAGAGACATTTTCTCTCTCTCAAATTCCATTTTGGTAGATTCCAGAGTTGGTTTCTCCAGTTGGTTTTCCCTCTCCTCCAGCTCTAGTAAGTAACTTCACCTGTGTTGCATTAACTATGTTCTCACTTACTTCTCCTTCTTTGCCAAATTGTCTCTTCGTTGTACTTGAGCTTTCCATTTTTCTGCCTGACTTCTGTTTGAGCCTGTGTACCCGACCCTGCCTTTTTGGCCCTGCACATACTGAACACTGCCAAGCAAAAAAAAAAAAAGAGCTTCACAAGGAGTGGAGTGAGACTGGAGTCAGTGCATCAAGAGCCACCATGAACACACGTCTTTAGGAAATGGACTACAAGTGTTGCTTTCCTAGTATTAGGCCACTCTTGAACAAGTGACAACACCAGAAGCATCTTACCTGGGCTAAAAAGAAAAAGAAATGAAAAGTCCCCTTTTCAGGTGAAAGTAAATTTTGCATTTCATTTGGAAATCTATGTCCATCTGGTGGAAGAGTGGAGAGGCACAGAAAGTTGCTTGAAGTCCAGTGTCAACATATCCATCTACCAGGAGATTTAAGAGCTTCCATCTCCTAAAAATCTCCTTTTTCAGCATGACTTGCCCACAGTCAACTGGTTTGTTGACCGTGCTATCACTATGCTTGAATTGCCAATCAACTCACCTGGTCTGAACCCCATAGAGAATCTATTTACAGTCAAGAATAAGGCTCCTATCAGCCTAGTCTTCAGCAGTGCCTCAGCAGTGCCACAGGCTGATCGCCTCCATGCTATGCCGCATTGACGCAGTAATTCATGCTAAAGGGGCTCGACCACGTATTGAGTGCACAAATGAAAATATATTTTAAATCATTTTTTGATTGATCTTAGGAAATATTCTGAATGACGTTCAATCATGACGTTGCACAAATGTAGAACTCTCAAAATTAGCATATTATTATCATAATTTTTTTGTCATAGAAATAGAACGACCATAAAAACATTGTATTTGTGATACTTCTTTGCCTATGTGACCCATTTTTATTAATTTATTTTTGATTGGTCATGTTTGTATAGTTGTTTGTATTAGCAGTAGTCATATTGCCTATTTTGTGCTATAAAAATAATCTGTCCCTCTATATTGTACAATCCTGAGCCCTTTATATGTTTGTTAAAAAAAAAACAACAACAGCTAAACAAAAAATATCTAAAACGCTCTGAGTTTTAAGAGCTACATAATTCATATAACTTTTTTTTTTTTTTTTTCACCAACTGCAGGTCATGAAATGTTTATTCACCAGTAATGTCACCATGCAGTGTTCTGTATTTTGATACAAATTACTAAATGTACAGCACATACATGTTACTGAATACTGATTTTGTATTTCAAATGCATCTACTGTATCAGAAATATTGCAAATCCCTGTTGAGACTATATATATTCTTCACAATTATACACACACACACACACACACACACACACACACACACACACACACACACACACACACACACACACACACAC
>JAQQZT010000003.1:10572334-10582479 GCA_030068275.1 Clarias platycephalus
AACTTCTCGTCTGCGGCAGAGGTAGGTTTTGGTCTCGCCCTCCTGGGACGGCCTTCATGAGAGCCAGTTTCATTATGAAGCCAGTTTCAATCACTAAACAAAAACAAAGAAATTTGCAAGTGTTCTAAAACTTTTGAACGGTAGTGTATATACAGTAAATGTACACAGTACATATGCTCTACATGCTCAACACACTGTCCCTTGTATGGTCACAAAATCAATGAAGCCGTCTGCATTATCATGTAGGATGAGGCATGCACATGTCTTACACGTCATCCACAAGCTGCTGAGCATTTACAGAGAAGACAAGCTTTTATGTCTTGTTTTCCTTTGAACAATATGGACACTGAAACAGTTTGCTAACTTCTTTCACTCAGTGCAAAGCCTTAACAAAGCATATTCCACAGAGATTTAACAGTGAGATTGAATACAAACTAGTCATAGGCTAGCTTGCAATACTGTTCAGTAATAAAAACAGTCCAATAAGACAGACTGTAGGTCAAAGGCTGTGTTATTGTCCCTTGGGGATGAGAGGAGTGGGGGACGCCAGCTGTCCCTTGGACATCCATGCTTATTTCTGCAAAACTAACTAACTGTACCCTCAAGACTGCGATCGTGTTATGAAACCAAATCCAGACATGCAGTGTGTCCAAGAGGCAAGCCACATTGGGCACTGTATCCTTAGGAACCAGATTTGTAGTGATTCATGCATGTGACCCAGCTACTGCTGGTCCTAATCCTACTAACAATGCAAGACACATCACATTCACGTCATGCCTACGAAAATACAAATTAATCCTAAATTCCATATACAAACCCCACTCTGCAAGAGCAACATGACTTTGAAAAACTTGATTAAACTTAAAATGAAACTCTTTTCTATTAAATCCAGGTTGATGGTTAGATAATTACTGGAAGGCAAAACAATCTTTCTAGTCAAGGCTCTTAATACTGCCTATTGTCTTATTTAGAAAGTTTCTTAATTAAAAAAAAAAAGGTTTTAAAGCTCTGGAAAGTTGCCGCTAAGTATGGATTAACTATACAAAGTTAATATCGTGTCATCCATTATATGCCGGATATGAAAGGATCTTAACTACCAGGGGCAATGTACAAATTATGAAATCTTCCCACAGTATATTAATACCGTCATCAATCAAACTCTTACTCTTTCTCTCAAAAAACATACTACATGAACATGCTATGAAGCTATCCAATTAGCAGCTAGTCAGGTGTCCTGAACTTCAAAGTTATTCACAGCCTCATCTTCTTTTTACTTCCCTGGCTTTTTTCTATATTATTCTATTATTCTTAGAACACTACTACTGTATGCTATGTAGTGGGGATCTGTCCTCCCTTGTAGGTATGACTGACCCATATTTAGCCAGTCAGTTGCTGTTCTTGTTTAAAAATCAGGTCAGTTTTCTCTCGAGTGTGTTAATTCCCAGCATTTAGCTAAACGCTCTGCATTCTTGTGTATAGAATGTGGTTTAACCTGCATTAAATAGTTTCTAGGCACTATCTAGGGAGCAGGACCATTTATATTTGTCCCACTTCATAGCTCCTCAGCTCTGAGTTTCTTAGCTTGTTCTTCTTGTGTCCTCATAGGTTTTCTCTAGGTTCTCTGGTTTCCTTCCAACTCGCAATAATATGCCATAATATCTACCAATAATAATATTGGTAAATTGGTCGGTGCCCCATTTAGGATATTTTCCCATCTGGTGTTTCTTCATCTAGTCTTCAACTGGTCAGGCTCAGCGAGACAGTGATAAATGGAGCTTCAGATTCTTGTTCTTGGCTGACTGGAGTGGAATCTGTGGTGATCCGCTGCTATTGTAGCCAATCTACCTCCAGGTTTGACATTTTGTGAGCTCTGTCATGCTTTTAGTATAATTATTAACTGGAGCTCTGCATGATTGCATGCATTATGCTTCAGCCATATGATGGGCTGCTTGCATAAATTGCCTGACTCCTAATAAACAAAACAATGAGTGTATGGTAACCAAGTCACATAAGGTATAACCTGGACCAACGCATCATTCATTTTTACTCTATACCACTTATCCTCTAGAGGCTCATGGGGGGCCTGGTGCCAATTTCAGGAGACTTCAGGCATGAGGCAGGATACTCCCACGCGCAATTTGGGAATGCCAACCTGTACAGTATGTGTATGTCTGAGGACTGTGGGAGGAAGCCCACCAAGCACTGGGAAAACATGCAAACTCCATGCACACAGACCCGAGGCGAGAATCAAACCATCGAGACTGGAGGTGCAAGGTGACCGTGCTAACCATTACGCCACCATGTTACTGTACCTCCAACTGAACAAACTCACTCAAATGTGCATGCATTGAACATACTGTAAAAATGAAGCAACCAAACACAGTAGCTTTACAGTATTTGATCTTTAAGAGTGATTTAATTTTTTGCTGAAATAGATTAACTATATTATATACTTAACTTATGCCACTGCACTGGTAGATAAAATTTAAATAAAATGTTGGAACATTGCTTCATGATATGTTTGCCAATGGTTACTGTGGGTTTCTCTGCATGCTTCAAAATTATATCCATTTCTGCCTGTTAAAATCTAACTAGATTTTTTCTCTCGTTTGTGCTAACTAAGCAGAAGCAGAAAATGCTTCGACCTTGCTCATGAAAGCATTCATTAAGATTTTGCTGCATCTTTGTTTGGCCTTCAAGAAATACATACCATAATGTTTTAAACTATCGTCCTGTGCAATTGGCTTTTCGAGCAGACAAAACAAAGCCCTGAAATTGCTGGTGCAGACATAATCACAAAGGAAGCGCTAGCCACGTAGTCCTTCCAAATTAACACTCAGCTTCAGTCTTGAAACAGACAATGCAGGGGCTGGTTAGGGCCATTCATTTGTCAAATAACAAACTTGTATAGGAATGTAGAAGACCACAATAGTAATTTTTATATTTTTATATTCACTTTTTGTTTTATTATACAGTCATTAACCAAATGTGCACCGAAAGTAAAAAAAAGATGTTATTTTTTATTTTACTTCAAAGAAGCAAGTTTATTTGGCATAATAATTCATAACTGAGATGTGTACCATAGTGGATGGTCATACAGTAACAAAGATAATTACATACAGTTATAAAAATGTATAACTCTACATGAATGTACCCGGAAAAAGATATGGCACCAACATGTATGCTGTACATACTAAGCGCAGTAAATGTCATTTAATGTTTGCTCAACCTTTGTTGTACAGTTTTATAGTTATAGTTAATCTCCAAAGGTCTTCAAATGTCTGAAAGAGGGAAAAAAAAAAAAAAAAAAAAAAGGGCTTCTGAATAATGAGAAGCAAATACGTCCCACTTATCGGCTAACCAACAAAATTACATGGAGAAAATGCAACCTGGGAACTGCATATTCAGGCCTGTCACACGTCACATTAACACGGTGTGAATTAATGCCTATTGTATCACAATGACAAATGTTAAAGCCAGTGTGTTAACCAATAAAACACCCAAGAATACTACATCCACTCACGACCATAAAATTGAGGTGATGGAAGCACCACACACAGGCTCCGGTGCTAGTCAAATGAATCGGCTCCAATGATTTAGTGAACAATAAGTATGAAATGCAATAAAATGCGATAAATCTCCTTTGACATCGGAGAGAGACTGAAAGCTTTAGTTCGCCATAAATATGCTCACATCATTACTGAATGCTATACTCAAATACACTGATGAGGTGACCAAAATTAAACATGTTCTTTACACTCAATAACTTAACACCCAGAAGTCTTGAATGGGTGGCCATCAACAGTAACAGCTGTCGAAATCAAAGGTGACATCATGGTGCATGAACTCAAAGATGGGCACTAAAGAAGATTAGAAGCATTTCATAGTGAGGAGAAAAAAGAAAAAAAAAAACATCAACAGCTTCAAGATCCAGTGTTGAGCAAGTAACTGCTGTTGTAAAATAAAAACTAAATTTAAAACATTTTCTTAACATTTAACATACATAAATATAATCTTGCGCACGCTATATGCTCTACACTACCATTCAAAAGTTTGAAATCACCACAACGATTCTTATATGGCGTCAGCCCAATGAATAAATCATTTATGAAAAATGATTAGAAATGTGTCTGGCAGTTTAAATGACCACAGTCATAATAAAAATGCATATAAAGAATATTGAATGGATAATATGGCTAGGAATGTGGAAATCCTGACATTTAGACAGCAAATGATCATATTAAGGAAAGGAGACATGACATCAGGGTGTCTCTATTGTAATAAAACTTATTGTAATACACTTTCCTGTGAATATCTGATGCATGATGGTGATTTTATAATATTGTCCCATCTTGTAATTTCTCCGGGCAACCACCTGGATTACGCAATTTTTAGTTTCGTAGTTTGTTAAATATTTTTGCTAAATAGTTTTAACAAACATTTTAAGGATGTTACAATTTATTTATTGAATTTTATTGTAATGTCTAGAAGTATTTCATTATGACACATTCTTGCTATATCGTCTAGCCATAATAGCCATCACATCAGTAATTATAAATCATTAACTACTATTTTCAATCAATCTAATGTAATGTAATTAACATCTGATCTACATTATTTAGATTTACACCAAACGTATCTTAGCACATACAATTATAAACAAAGAATAAAGTGTAATTGATTCCAAGTGATTCCAAACTTTTCAATAGTAGTGTCTGACAAAAAGTGAAGTGTACGCTTTTTCTTGTTTCTCTTTTGAGAGATCGAGACTCTTCAGCTCCCAGTTAACTTATTCTTGGATCTGGCCAGAGAGTTCAGAGTTGCTGAGATAGCTGTAACTATTAAAGCAGCTTATAGCTGAGACTTGATAGCCACGGCCGATACGAGTCATGCTTCAGCCCTCACTTCAGTGAAAATATCTCAGTGACATACACACACACACGCTCCTGATCAATCCATCTGCTTGAGGCACTGAATGAGTCAAGGTTCTTTGTCACTTTGTCCATGTGCGTCGATGACTCAGAGCTTGGCTCGTGTTATTGGATGCATACATATTTCTTCCACCAGGCCTTAGAGAGCATCTTCATCTTATCAGCTGTGCTAAGAACCTTGCGTTCCCGCCTGACACGTCTCTCAGACTGACGCAGACCGGCAGAGATGGCGGCATCGAACACCTCTTTCAAGTTTTTCTGTGTCAGAGCTGAGCATTCGACATATGTAACAGCGCCAATCTTGTCAGCAAGGGCGCGGGCGTCCTGCTCAGGTACGGGCCGTTCACGCCGCCTCGCTAGCTCGATCAGCACCTTGACATCCTCACGCAGGTCACATTGTGTCCCCACCAGCAGGACGGGGGTGAGTGGACACCGCCGCCGGATCTCGGGCACCCATTTCTCACCCACGTTCTGGAAGGAAGCGGGACTAACCACACTGAAGCAGAGGAGCAGCACATCTGTGCGTGAGTAGCAGAAGTGCCTGAGTTTATCAAATTCATCCTGAGGGAAAGACAGAAAAGTCAGAAAATTAGTAAAAAAGTTATGATGAAAATCTAGTTTCTACTTATTGTTATTGTTTATGACAATATACTTCAATGACAAAATTCTGGACAAATCAAGGCATGCAATGTCAGTGTCCCAGGAAGAAAAAAGGGTGGGGCATGCAAAGTTGGGGACATTTCTGCTTTGCTTATTTACTTGACCCGAGTTTCTTGATGAAGGTAAGTATAAAATGTTGCTCTATTTCTTCTGATGTTTAACAGCCACCATTTTTTATTTTGTTGGAAACTTTCATATCTTTCTTCGTACAACTCCTAATGCGCTCTACTGACATAGTTTCAGAAAAACAGTAGCAACCTCATGATTCAGAGACAATCCTAAAATCCATGTCGTAAACCTCTCGCATCACCAGCACGTTTTATAACTTACAGATTCCATTAACTTGAACGTCTCAAGTTGGCCAATGCTGAAACCTCCCACAAGTATTGCAGAACACACTGTTCGAGCAGCGATCTTTTTAAACTCTGCCAAGGCGTGCAGCTCTGGCACACCCTACACCCTTCCTTTATACTGTGCCAATCAAGTAAATTAACACTATAGGTCCACAAAGCTTTAAAGAACAGGGCCTCTTAAACCCTTAAGAATGCCGACTTAGCCTGGCTCTGACAAAACAGCTTAACTCTTCCCTTCCCACACTGAAACACTGCCATAATATAAATCATCGAACACAAACTGGTTTTGGTGGACTTAAACTTGAATCAACACACTGTTTACAGTATTCTAATAAATGAGGACACTTTGGCTTTTAAGATACCAGTAATGGCATCTCAGAATTTCTGAGCCAAACTTTTCCTTTCACTTTGAGTGTGATACCTGAGAACAGGAAAGATCTCTTATTTACCAACTGTGTTTGCTAAAGTCTGCCTTCCCTTACTGTATGAGAAGATCTACTAGTTGTGTATGGAAAGGGCGGAGACGTTTATTGGTTAACCCATACAGTACACATAAAAGATTTATAGCTGTTTGCAGAGTGCGATAGTTTTAAAACCTGTGCAAATTAACGGAAGCAGTTCAGTGGAAAAACTGCGAATGTAAAAGGCTTTTCAAATATCCATAATGAGCCCATGAGCATACCATATTGAAGGTTGACCCATTTCCAATAACTTGTTATAAACATTTTTTCATAATTGCCACAGCTCAGAAACAAACAGCGATAAAAGCACAAACCTGGCAAAAGGAACTGAGCCTGGAGGCAACCTGGTGGTTGAACATTCTGTCTCCTAAGCCTGAGAGAGGGAGCAAGACAGCTAAAAAAAAAAATTCTTTCACCTCTCTGTGGTTGCCACACAATACAGCGTCCTCTCTAATCTGTTTTAATTACCTGGGTCTTGCCCTCCATCACTTCTCACTCATTTCAAATCCCCTCCACATTCCAGAGCTACAAAATAAAGCTTATTCCATGTGAAAAAATTCAAAGCTTGCACCATCAGGTACTGAAAAGAGTTTTCTACAGCAAAACTCATGCAAATATGTACTCAAACTACAGTACTACTACTTTTTGTTCTAATATGTAAACTATACAATTTAAGGGTATACCATTAACAGGAACTAACCTAGTGATAACAGTGTGTACTTTACATTCTCTCTGAGGATTTTCTCCAAGAATGTGAATATTACTATCAGGTTTAAGAGAAAAATGCACTGCCTGTCTACGTTTCACTTGCAGGCAGTGTACTTGTGAAACTTCCTTGTTGTGGCCTTGACTGCCCTGAAGAATCTGTAGTTAAACACTGCACTCCCTTCATGAACACTTCTGCCCCAGACAGGGAGGGTGCACAGGCATTCAGGTGCTGTCTGGAGGCCTCACTGTAAACAACTCTCCTGTCTGAGATGTCTGATGAGACTGTATGCAACACACATAAATGTGTTTGCATGCAAAGGGCAAGAGGGGCTGTCGTTACCTGTCCAGCAGTGTCGCAAAGTTGCAGTCGCAACGGCTGTCCATCAACTTGTACTACAGCTGCAATAAAAATGACAGGGAGAGAAAGGGAAAAAGAGGTGAGGCAAATTTGCATCGCATGGCCACTCGCACTCTCAGATTTGCATGCATTGATTCACCTGACCCAGTACACCAGTGTATTTAAACACTTCAGACTAAAATATTAACAAACACATCTGACAAATGATTCCATGTAAAGGTAAACTATAAACATAATACAGTCTGAGTCATTTGTACAATTCTAATAACTGAATCTGTAAGGTCCTGACTAAACACAATGAAAAAAAAAAAAAAAAAAAACATACAAAGAGTAAGCAGTCTGTAAAAGAAATGTACAAGCTGGTGAACTCTGCCTGCACACACAGACACAATGACACTTTTCCTACGGATACAAAGTAAAAGCCGCCGGCTTTCTCAGTTGGCAGGCTGCATTGTGTAATTGTGCTCAAATCCCTGTCATCTGATCTGCCCCTGATTGTGCCCTTTCGTCTCTGAAGTGCCAGCTGTGCTATTGCGTAAGTGACGAAGTTTCGAGATGTCAGATCAAGTTAAAATGCTGGACTATTACATCACTGTCCACACCAAGGAGCCCTTTTTCAGAGCGTCTTTTTTTCCCCAGATATTAAGCACATTAGATCAACACGCTTTTTATTTTGAACTTTCTATTAAAAGAAGCCAAAGCAATAAATTTTTTAAAGAATCCATTAATAAATAAATAAACAAATAAATAAATAAAATCACAGCAATTAAATCATATCACACTGTTCACAGTTTAATGTGAGTTGGAAAAATGCAGTGACTTTCAAATTGAGATTATGACTGCTTTAAAAATGTTAAGCTTTTTTTTTGGTCCAACTGTCTTTTTATAATAGTAATATCATCTGTTAGTGATGTGTGTGTGTGTGTGTGTATATATATATATATATATATATATATATATATATATATATACTGTCTATATACCATTCGAAGTACTCCACTTGTGCAGATCTAGTGCACACTAGATGGCTAAACAAACAATCAAGCAAATAGGCAGAGACAAATGGAGAGACAGACAAGGTAGACATAGATAGATAGAGCAGCATAGACAGACAGAGAGATATCTATCTATCTATATGGCAGTAGGCACTTCATTCAGGATAAAAGCTAAATCACACTTTGTGCATTCCACAACTCAGCCAGAGGTTTAGCCAGACTTTACTGGCTCACTTCCATAATGACAGCAACAGGATAAAAAACAATGTCCTTAACAGAAGGTTTGGTCATATATTATACTTGACGTTTATTAAACTTCTCAATAACACCTGCTTTATGGTCTTCCTGATCTCTGAGCGCGGCGTGTTTCCTTACCGGAGAAGTTGTCGAAGGCTGTAGGGACGTATCTGGTGGGGTATCCGTTAGTCGTGTAGGACACCACCAGGCTGGTTTTGCCCACGGCTCCATCACCGAGCAGCACACACTTCAGCAGCCGCTCCTGAGAGCCCGAAGTCCGGCAGCTGTTCGGTTTATGCGGCGGAACCGGAGGAGCCATTAAAGGATTATATTCCATCTGCGGTTCAAAAGGCTTTACACACAAAAGTCTGATGAAATTACGGACGAATGAAGCTTCAAAAATAAGTCTCAGTGTTGCCGAATAATCATGATTCCTCCAGCAGTGGCGCTGTGTCTGCTCTTCACTTCACGTAACGCGTTACAAATTATCCATACAGTGAACTAACTCCACGCGCGCCGCAACGGAGCTTTAAGCTATTGCCTAATTTGAATATCCCCACCCCCGACTCTCTCCTCCTATTACAAGTTTGAGGTCAACGTTTAATTAGACTATCTCCTCCCATCTTTTTACATCACAACGTTTAAAAAGAAGCGCGTGCGTTGGTCACATATAAAATACACCTCAGAATGTCTGGAGTTGAACTTAAGGATTCACTTACAGTGAACTGAAGAGGTTTTAGGTTTTCTTTAAGTCCAGGTAACACATGCTAAACCACTGTTTCACTCACATCTGACAGAATAGAAATTTAGCCTGTTAAATGTGTATGAGGCAGCAAGGTACTGTAGTGTACTGGATAGCACTTTGGCCAAACCAGGGTCAAAAGTTCAATTCCCATCTCAGGTGTGTGTGTGTGTGTGCGTGTGTGTGTGTGTGCATGTTCTCCCTGTACTTGATGGGTTTCCTCTAGATACTTTGGTTTCCTCCAATAGTCCAAAAACATGCAGATTAGGTTAATGGTGTTCCCAAATTGCCCCTAGTATATGAATGAGTGTGTGCATGTGTGCCCTGCGATGGACTGGCACGCTACCCAGGGTGTACCTCTCCTTGTGCCTGAAGTTTCCTGGGATAGGCTCCAGGCATCCTGTGACCCTGTATAGGATAAGTGTTATAGAAGATGAATAAAATAATGTGTATGTCTATACATTATTTGATTGTTTTGCATTTCCCAAAATAATATCAAGATATATACAATATCAGTCAGTCAGTCATTTTCTATACCGCTTTATCCTTATATACAGGGTCGCGGGCACAAGGCAGGGTACACCCTGGACAGGGTGCTAATCCATCGCAGGGCACACACACATACTCATCCACACACTACGGGCAATTTGGAACGTCAATTAACCTAACCTACATGTCTTTGGACTGTGGGAGGAAACCG
>JAQQZT010000003.1:10602379-10620040 GCA_030068275.1 Clarias platycephalus
AGTTGGTGCTCCAGTATAATCGGTCCGCCGAAACTCATCCAGTGAGAAACGTTCCGCGGTGCAAAAATAAGTCCGATGAAAATGCGTTAAAAAAATTATTTTTTGTGTGTAATTAATTAATCTAAATTAACGCGTTGCCCTAATTTTTATACAAATAAGTTCAGGATTTTCATTCTGGAAAGAATAAAGTAATCCTTACCATCTGTACAGGGAGGAGTCGAGTCAGGTGTTGAGGAGACAGAGCCAAACTCCTCTGAAACAGAAGGTATATTGTCCTTAAATAGCAATACATTATATTATCCTTAAATAGCACTGGTTAGCAAGGGGACAAGTACTGTAGATCATCACATCAAACATTTCGTACAGGTTACTTTTATGAGCATGCAGATGTAATGTGTAAAGTGGATCAAAAATAAAATGATAATCAAAATTAAAGACTTGCAGCATTTGCATACTTTTGAAACGAATAACCTTTTTATATATATATATATATATATAATGTTTTTATAAATAATTTAAAAACTTTTTTTGTCTATTATGTTTGGGATAATATAATAAGGGATGTTATTTTGAATAGCTATATTTCCCATTAATATTTAATGCTTTCCTGGAAAACCCTTTATGAGGCAACAGAGAAGTAAGAGTTGAATGATATTCTAAAATATTGATGTAATATTGTTTTTTTGGGGGTAAAATAAACGTTCAGACACAAACAAGTCTCTTCATTCATATACAATTCTATTTACCATATTCCATATTATTAGAAACACTAATGTAACGTTCCTTGTTCTGAGTTAAGGAGAGTTAGTCAACCGTAGATACCCTGAAGTTTCCCTGACATTTTTGAGTTGTCCTATTTATGCACCTACACAAGACACAGAACCTGAATGACACCCTGTTCATGTTTTGCTTTGGAAGTGTAGTTTGTGACAACAACAACTCATCAATATAGTCAAGCACATCTTTATAAGGGAAGGAAAAATATGGACATGATGATGCTTTATCACACAGCTGGAAACTATAAGTTGTTGACATACCAATTAGTGCTCTAGTATACATTAGAGGTTAACATAATATTTAACGGTACAGTAATAACAACACAATGACATTCAAAAGCTTAAAGGTAAATCATAGACCCAATGAACTTTTAACCAGAAAATGTAAAAGTTCTGAAAAAACAGGGCGAACTATTTTATCTTTTCTAGTTGCTAGGATATTATGTTGTAGCTAGTTCAGGGACGATTAACCAAGGATGCAAAGATCACTCCAGAGACCAGGGGTGTTGAGGCCACTAGACTTTATTCTTTTCAGAATACAGCCTTTTCAAAATCTTTTCAGTTTCTCTGCAGAGGAAAAAGCTCTCGTCTCTTCTAAAATGAATGCTTATATACGTTTATATGACACTTCTTCAACATTCTGTTCCCACCAACACAATGCTCCCATACTGTACATGTGTTCTGTTTCTAACAAGGTACAATGCTTACATACATGTTCATGCTATGGTTAAAGGAAACATCACTCATTTAATTGGACAGCTTGTCCATAGGCCTGAGGCCTATTGCGGGAAACTTAGGGCACAAGACGGGGTACACCCTAAACGGGGTGCCAATCCATTCCAGGGCACACACATATACACAATCACACACTCATTCACACACTGCTGTCATTTTGGGAACACCACTAAGTCACTGTGCTGCCTACACTCTAAACTATTTACACATTTTCATCCTGTGTGGTAGGTGTGAATTATTATTATATTAATTATGGCGGAGGACAAAGATAAATGTTAAACTCTTGTATTTCTTTAATTAACAGTATTGTTTAAATGCTGCGCTTGGGTTTTAAGTGAGCAAAACCAATCACTAGCAATTACAGTACCTCATCATATTTCTAATAATCTCTAATCTCTCTAATAATAAAGAAATGATTCAACAACCCCATCCACAATGTCATATACAGTAAACCTGGGTTATATGATACTGTATATGTGTACAGAATAATACAATTTCAAGGAGCTGCAATTTGATTCAACCCTGTTGCTTTAAATACTGAATGAAGGGTTTCGGTTAATATGCAGGATACAATGCTGTGTACATTGCATGCATAGGAGAGGCCTTACTGTAACTGAGACAAAGCACACACAAGGACCCATGGACGCACCCGTAAGTACAGTTCAATATCAATTAAAACAAATAATAAAACATAAAGACAGCACACAGATACTATTTATGCTACGTGAGACAAGTGAGACAAGTAGTCCTGACATATGCACACACTGTACAGACACAAACATTAGCACTAGAGCATCAACACCAACACACTGGTCAAGCTAGGCATCTGTATAAGGGAAGGAAAGAGATGAGATGATGATGATGATGATGCTTTATTATGTGTTCTACACAGACAGACATGCAAATTAGTACTCTGCTGGTTAACATACTATTTAGCAGGCTAGTGTGGTTGTTTGGCTATAGCTGGGGTAGTACACGTACAGGGAGGGGATGATGTGAACATGCTGCTGATGGGGGAAAAAAATAACAAAGATACTCACTGCAGTGGGAGAATCCTAGAACCTGACCCATGCTCCATCAAGCCGCAGCTGGGCCTGTCCGCTCCTCTCTCCCCCCTCCGGCTCCTTCCAGATGCTCTCACTCATCCGCTGGATCTCCTCTCCTCGTGCCGGGTCCCTCACATTCTGCCTTTTTCCTGTCCTCCCTCCTGCTCCTCCTCTCCACCCATCCTATACCGCGCCACGGTCTCGAGCGCTCCCTCTCGCGCTGTCAAAGGGTTGCCAGGTTGAGATATAATGCACATTTTCGATGGCGCGGTGTTCTGGTGGAATACTTTGGCACTACAGTATAATGAAATTGCATACTTTCTATATATGAATACTTTCTATATATATTTTCAGAAATAGGCTGCATTTGGTAATCCATTACATCACAAGCCCTGGATTACTTACTGTATGTGGGTCATTCTAGAGAAAAGGTGGAATTTGGGACATAGAAATCTCTGGAAACGTATTTCTTCTTTCACACCTTTAACCCTTAATAACTTACTTTTAAACTGCATGAATCCACACAATGTAAAACTTAATGAATTTTTTAATACAATTAATAACCTGAATGTGTTTGAAGAAGTTCTGACATGTCCTGACATTTGTGTATTTTTCAGTTACTGACAAACATATAAATGTCTAATGTCTGATTACACTGTATTCAGCACAAACTGGGCTACTGTAATATGTGAGCAGCATGTACAGTATGTACAAGTTTGCATATTGGAGGGGGAAAAAGCAGTTAAGCGTGATTATTCAAAACAACAACAAAAAAAGTCACTGAAATAAGACCACAAAACACATTCATGACATTTGTGTACAAGATTTGAGTGACCTGGATCTTGTCGTCTACAGGTTTTACTTCAAAATGATGTGTGACAATCATCCTGCTCAATCATTCACACAAAACAATACATTCATTTAAATCTTCTACGACACATCTTGTTTAGAATGCCATATGATGCGAGAAGACGTAAACGATCATGAATAATGCTGTAGTTCACACCAGAGAAGCCAAAGACCCGCATAATGAGCTGCATAATTACCCCTTTAGTCAAGTATGTGACTTAGGAAAGTGCTACAAGAAAATAATTTAAGGACAAAATCATATTTCTCTGTTTGTAGTTTATTTAGAATAACTCAGGATTCACTTGCAAAATTTCCAGGAACAGTTCAAGATAAATAAAAAGTGTAAAAACAGACAAAATGGTGCAAACAAAAACAGTGTAGTGTATATATATATATGAGTATATACTCATGAGTATATATAATCATGTAAATAAGGAACATGAGTTCTGTAACAACACCTGAGGTGTCACATTAGTCTTAAATAGCGCATCAAAGTCAGGCTAAATGCCCAATTTCCATAGCCTCTTTCTTGTCCATTGCAGTGGTATGAGACTGGTTCTGTTTTAAAGTTACTGATGAGCTCCTTTTTGTATGTGGTTGTGTATCCATATAATCTTTATTTCCTGTTACTTATTGTGCTATCAGACTATAACTCATTTCACAAGTTGGGATAATTTACAATAATAACACAGGCTCTCTACAAAATAATGGAATCATGTGCCTAGCATGCTGTTACAACGCATGTCATGGTATACACACAACTATTCAGTTACTGTATTTATCAGGATGCCTCCAAATTGGTTGTCCTTGAGTGTTTGATCAGACTACTGGCAGTACACTGTGATATGTTACAGAGCACTTAGATGTACTGATCTGTCCTAAGCTGCAATGACGTCAAGAGAATGCTGTTCTTTTGAATAGATCAAACTTACAGTTTAGTAGTTAAAGAATCTTAAATGCTGTGAAGGTGATAGTTTCAAATACACAAGATTAATGGTATATCAGATGGGATTATACATGTTTAAAAGTCTTTATTGTATTATATTATGAATTAATTGTGAATATTGTATTAATCCTAAATAAAAACTATATATTTATGACTAGATTTGTCTATAACTAGGCTACATTAATGCTGCTATTTGCTATTATACAGTGGCTTAGTGGTTAGCACTGTTGCCTCGCACCTCCAGGATCTGGGTGATTCCTGGGTATGTGTACGTGGAGTTTCCATGTTTTCCCTGTGCTTGGTGGGGTTCTTCCAGGTATTCTGGTTTTGTTCTAAAGTCCAAAGACATGTAGGCTAATTGGTGTTTTTAAATTTCCTGTAGTGTGCTTGTGTGCCCTGCTATGGGTTGACACCCTGTCCAGGAAGCACCCCTCCTTGTGCCCCGAATCCTGGGGGATAGGCTCCAGAATGTATAAATGAATGAATATTGGCAAATGTATGCTTTGGAAAATTTCATCCTATTTAGTTAAGTACTACACAGTGTTAACAATTACAATTAATAATTACATTGAGATACTAAGTCATTTAAAAAAAAATTATTTGTATTGTATGTATTTACAGAACATACATCCTTTAGTATACTGGCATTCTGTTTCACTATCTGGATACATTACAAAATGCTGACATGTTTATAATGTTAGCACAGGAACATGAGCTAATCCAAGCGCATTACTGATGAAGGGATTATCAAGAGTCTGAAACAGAGGGAGGGAGCAACAAGGCACATGGGGTGATCACATTGAGGGATGAGTGAACAGAAATACCCTGGCCAATAACAGCACTTGGAGCAGAGAAGGGGACCAGGTAAGCTGCCCAGGTTCCTCATTGAAAAAGTAACTTCAACTCTATCTACATTATACTTTATTTAGGGACCAACATTCATACAGTATAGTAATAGCAGAGTTAAAAATAGTTTATTACAAATATCACTTTTTCAAATATCACTAACAATCACTTTTCTGGTTTTACAGATATTTAATAAAATCCTTAATCTTTGCAAGTTCCAAAAATCAGGTTGAAGCGCTGAGTAAAAGAACAGCAGAAGGTTTAAAAGAACACTCTAGCTGGTCATGAGGACGGCAAGGCGAGCCAGTACAGTGGAGGTTCCTTCATTCCTGCGACAGCTGGTGAAGGAGACCGAAAAGATGGTCACTTTTTTTTTCAAGGGAGGGCAGGAGGAACAAAAAACAGACGATGATTCAGACTCTGAAGAGGATAATGATGATGTGGAGGAGATACCCAGCCCTTACCTGGAGAGGCCAATGCTACAGAAGTATACTGACGAGGGTGAGAGTAAATGGGGCATTAGCTATGCCCTGGCCTGCATGCAGGGATGGCGTGCACAAATGGAGGATGCCCACACGTGCATGCCCGAGATGACTGAGGCCCTATCTGATTGGAGTTACTTTGCTGTGTTTGATGGGCATGCTGGAAATACTGTGGCTCAATATTGCTCCACACATCTGCTTGATCAAATCCTTGCAACAGGTGCATGTTTTATTTTATATATGACAAGATTCTTAAAAAAAAAAAAAAAAAGCATTAGCATTGTATGGTCTTTTAAGAGAAATAGTCAGCTGTAATTTTAGAGCCCTCTACAGGCTGTGGTGTGAACTGCATAGGAAACTGACTTACTGTATTCCATAACCAACCCCACACTCTGTCTTAAAACTGGTTGCCTTTTTTTTTATTCAGTAAAGAGGGCTGGGGCAAACAGAATAATGAATAATGAAATCTGAATAATGAAACCAGTTGTTCTAGTGCAAAATGCTATGAAGTATTTTATTATGATTATCACAGATGTCTTTCAATTGCAGACTGAGATTAGTAATAATAAAAAAAGAATTAATCCTAATTTACTGACCAGTATTTCTGTAGAACTAGAGTCCTCCGATTGCTTTTGGGCGCTAGAGTAGAAGCACAGCAAATATGATCAGAAGAAACAGGATACCTGCAGTAGTGTAGTAAATCCTTTCTCAATTATCTCTAATTTGAAACAAAACCCTTCCAGGATCCTTTCAAAGAATTACCAACTCATCTGCCAATAGGTTCTCTAAAACCTAGTCTGAAAGATGGAGGCCATACAGTTCATAGTTCTAAAATGTATATCACATAAAATAAATATATATATATATATATATACATACACACATTAAGAAGATGTGTTCAAACTATATATAGATCCATGCCAGCAACACACGCGTGTTAACATCATAATGTGTATTGAGGTTTTTTAGATATGTCAGGTAGAACGAAAATTATGATTACATTATACAACCTGTAAATTTTACTAATACTGTAATATGGGAATGATGTTACATTCATTTATAGTTGATTAAAATGAAATAAAATCCAGTTCATCATACTGCCTATGTTTTGCTGAAAAAAAGATATGTCGGTACATAATGCACATATTATGCCTCTATATCCCATATACAGTATATGTTAAAAAAAAAAAAAAAAGCAGCAAAACCAAAAAAATGGCTAAAATGCTCAGGGTTGTAAAAGCTACCAGGGATATGCAATTGTATACTTTTGTGCTTTTCACAAAACAGACGTTGAGTCAGTAGGGAATTAGATTCTACATAAAATAAACTCTCCTGTACCTCCTGAGGCATCAAATATGATACTTCAGTCAATGCAATTACTGCCGAAATGTATTATTTTTACATGATTCAACAATTATCACGTACCTTGTATAGGACTCTTTCGGTGAAGTGCTTTTAAAAATGTCTCTTCATCCTCCTCCAGGTGGCATAGCTGCAGAGGAAAATGTGGAGCAAGTGAAAGATAGCATTCGAGATGGGTTCCTGGGTATTGACCGCCACATGCATCAACTGGCGCATACCAGTGACTGGGACCGCAGTGGCTCCACAGCAGCTGCTGTCATGATCTCTCCACAAAACATCTACTTTATCAATTGTGGTGACTCACGCACCTTCCTGTGTCGCAACAGACAGGTGGTCTTCTACACTGAGGACCACAAGCCCTGCAACCCACGCGAGAAGGAGCGCATACAGAACGCAGGAGGCTCAGTCACGCTCAAGCGCATCAATGGCTCTCTGGCTGTATCTCGTGCTCTTGGAGATTTCACCTTTAAGGAGGTGGAGTGGAGGACACAGACAGAGCAGCTGGTGTCTCCCGAACCGGAGGTCTATGATCTGGAGCGCTCTCCCAGTGATGAATTTCTAGTGGTGGCTTGTGATGGAGTTTGGGACGCCATCAGTAATGAAGAGCTGTGCGCCTTTGTGCACAACCGGCTTTCAGTGTGTGATGATTTGAGAGAAGTCTGTTCGCAGGTCATTGACCTCTGCCTCTATAAGGTTAGAAACTCAACAAATGATGATTATTAATAATTTCTGTGTTTTTGTTGACATGATATATGATACAGAAAATAAAATGAGTCCAGTTGTCAGGAATACCGGTGAGGTCACAAGGGAAGATTGAAAGGATTTGATCAAACTTGATAATCAAATACTATAGTCAGAATTGTAAACGGTCAACATGCTAAAGCCATGCAATCAAAGTCAGCATTAAATAGAATAGGGCAAGATTTGAAAACCAAAACTAATCTAAAAAACTATGATCCTATGACAGAAAACAAGACTTGATAAAGACTGACAGCAATGACAGATAGTGTTTACTTCACAACAATAATGTGAGTCATTTTATACTGTGACTGTGAGTGAGTGTGATTGAAGCAGTGGTCTGATGAACATGGACATCTGAGAGTCTGTGTTGGTGGTCAGTTGCAGCCTGGAAATGTTTGTAGGCCATCCTGAGATTTGTACTGTATGTATTGGTCATACGTCAGCACAGAGGCCTCATGGATATCATGCCTCATGGCACTCCACGTTGTTTAATGAAAGAAATGGGTACTGTATTGAGAACCAACTGAAATTTGTTCTTGAATTTAGTAAGAAACTAGTAATTCAACCAGTTTATCGTTATTATGAATTTTTTTTTATCTTTGACCATTTGGTGGGTGACACTTTGGCGTAGTTGTTAGCACTGTTGCCTAGGTTGAGAATTGAGGTGAGATTTCCGCCTTGATTATTTGTGCAAGGTATTTGCATGTTCTCCTCATGGGTTCCCTTCGGTTATTCCGGTTTCCACACACATTCCAAAGACTCATGCGCTAAGACTCCTGGGATAGGCTCCAGGTCTCCCGTGACCCTGTACACTGGATATGCGGTATAGAAGACGAATAAATAAATGAATGGATGAATATTTTGAGTTTTTTTAAACGTATGATTATATAAGAGGAAATTGAGACACCCAGGGCATCTGTTCTTTCTGGTGTGTGTATATAAGAATCTATGTACAGCAAAAATATTTACTCAATCTTTTGTTTAATGTACTATCCATCTCCAGCCTAACATGTTTGACAGCCTGGAGAAAAAAAATACACAAAGAACACAAACTGGGTAGTAAGCATACACACATGATAAAGGACTTGATATGATAGCTTTGTTCTACAAACTTTATTTAGTCTCGCTAGGATTAGTGAATTTAATAGAAAGCTATCACATTGATGTGCACAATGATTATTACTGTATGTTTTTCATTCTTATAACTCTTCTATAATGCTGAGGAAATGTAAACATTTATTTTATATTAATATATTCATAATATATTATGCAGTCATGAACACTTTGATCCCATCCCAAACTATTACAACCATACTACCAATATGTCTGTACACTGATGGTGTAATTACTATATAGGAACAATATTTAATGCACATTTTGTTATTTGGGACACACAATGTAGGCACCTGGGTGAGATTGGGAAAGATGTGTAATTGGTGAGTGTCTAACATCCTTAAAAGAGACACCCAAGAACTAATAAATCTATATTTTATTGTAAAATTTTATAGATATAAAAAAAATACTATTTGAGTGTCTTGTTTTATACAGTAGTTATGTAGTGTCTTCGAGTTATGTAGTGTCCAATAGAACATAACCACTTGAAATGCAGGGAGCTTTTGCTGCATCCATTCATACATTCCTCACTCTTGGACTGGACCCCATTTTCTATTAGATTAATTTCAGATCTTGAATAATGTATTTTTGATCATTTCACTGAACAATTAATATAGCAGGTTCAGTTTCCTTTGGAACATGAGGCACATCATCATTTATTATCTTTTCTTATAATTTACAGGGAAGTCTGGACAACATGAGCATCATCATCATCTGCTTCAGTGGTGCTCCACAAGTGACTCCTCAAGCATTGCAATGGGAGGCAGAGCTGGAACAAATCATAGATCTTAAAGTAAAAGGTTATCTTCTCATTCTGTACTAGAAAACCATTTACACACATCCTAATAAAACAGTTCAACAAGAAGCATCTCAGTCTAGTACATCAAACATCGAACATCTTGTTCTCACCCTGTATACAGAGATCATTCAACTGATCAGGTCTAAAAACGAAGAACCTGATCTGCTTCGTGTAATGAAGTTTCTGTCGACTGAAAGCATCCCTGGACTTCCACCAGGTGGTGGCATCGCAAGCAAGTGAGTGGAACAGAGGATTCATTATTAATGCACCATGCATTATTTGCATTATTAATGCACACCTAATGGATGCAATGTAATTATTAGAGGAAAAATGCATTCATTATCTGTTTTTTTTTCTCCTTCACAGGAGAGACTGCATAATTGCTGCATACCAGAAATATTCAGCAGCTTTCACAACTATTGAGCCAGTGGTAAGCCATGAACTGAATGATACCTTCATGCGTACTGTACTGTGCAAAAAGTTTCTTCATATTAAATTAAATAATGTAGAGTAAATTAACTAAATGGGAGCAATTGTTACTGCAACAGGTTGCCGCAGGTGGCTAAAGATAACATTTAAAAAATGGTTGTTGATGATATGATCATCTGTCATCATCTGCACTTGTTTCTCACTGGTTCGTGACCTAAGTTAGATATTTTTTAAATGCTTGACTGATTCATATGTCATTGTGTCGCTTAACAAACAAAAAAACATTCCTTTGCAACTGCTCGGGTACAGGGACTGCCCTGAAAATGAAAGCTGAAACTTGCCAAAAACAAGGGACAAAGAAAGTTCTTCAGGATGCCTTCATCCTGTTGCCTATCCCTCAAGACTACATTTAAAATCCCAGAACGTCTGTCTCTTTGGAAGCAAAATATGAAGAAGTGAGGGGAGGCTCGAGTACTGTAGTTCTACTTGGACTGCTCAGAAATGAGACAATCATTAAATCTAAATAAAATATTTAAATGCTACAGTATATGCATTTTATTTGAGAAATTACTATTGAAAATGGTTTATTATTTCAAATCAACAAAGGACACCACAATACATTTAGAGAAACAATAAACACAAAAAATGTCACCTGATGTGAAAGTTAAAAAACACATTTGTTCTGTACAGTCATTAAATCAGTGAACAACAATGAACATGTACTCCCTTTTTATATGGCAGATGACCTTTGTAATATTTATTTATTTATTATTTCTTATTTATTTACTTATTCACTCACTCACTTACTCATTTACCTACTTACTTAGTTACTTTACAAATATCTCCATGTTTAATTTTTTATGTCTTTTCTTCACTCTAGGATATTGGGGCCTCAGACGATTCTAACTAGTGGTGGTTGCCTTGGAACCTACTGTATGTCAGAAGCCTCACATTGTATACAGAGCAACTGTCTTTATCATGGGAAACATCACAGATGAATTGTAACACTGTAAAAAGTTTACTCATTTTTTTTTCTAATCTAGATATACATTGAGAACCATTAACAAAAATATAGCTGATACAGGAAGCAGAATCTGCATAATGTAGATGTTAACATTATATATTTAAAAATAAGGTATTAACACTCCCATGTGTACTGGATATATAAAATGCTTTTACTTATTTAAGAAAATAAATATATTACTTATATACTTATATTTAGTTTTAATATGTATTTGTTACTATATATTTTAGGATGACATAATAGTCATATAGAATCTTGTAATTTAAAACTTTTAAAATAACATGCATATGTATTTGTTATCTCATAGAATGGCTTATGCACTTGTTTTGTTTTCTCTTGTTTTATTATTATTATTATTATTATTATTATTATTATTATTTAAAAATATTAATCAGTGAAATATGAGTTTACTAAATATACAAGTATATTCATTGTGGATTTAACATACAAAACAAAGTATAAACATATAATGTACTGATTGCCAGCTTTTTGAAATAAACCATAGACACCACGCGATTTGCATTTTGTTGTTGTTGTTGTTGTTGTTTATAATGTCTTACTATACTTATTACACATGATTTAGATGGAGTATTTTAAAACCAAGTCCTAATGTACTTTTTCCATCGCTTTAGAGTACACTTTATCAAAAGCATCATAACTGTTTGCTAATTGCTATAAGTGAAAAGCTGAATTATCCTTACTAACCAAAAGCATAATATATCATTGGCTTGTAATCTACACCTGCAATCTAATTATAGTATAATATATTTTTATGTACATTCTACTGTATAAATCACACATTTTATATATAAATATACAGTACATGAAAAGAAAACTTTAATAACACTCTGCTTTAATACAATTTCACACCAGACCTTAAAGACAATCAGGTGCCTACAGTACCAGAGCTACTGTTCAGCATTCTTTCCCTAGAAATTGCACTATACCATCTAATACCTGTAGAATGTGTTACTTAAGTGTGGCATGTCTTGTCACCTCCATACTAATTACTCTAGCCATTTCTTTAGTGCTGCTTCTCATACTGTATGTATTTGAAGTGCAACAAAATTAGAGGAACAGTGAATGTGAGCTCAGAAACCTTCAGCTCAGGAGAAACAGCATAAGCCGGACACGGAATAATTTTAGTCGAAAAAGGAAGGATTGATTTCATCAAAGAAGGTAAGCAATGAGCATTAAATTTCTTTCCTTGTCATAGTGCAGAAAATGCTACAATACAGTGTAAATCTGAAATATGAATGTAAATTATATTGTGAGATGTAACACTTGTAATGTTTTTCTTAACCGATTTTGTTGTTGTTGTCTTACTAAACTTATTACACATATTTTAGACAGGGGAATATTTTAAAGCCCACTGCTACTTTTTCCATGGCTTTAGAGAGAGAGAACAGCATTTGTTAAAAATGGTACCTTCTGAATAGCAAACAAAGACAACTATAATATAATACGAAAATTATATTTTAAAAAAGTAATAACCAAAATTAAACTATACTATGTTAAAATGTTAATCAGTGAAATATAGGTTTGATAAATACTGTATATTAATACAGTATTAATATAAGTATATTAATTGTATATTTAAAAAAAAATAATAACCAAAATTAAACTATACTATGTTATGTTATAATTTTATGTTAATTTCTGTCATTTGTCATGGCTATCCGTCTTAATTTCTCCATTTCTCATTAAGGCAAGATGCGATTAAAAGTGGAGGCTGGCTCAGACTATGGCAGCATGGTTGGTGCCGGCCTGGCAGGCACACTGGGATCTTCAGAGACTCTTCCTCTTCTCATCCCAGAAGATGAGCCAGGGCCGACTTATTTGAAACCCATGACCAGAGATGAGCTTGAAGCAGTAGCTGGAGGACCTGGCTGGAAGAAATTCCGCTCTCACCTGGTTCTGCTCTTCTGGCTAAGCTGGCTAACCATATTGGGGACTGCTATCGCTGTGATTGTACAAAGCCCACAGCCTGTAGCTGGTCACCTGCACTGGTGGCAGAAAAAACTTTTCTATCAACTACAGCCAGCCCTGTTCATGGATGCAGAGAGCACAGGGTCAGGAGCTATAAGCAGTGAGTATCAGCATGTTAGTAATGTGCAATCAGATATACAGATAAAGCAACAGTCCCTTATACTGTAACATTTAGTCATTTAAATAGATATTCTGAATAATATCTACTGCACATTAAATATACTGTATGTCTTAGGCTTTATTGATCACATTGCTTCATTCATGTCATTCATGTCAATAAGGTACTTTAGGGCTTTACTTAAACACATTATTTTACATACTGTATATACACTATATGGTCAAATATTTGTGGATGTCCCCAAACTGTTGACATAAAGTTGGAAGCATGCAAATATATAGAATGTCTTTGGATCCTGTAGCATTACAATTTCCACTGACTTTAACTGAAGGTGCTGCATATACAGTAGTGTAACTTATATTCTATCATGCAATCATACTATGCCAAATTCTGATAAATTATTGCCAGCCAGTGGTGGCTAACTTGATCACGCATATCCACGTCACAGGATGGATATTCTAAAATTGACAGAATCTGTATTTCTGACCCTCAGAAGTGTCACATATTTAGTTCTATCTAAGTTTTGCTTTACTTTTACTGTACACTGTTTGCCCCCTGTGTGCTCTGCGGTGAGTCAGTATTGCTTATATCATCCTTCAAAATGGCCAGCCCGTGTGCACTCAGTCTGTACTTTGTCAGAACACCCTGTGTTTGAAAACTGGGTTTATGAATTATATTTATGGATGCAACATTCTTCATTCTACTTTCATACAGAAGTGTCTCATAAACTGCCATACCTGAAGTCTTTGGGAGTTGGAGTTATAATCTTGGAGGGATTGTTCAGGCCTGATGTCTCGGTCCAGAACCTGACTCAGATTGATGAGAGACTTGGCACTTTACCTGAGTTCCAACAGTTCATCACTGACAGCCAAAACGCAGGTAGATTTTAGAGGTTATATACAGTAGATACACTGTTTAAACCACTAACACTTTTCTTCTTTAGGGTGGAACTATTGGGCCCTTATGAGACACTTATAAGCATTACAATATATTTCATATTGCAATTTTATAAAGGTTATGTTTTGTCTTTATATGAAAAAATTAAGAAAAGAGATTACTTATTTATTGTTATGGGTAGGTTGTTGCCACACATTTATTTTTGTCATAAAAGGTATTCATTGTTTTTATTAACAGTTTCATAAAAACTCTTATATAAAAGTATATATATATATTTTTAAACTAAATAAGGGTATAACAGTTACACATTACCTTCTAGAAGTCCATACAGTATATATTTTTTTCTTACTTTTTACATATATTAAATGGTATTTATATAATAATAATAATAATAATAATAATAATAATAATAATTTTAAATGTATTTTTTTTTATTTGTTTAAACATACTGTACAGTTTTGAACATGTACTATTGTAATTGTGCTCTAGGTGGCGATGTTCAGCTGTACAGAATGTTACTACAATATAAAAAATTTATTTTGGTGTGTCATCAGTTTTTAGTTCTGTAATTACCAACTTTTTTTTGCATGTTATTTATATATACTAAGTAGTGTGACTGTGTTTTATTCAGGTATAAGGGTTATTCTGGACCTTGGCAAAATAGACACCAATAACACAGAGATCTCAGCAAATGCTTCTGATCATGTCCAGGTAAATATGCAGAGCTTCAGTCATTTCGGTATAATTGTGTGTGTGTGTTGCTTCACTAGCTTGTGATTTTTAATGATCTCTTCTAGGTTGCATTAAGGTACTGGCTTGAGCAAGGTGTATCTGGATTTGAAATCTACAATGCAGACACAGCGTTTAGCGAGGAGGTGAATTGGTTCTAAAGCTTCACTGTGGTTAATAGAAAATCCGTAATTTGTTTGCAAACAGAACATAAATTGTGTGTTTCCTTATTTATGACGTACAGACACTGAAAAAATGGAAGGAAGTGGTCAAAGAGTTTGGCGCAGGTGACAATGAAAGGTATTCACCAGGAATTGTAGCGCCTCACTGTAACCCTCCTTCACTTTGTCAGGAATGTCAAACTGCAATGCATTTACTTCCTAGTTTAAACAATGACAGACTTTATTCTGAGGAGCAGTATGCTTCACACATGGTCGTGCATTATTGAGGGTCCTCTGTCCTATTATTTGTAGGATCATGATGGTGAGGGAAATAAGTGAATCTGTTCCAGGGTTCAATATTTCCGAGGCAGCTATAAACAGCTCTCTGGTGGAATTAGTATCAAGGCCTCTGATTCCTCCATCCTCACATGCGTTATCTGCATCCGAATTAGCTGAAGCTATGGAGTCCAAATTCAAGACCCTGCAGGGAGAATGGCCGAGCTGGAGAGTGAGTGGATATCTTTTTTTTTTTATAACGTTATATTTAGTCCTCTAATCTCAAGCTAGATTTATAAACAAAAACAGACGGGACATGAATGATATTTCAGCGTGCATATCATTGCATCAGGACACTCTACTGTAAACATGTGGTTTGCTTTATTCATGATTATTGACTCAATTATACATTCAAAATCATGGTTTGTTCAGTTCTTGAACAGGAACTGCGCATAAGGATTGTGTTCTTCCCTTTATTGCATGTTTCAATTTTAGAACGGAACAATTGTAGGAAAATGCATAATTCTCTTAGGGTTTGCTGATTGTGGCATTAAGACAAAAAGGAAAATGTTTGCTTAATAGCTCAGGGGTCACGTTCCCGAAAGCAACACGGCATAATAATCATTTTAATGTAGCAGAGGGAGTTTCACATCAAGGGCTTTTGGTTTCATTGGAACTCAATTTTATTCCTTACAACTCCCCACAATGCTTGACACAGGGCAAAGACTACAAAATATACACGCAAAATACACAACAGTGAGAAAGATCAAAGACAATTAGAAGTACTTGTGCAACACAATCCAATACAACACATCTGATAGTAATCTCCTTAAACAAAAAAAAATAATTCAAATTCATGCCGCAAACATGCTTTATTGTGCATCGTTTAAATGTGCAGTAACTTACAATTAAACTGGATTGTCTGTGGTTGGTGAGTTTCTCATGTTTTATATCCAAGCAGAAAACAACACTGACACTCCCAAGTTACAGGATGACATCTGTAGGGTGCATAGAGCCAAAGTTGACTTCTTTTACATGCTTGAAGGACTATTACAGAGAAAAATTTGAGAATAAAAGGAACAGCTGTTGAAACAGTAAAAAAAAAAAAAGACCACAAACCCCAATTGCACCAAGCCAGTGCAAATGTAGGCTAAAATGGACAGGAACCCAAAACTCTGGAAGCATACTACAGCTATTATTAAACAAGTGGAGATATAGCCAAGTATTAGAATGCTACATGGGATTATTATTTTTTATTTTTTTATCCTAAGAACTCTTTGTCTGATAAATACAATAAACAAAGGGTCGTCAGCTGACAGACCACAGTCCAGATGTGGACCCAAATAAATATTTCAGTACATCAAACTTATTAGTTACAAGATAAAAATATTGCACCAGAGCTAATTATCTGGGAAAAAAACAGCCATGCTGCAGTAGCTTTAGTTTTTTCAGTTTGAACTAGTGCATCATCTATATCAGGTGTTTGTGATTTATGCAGTCACATGCGTTTATGTCAATTAATTGCATAAATAAAATAATTGAAGATGGCTCACCAGACCAGAGACTGATTTAAGGGACAGAATTTAAAAAGGGGGCTATTTTCAGAAATAGGAAAAAGGATTATTTTTTTCTCTCTCTGCATGTCAAAATCAAAACAGTTGCATCTCAGCTGTTCTGTATCTATAGTCCAAATTCATCATGTTAAGTGCTTGTAGTAAATAGAATACAGCAATTTTACATTTTCTTTTTATAGCAATTAAGTATCATTAACAGTTAAACATTAAAATATTACCAGTTAACTGGTAGAACCATGTTATGTTAATTCCTTAACAGGACCTTTGCAAGCAGGGAGTTTTCAAAGACCATTAGGATCTGTTGTACGTATACCCATGCACCATAAAAGTGTATTACATACTAAAGGACCACCATGCAGATCAGCTAGATGGTGTACTGTTCAATAGTTAAGTCAAATGTGCAAATATATTATAAACTGACCCTAAAGTGAGAAGAATATGGGCCTGGTATTGTATCTTTGTATTCTTCTCACTTTAGTGTCAGTTTAGAATACATTTGCACATTTTACTTAACTACACAGGGATTAAAAAAAAAAAAAAAAAAAGTCTGGTCATCTATGAGCTAGTGGCATTTCTGGATCCGACATTTATCATAAGGGTTTTCGGGTTGAAATAAAATGATCTTATGAGGTTATGCATTATTAGTAACTGAGGTGATATAATACAAAAGTTCTGCATTGTACTATAAATCACCTGTATGTGTGTGTGTGTGTGTGTGTGTGTGTGTGTGTGTGTGTGTGTGTGTGTGTGTGTGTGTGTGTGTGTGTGT
>JAQQZT010000003.1:10620140-10631729 GCA_030068275.1 Clarias platycephalus
TGTGTGTGTGTGTGTGTGTGTGTGTGTGTGTGTGTGTGTGTGTGTGTGTGTGTGTGTGTGTGTGTGTGTGTTACAGGTGGATGGGCCTGTAGCCTGGAAACTACACAACGTCATGATGGTTCTTATGATGACCCTGCCTGGGACTCCCATTATTAGATATGGGGATGAGATTAGTCAAGCACCAGTAAGCACACAACCTTAAACTTGCTTGCTTATCAGTTTTAAACAGGACCATTTATGAATATTTGTGGGTCAAAAAGTGAAGCAAAAGGAGTGACCAATTCCAGTTCTGAAAAGTTTAAATAGCCCGTGTTTATAAGCGAATAACGTAGAATAACCTACACCACCATCATAAGTCATACAATTACTTGGAAGAGGTAAATAGAGTGAAAACAGAGATGCACGATTTTACAGTGGTACAGTGGGCAGAATTGCAGCCTCACATCTCGAGGGTCTTCCAGTTTAGTCCTGAGCTCAGTAGTTACTCTCTACATGGAGGTCCACATGTTGTTCCAGTGTCTTTGTTTTTTTCTGGATTCTCAGACAGAGACATAAGACTCCCTTCGCTTTCCATTTAATCTCATCGCTAATCACCACAGAGATGGTGGTGGCTCAATGATTAAGGAGTTGGGTTACTGACTGGAAGCTCGTTCACATCCCAGCACCACTAAACTGCCACTGTTGGCCCCTTGACCACTCAACTGCTAAACACTTAACCGCTTGGCTGTATCCTGTATAAGATTCTAAGGCACTTTGGATAAAAGCATCAGTCAAATGAGATAAATGTAGAAACCAAAGCAATCATAAGAGATTTATTTTACATAAGAGGGCTTTTTTCTTAGAGGGTTCCCCTTGCGTCATGCGTCAATATGCCTCTAAAAGTTCACATTTTACAATCTACAGCTTCAGTCAAATTGATTGGTTTATGTTTCTTTGCAGAACCTGCCTCATTCAAAGCCGTCCACAGCCCTGTTCCACTCTCTGAGTCGTACCCGTTCGCGTGAAGAAGCATTCCTCTATGGCACCTTCACCCTTCTTACTTTCAATACCACATCACTCATCGTTGGTTCCACAAACAGCACGACCACGCCACCTCTGGCCTTCCTGCGCTCGTGGGGATGTACTCACTTCCTGGTTCTGTGTAATTTGGGTTCAGAACCTTATGCTCTGGACTCTAACTGGATCTTGAGTCTACCTGTAGATGGAATCTTTGTAACTAGCACAGGTCTGGATCGCATTGGTCCAGTGACTCTTCAGTCCATAACGCTCCAACCTCAAGAAGCCATTGTCATTAAGCTGCTTGAGAAAGGCCCTGACTTATGAGTGGTTTTATGAGTAGCATGAAATAAAAAATTGGAGTTGATATGTTTCTACAAATATTGTGACAATATTGTGTAAACTCTGTACATTAATGTGATTTGGTATCTCTATACACTAATCAGCCATAATATTATGACCACTGACAGATGGACTGAACAACATTAATCACCAGCTATACACCAGCAATTACAGGATCATGGGCACCCAAGGTTCACCAATGCCTGTGGTGACTGAAGGCCAGGCTGTGTGCCGGACATCCAATGCCGAACACACTAGTCCGATCCACAGAGGCTCTACCTTGTAATCCACACACCCAAAGGCCCTGCTGCCAATCTGCAGGTGCCACACACCTAATGCCACACCAGACCTGCCCCAGTGGCACAAGAGCAATCCAAAACCTAGGTGGATTTAATGTTAACGTTATGACTCATCAGTGTAGATTCCTCTGCTAACCACACGAGGTCACTCTATTATACTTGCTACAGTACTGTATGTCAGACTACCCAAAAATTTGACTTAAGTGATGTGTTCCTGCATTTTATTCATACTTGCAAATTATAAATGACCAAGACATAACTTGAGATTTCTCTGAATTGACCTCAGACAAACAGCCACAGCCAGCATGCATTGCCTCATGTCCTGAACAGCTCTTTTTTTGTGCTCAATTACTCAGAAAAGAGCTGTTTTAAATTATTTTGTTTTGCTTAAATCCATTGCAACCTAGGGAAAAAGCCACATCAAAGTCATGTTACATTAGAATACCAAAATTGCTACAAAAACAAACACACCTCTTTGTAGACATGCATAAGCATTGCACTGGAGACAGAAAAACAGATAGTCAGATGTCACTTATACCGTTGTGTATAGACTTATCTTTTACGAATCTGAGCAAAATCACTATTATCTTTCAACTAATGTGAAGACATAATTTAGAATTATTTTAAATATAAAGTGCAGTAAGTTGATACGGTTTTAATGTTAAAAAATGGATAAATCTCCTGTTTCCTTCGTAAAAGAAATGAAATAAATAAAAACTTACATCCATTACCACAGTATTGTGGACTCACGTATTAAACTTAGGGTCTCATTCCTATTTTTTTAACCTCATTCCCATTCCCAAAGAAGCAATTCCACCCACGCCTACAGCAGATTTCACCATAATAATAATATTACTATTAAAATATTCTGAAAATAAAAACAAATTAGTCATTTAAGATGCAGAGGCTCTGACCGGAATAAAGCACAAAGGATTGAGAATTCAGAACAGACACCGTTTAGCCTGAAAAAAAAGCTTGCCATCTGGATTTAAATAAGCAAATGCTTAACTTTGATTAGATGATTACTGCCGTGCTTACTATGTTTCACCTGGCAACAATTTGTTTAACCCTAACAGATACAGCTTCTCATTTCAAAAAGAAAAAAGTGTTGGAAGACATTTCCCCTGTTTGTGGAAAAGATACATTTTTGCATGCATCAAACAAAGAAGACAAATGAGATTGCTGAAATTACTGGAATTGTGTTTAGAACTGTCCCATGCATCCCACTGTACAAGGATAATGGTCAACTTCATAGAAGAAATGTGGTTGGAAAAAAACATGAATGACCATAACCAGAGATCACTTAAACCCTTGGTGAAGTTGCATCATAGAAAAATTGGCAGTAGAAATACCAGTCTTTAATAATAATAAAATCAAGAGCATTCCCACATGCAACGTGTGATGAGCACTCATGGAACTAGTCACTGGGCAATGGGGAAAGGTCATGTGGTCTGATGAGTCCAGATATAACCTATTTTAGAGTGTCAGTGTAAGAAAGGAAGCACATGAAGTGATGCACCCATCATGCACAGCGGCCACTGTACAAGCCTCTGGAGACAGTGTTATGAGTTGCTTCAGTTGGCTAGCCCAAGTAAAAAAAAAAAAAAGCAAAGTATATTAAATCTTAGCATGTCAAAGCATACTTAAATGTACTTGCGCCAGACTAATGACTAGTATATTTGAAGTTTGCTTTTGGAACACCGAATTTTATACTAAGTGCATTTAAGTTGTTATTATAAAGCTAGATATAATGATGTTGAACTTGTGTGAATATAATGCCTCAGGATAACTTGATTTAGCCCCTGATCTATGTGTTTTGCTTTCAATTTAGGTTGTTCTCCAGCGCGTCACCTGGAGTCATGATGGAGATGAGGATGATTGTTCATTATCAAGGCTATCATCATCGGTTCATCAAAGATTTGATGTGATTTATGTAGATTTTTTTCTTTTTTGTAGTATTCTATACTATATGTGAATGTGAGTTGATATTACTTAAACGTATTACATGACATGTCAACTAAGCGGTTCTGGGGCTGTTACTCATAAAAATTAACAGCAGTAGATGGTGTCCAACATAAAACCAAATTGCAAAATAACTGCACTTTATAGGCCAAAAGCACAATTAATTTGTCACCAGAGCATGTATTTATACTACTGTAGTCTAGATTATTTGATAAGCAGTTGTTATACCTCATGAGGAGGAGTTTTTCTAATTGTTTGTCAGACAAACTGTTCCTCCTTGGAATCAGCTCTTCACTGCTCTTCATCTCCACAGGGCTACTGCTGATTTCCATGGATATAAACTTACTGTAGGGAAATGGCTCAGGATCTCCATCTGACTTTTAATATTTAGTCACCTCAATGTCAAATTTAAGAGAAGCTGTATTCTCATCATCTAAAGCAAGTAAGTCATTCTCACTGAAGTGCTGCATCCTACAGCCCATTGTAGTGAGGAAAATCAATTCACCCAGTAGTCAGCAGAGATCATTATGAAGATAATTGAAGCTATATAAAGCAAGTAACTTGATTATTAACTATAGTGTAAATGCTGAATTCATGAATAGTAATACAATACTCCATTACTGTAATTAGTTGTATATATTTATTCATAACGTACTACTTTGTAATATATTACCCCAACACTGCCTGCATTTGTAAAAAAAAAAAAAAAAAAAAAAAATATATATATATATAAATAAAAATATATATATCCTCTTGAAATGAGATGGAAAGTGTAGAAAATATACATATACATACATATCCATACAGTATTTGGATGCCATAGTTAATTCTAGCACTGACCAGAGGTGCTAGAGCAATAAACATTTTCTGACCACAAAGTCTTTTTAACTCTGTATTTTAGATGCACATCCACTCAAATGCAACCATTTTTCTATGTTCATTTAGTACAAAATTTATAAATGTCAGCATTGGCTCACAATAGTTAATAGCATTAATCAGGAATAGTATGGTCATAAAACAGCAGCTACATTATTTTAACTAAATTTTAAGTATGAACAGGGTCAAACAGTCACAAATATATGTTCAAAAGATTCACAAGATTGAAATGCAGCAATGTAAATCACACACAAAGGACTGGGATGCAGCCCTTGGATGTACAGCCTCTTATTGTTGTAAAATTGTCCATTGATGAGTGGGTTTCCCATACTTGGGACACACCATTGAAGTGGTCAGAAAGAGGTATTCTACTGCCCTCCCAGTCAATCAGCAGATTGTTGAGAGACTTAAAAACAGAAGAAGAAAAAAATCTTAGTTAATTGAACATCACATGCAATAACAATCGAACATACACCCAGTATAAATTTTGTAATGTTTTGGTGTTTGTACATCACCACATTTAATTTGAAATGAAACACTCAATATGCCAGTGAAATCGAAAGAAAAGTTCGGCATTAACCATTCAGGAATTACAGACATGGTCACATACACACATCCATTTTGGGGGTTCTTTAAAAATTGAAGAAAATGTTTTTTTTAACTTAATACTTAATACTTGAATGTAATACAGGTACATGACCCATGCTGAGTTTTCTCTCCCAAGATGCTTTGCCAGACTTGTGGGTCTTCCTGCCTTCAGTCTTGGTTCTTCCTTTAGTGAAAAGCATGCTCTACTTTTATTTACTTGATTAGTCACCTAACCATACAACTACTTGTCAGCCATTTTTTCCCATATATTTATATATGGGAGTTTGCTTAATCATTTACATGAGGAAAGGTAAAGAGTAATAAATAAATGGCACATTCTGACTACATTTGTCCACCACTGTGTATCTCTCTCTCTCTCTCTCTCTCTCTCTCTCTCTCATGTTTGTACAGTAACAAACATCAGTCTGGGTTTCATGCTCACTAGCTCAACTTTAACTAAACTTTGACTTTATCACAGTAAAATGACTAGAATATCTGACAATATATAATAAGTGTAACACACCGCAGGTGCACTGACCGGGCCGCTGCCCTCCCTCATCACGGTGAAGCACTTTCTCCTGCAGGTGTTTTCTGTCTTCTAGCTACTGTAGACTCACTGGGAGCCGGTATCGAAGACGGCCGCTTCCCTGGGTCACGTAAGTGACTAACGGATTCCGTTCTGGCTCGATTGCTTTTCATGTATTGAATTTATCCTTGAATTTCCAAGCTAGAATTTCTCTATCTGAATTTCACGGCTTGAAATGGACTGTTGAGAATTTCATGCGACATTCAGAGCACTTAAATTCAAAGATTTTAATTGCTTTTCAAAGTCAAATATTTCAGTTTAATAAATTCTGTAGTATTTTCAAAATTAAACAATTCAACAGTGATTTCAAAACGTGTTTTTCATATGCTGAAATAATTAAAATAATTATGATGCTAATTTGCTTCCATAGAAAACAGGCTGAGAGCTACGGAACATTATACCAGAAGCAAAGTACATAAGATTTATCAACAACACATTAAACAATACATTCTATAGTTTAAAATATTTACTTAATTACAAACTACCTAACAAAAAACATAATATTTACTTTATGCCGATAAAATAAAAGAATACCGATAAGAACTAACGCATGAAATGATGCAACTTCAAGCCGTGAATTCAAACTAGAAGCGGAGGACTGGAGAACCAATCAGAAAATAGATAGTCCGAATCTGCCCGCCTCCAGTTTCTGATTGGCTGGTGTTGCCCTAAACTCTAGTCTCTGGTTGGCTGGAATGGTTGCAGAGCTGTTAAACTGCTGCAGTTCGTGCAAGTGTAGCTTTATGATATTGAGCGTGCAGAAGAGAGTGAGGTCGAACACATACATTGTTTTGTGATTTGAAGTGTGCAAAAACAAGTTTGAGAGCGCACGCACGAGAGAGATTCAATGTGCAAAAACGTGTCTGAAAGAGCATACGCAAGAGTGAGAGTAGTGCACTAAATATAAGCATGAATAAGTACATATGATAAAGTACATTCAAATTTAACTGAAAATATACTGAGACTACCGTATATTAAAATGTGTATTCTAATGCATACTTTCTTTACATTGTTAAGATTATTTCGAGCATATTTAAAAAATATATATACCAAAAAATACATTGAAAAACTATATTTTATTAAGTGTGCTTTGGAAATTACACCGACCTTTCACTATAAGTATATTTTCCTATAATACAGTATATTTTTGGAAAGTGTATTATAATACAATTATTTTGAAGTATGGTTAAAGTTTGTTGGTACAACTTTTTGTTAGAATACTGTATTTGCAAGGTACGATCAAAGATTTGAATATATTTGTAATACATTAAAGTGTATTTTTTTTCACTGTGGAGGTCTAGGCTCAACAATGTTATGTGGCAATAAAATGTAGTCGGCTATTGACCTGAATATATTAAATGCAATGCGATCTTCCCATCAATGGATTTTTTTTCATCCCTGATTGCACAGGCATATTCCAGAATGACAATGCCAAGACTCATAAGGCTCAAACTGTGGAAGAGTGATTCTGGGAATACGAGGAATCATTTTTACACATGAATTGATCATCACAGTGTCCTAACCTTAACCCCATTAAAAGGATGTGCTGGAGAAGACTTTATATCAACACAAGATCTTCATTCAAAAGTAATGCAAATCTGGACAAAAATAAATGTTATGATGTTGCATCAAGTTCAAACCTAATCAGAGCTAAATGCAGTCCAATGAAATATTAGGATATTAGGAGTTTGTAGTTTATTTTTGGCCAGGCAATGTATAATTTTTTCATCTATTTTAATTTAAAAACTGCTTGTCATAAACAAATATGGTACAAATATTGTTTTGTTCTGCCTAAAAGGGCAATCAAGGTTTTCTAATGCAGTCCTCATTTTACTGTCAGTGTTACTCTGTAAAAGGTTCAATAATGATGATATATCACTAGGGTATGAAATCTATCTGCCTGCATTTATTGTATAATATAATAATGGGCAATATTAGTGAGCTGGTCAACCCCGGCTCAATGGTGAGTAATTGTTACAATTTTAGTGAAAAGCAAATGTTATTTTTTAAGTTGTGTTTTCCACTTAATCATTATAAAATAGTAAGATTAGAGCCAGACTTGTGACTCAGACAAAGTGACAAGAGTTGCTCAAAATTTTACTTTCCTGTTAAAAGAAATTTCAAAATTAAGACCACGCCTTAAGAAGAAGTGTGAAGTTTCAGTTCTCTCTTTTTTCCTGTGGCATATAGAAAGTAGCATATGCTAATAATTATTTTTTGTGAACCTCATGTTCTCTGTTAGTAATAATACTTTTGCATGATACAAGTAAGAGGGCTTATGAAAGAAAAAAGTCTGCAAACATGGATGTTCCAAAGCATCCTTTATGCTGGACTCTGAGTCTATGTGGAGGTAAACTCGAGAAAGATTTACTGGTTTTACAACATAAGTTTAAACAAAGAGGTTTTTCACATCAAATAATCCTTAACAATCCAGAAAATAATGGTATTTTAATTTGCGTAGTCTTTTAGTTTTTCAATATGTCTCTAGTCTTTCTTGCATCATCTAAATGAAATATTTCTTCATTGTAGTCCTGAAAAAAAACTTATCTACTGTAAACTTAATAAAATATAAAGTATGTGCACCTGATATATTTGATTACAATCATAGAATATCATTAAGATTTTCCTTATTTCTCATTTCTTTTATTACATGAATTCGTAAACCTTACAGACCTATTAATAGAGAAAGGAGGATGTTTTTCATGTCTCAAAAAAGCTAGAGTCATTATGCAGTAAGACTGCTGTTCTGAGTTCCTTCTTTGTACGGGTACTGCCACAGGATCGTTAATCTTTGTTTGAGGGGATCGATAAATAAAAGGCCCTGAAATAGCACAAACATTTTCTTTCACAGAAGTTGCAGTTAGTCCAACTATTCTCCAGAATAGACTCTTTTCAACTGTTCACTGTCTGAATAAACAGACAACCATGAGTAAATGGAGCAATTGTTTTTGTATGCATGCAGAAAATCAGGAGATCGGTTTATGCAGCTGATGTCTCCTCAAATCACACAAAACATCACTGAGCGGCAGCGAGACTTAAATCATTACATTTTGAAATGGTTGCAATATTTATTTGGTTTCCTGGGATTCGTCAGGCAAGCCATACTAGCCAGCTATTCTGTTGTTTATTTAAAATCACGACTCTGTTTTGATTATTGGGATAAGCAGCCATAAACCATCTGTGATATTCTACAGGAGTATAGTTAATCAGCACTGTGTTGGGGACGGCCAATTTGCAAGCAACAACAACAACAATAAGTAACTGTTAAGGTATTTTACTGCGCTAATTCAGTGGATAAGTAATTGTCTCATGTTGGGACAGATAATGCTTTCCAAGAAAAAACAAAACAAGGATTTCCCCCTAGCGTCTAGGGCCTAGACTGATGAAAAAGGATGATAATTTTATCATCATATTTTACCTAGTAACTCACTCTGAGTCATGCTAATAAAAAATTCTTGATAAACACAACATACAGTACGTGACCTTGATAGTAAGAGTATGATAGAATTAAACATGGCACAATGACTAAAAGTAGGAAACCTCTAAAACTTCCTCAATGTTATGCTTACAGTACTCAGTAAAAGCAATACAAAAGTGAAGCTTTAGCTGATTTACAGTGACTCAAAAACAACAGTCAGCCGCACTTCAATTTCTTTTTTTTTTTTTTTTTTTTTCAAGACCATCTCTCCGTTTGTCAGCAGAGGTGAATATGGAATGCTTGACTGATCGACCATGAAACCGAGCTGTCCTTTTACTGTAACCAGAAACATGTGTAAGTGTTTGAAATGAGCTGATAATATGGCCCATTAAAGCATCTCACAATTAAGGACAGAATCTGCTTCCTGTCTAAAAAGCAGCCCTGCTCTTTATTGACTGCTATACCACAAATATTTGCCATGCATACTCATAGAATATGATGATGACCATGAGAATTCAAACAGGAAGCAATGAAAGTGTGTGTACATGAACCCTGTCAATTAAGATCACACACAGGCATTTACACAGTCTTCAGGGACAATACACTTGTATTGATGGCTTTTTGTCAGTCAGTAGATATACAGTTACTGATATTAGCCCATCAGTTGCTCTCACTGTTTGCCAGCCCCCTTTTAACCAATATGCAATAGAAAGTGACCACCATAGACCCACTACTGGCCGGATGCTACTTAGTTGGTGGACAGTATTGACATGATAGTAACATCTCAGAAAAGTTTGCTGAGCTTTTAAGCACTGTGCACTATTATTGCACACATGTCCCATACTGGTCCACATTGTTTGTGCATATCTAAAGCTCTATGTACAATTTGTGTTAAATGCCCTCTCACAGTTTCTAAATGATGAACTGCTGTTTGCTCGAGTTGTTTTACTGGTGGATATTTTTTCTCAACTCATCACTGCCACTAAGAAGTTTAAAAACCAGAGCAACACAGCTTCCCCTGGCATGTATACTACCATAAACAACCCCATGATCCAAAAGCCAAGACACTACCTAATCAGCAGTAGTTCTTGGTATTTTTGATTTGATGCCATTACTATACTGTATGTAAGCCTGTAGTAGATAGTAACCCTGCTGAAATATCCAGTTTAGTCTAATCAACTACCAACTGCCAAAACACACGCCGGGCAGGTCAAACTGGTATATCATCTTTTATGAAATAGTAAGTGATGACAAAGTGTCTGGTTTACCGTTACACATACTATGTTTACTTTAAAAAACAACAATACCAAAAAAAAAAAAAAGTACAACAGCAAATCAATGAGAAAATCTCAACCTTTTATGACTCAGTTAAGTCCAGTACTGTAATAAGGAAGTAGGAAATAATCACCTTTTGGCAAAGATGGTCTACCAGTTTAGAGTAGCTTGGTCTGTGTTGTCTCAGTATGACAAAGGAATATCTACTGCAATGTTCTGTGAAATCTGAAAGGTCAATTTATCATTTTACCATTCAAATCAACAAATTAAAATTTTGAATGTAAATGTACAGGAGCAGAAGCAAGTTAGCAAAAGCAAGTATGCTCAGCTAGCTAACAAAGCAGTGAATTATTTTCTTACCCCACTGACCAGCGAGTAAAACCCATGAACAAACGTGAGCAAACGATAACAATATTGATTATTTGGAGGCTTTACACTAGATTTCTTTAGTATAATATTACCTACCGTCATGATACAGAATAATAAAGAATGCATATATGCGTAATGTCAGGTTAGCTACAGTATGATTTTTTGCTTGCTATAGGACAAGCAAATGTGCCATTTACGGTATGTATGGTTGTTTTAAATTTGAGCAATTAAGGATGCAGCCAGTGATGGCTTAAATGGTTAAGCTGCTGAGTTAGTGCCAGATTGCAATTGTTGAGCCCTCGAGCAAGGCCATTAACCCTGTTTGCTTCAGGGGTCTGTATCATGGCTAACCCTGCCCTCTGACCTCTGACTCCTAACTGAAAAAAAAAAAATCATTTCAATGTCCTGAAAGGTACATGTGACAAATAATTGAATCATAATTTTTTATGTGATAAAAAAGCACAGTGTTTCCTTTAGTAAACATATTATTGAAAATATGGTTTCTTGTAAAGTACAGTAGTTTAAGCAAACACATGATGTTGGATGATCTTAAAACTGACATCCATCAGTCTGATTTACCTGTATGATGATCACAGCATGGCACAGGGCCCATTCATTTATTTACTTTAGTAAAGAAAACAGAACAGTAACTTGTGAAATAGTTTGTTCCCTATTGTTTGGTCCAGTCCAACATTTTGATCGCTTGGCTGCTACCCCCTACAACTGTATAAGGTATTAATAAAGAAATGTTTGTTCTTGCGATTCAAACACTCCATAATGTATTCAAACACTCCATAATGAAATGAACTAATTTCACTCATCTCTTCTGCAAATTCATCAACCTGTATACTAGATCCTATACCGACACATTTTCTTAA
>JAQQZT010000003.1:10631829-10650171 GCA_030068275.1 Clarias platycephalus
TGATTGTGTGAAGCTGCTTTGAGGCAATGACAATTGCTAAAAGCGCTATACAAATAAAATTGAATTGAATTGAATAATGTTTATTCATGGACACATGAGATATGAATGCAATCGAATACAATGTTTGCATAAAACAGTGATATGACATTTGTTTTTTGTTAAATTAAGTTGATTTTGCAGCCAAGCTATCCTTCAAGAACATGATCAAAAATGTTGCACTGGACCAAAAAGCTGTGTTGCTTCTTAGATCTAGAAATTTGACATCTTAAACAATTTCACAAGTTACTGTGGATGTTAATTTGATGTTTTTCAGCAAACATCAGCTTTCTTTCAGGTAGCTTATAGGATAGCTGACTATATGTTAGTCAGTCAGCTAGGTAGTTAGGATTGGTTTATGTGATGTTAGCTTAAAGCTCCCATAATTTATTATTTATTTAACATAACATTAGCATTGGTTAGCATTGGTCGTGGAGCTCCCCCATGGTGTTTCTGTTATAGTTCCAGTTGAAATAGCCTTCAGATAATAGATTTTTTCCCCCACACCTCAAACTCCTTCTGTTTTTAGTGTCTATGTAAATGAGCTACTACCATAGCCACACCCTGGCAGAGAACAGCAGAACTAATCACAGCTAGGTGGAGCTGAGCAACAAGCCAGGTGATGGTATGGACTTCTTATATAAGGTCACATCGAGCTGTGCTTTTTTTGGAATCATATGTGGAAATGTTTATTCACATTGTTTTTACCATTTATTGTTGAACATTTCAATACTTCTAAAGATTTATTCATCCCCCTCACAAAACAACAATGAAACATTTACGATATGATCGTGTATGATATATATATATACCTATATACCTATATATATATATATATACCTATGCCCCTATCATGTGACTGCGTAAATGTTTCATTGCTGTTTTGTGAGGGGTATTATATATATATATATATATATGCAAATGGGCAGTTGCTTGGGCAACTTTAGCCCTACCCTGCACGTCTGTATACCTGTATGTTCACGTTAGGAGTATGCAAAAGTATTTCAGCAAATCTGCCGACACTGAACAGCCACAAGATTTCAAGTGTTCCTGTGGGAATTTGTGCCCATTCATTTTGTAGAACATTTACGAGGGCAGGCACTGATGGTGGACGAGAAGGCCTGACTCACAATCTCCGTTTCAGGTCATCCCAAAGGTGCTCAATGGGGTTTAGGTCAGGGCTTGGTGCGGGCCAGTTAAGTTCTTCCGCACCAAACTCATCAAACCATGTCTTTATAATCCTTGCTTTGTGTACTGAGGTACAGTCATGTTGGAATAGAAAAGGGCCTTCACAAACTTTTGCCACAACATTGGAAGCATACTGTACTGTAAAGCAGCGTTGTCCAAGATGTCTTGGTCTGCTGAAGCATTAAGATTACCCTTCACTACATGGGGATAAGGAACCTGACTGAAACACCAGGTTTGGCCAAAGTCTTTTGTCCATATAGTGTTTTTTTTTTTTTTTTTTCATGCATGTAGAGTAGTATTTTACCTCACCCCAATAGGGTCATTGGGTATACCATGGTCATCCAAGTCTACAATAAAAGCTATACACCACAAGTGATTGAAGAAGAATTGGAAGTAGAAATGGAGAAAAATCTAATTTCATGGATGCTGCCCTCTACAAAGAAATGATGTTAGTGAAGCCCTGAAGAAAATTAGACAGGAGAATATTTTGGTATGGTAATGAAATCATTCTAAGTGGCCGGAGAGAGCAGTAATTAGTAATTAGAATGCGGCTCCCTCTTACAGTTTAGCTGCAGAGTGAAGGCACCAGTTCCTCTGCTCTGTCTCTCCTTCCTGTTTCTCGCGTCTGTACGACTTAAACACACAGCCAGTCGTTACTGCGAGACCCAGGAAGCAGCAGCAGGAGGAGGCTTCGCCGGTGTTCAAACTTTAATTTCCGACTGAAGTACAGTACAGCATCATTCGCGTCATTATTCGGCGTAAAAAGAAGCGGCTTTAACCTGTTTCCGTGAGAGTTTTTGACGCGAGAGTTATGGAGCTGCTCTTACAGATGTTGGACAAAACCTAATTGAAGAGGAACTCGAGAGCGACTCCACGCCGGGTTTCGTCATCGCGCTCCTCGTATCGACGGGGCTTTTTCTCCTAAAAGTTTTCACTGGATAAAGGGTCAGTTGAAGGACGATTTCTATGGGCGAAACATCTTTAATACAAATCTGTTACCGATTCGGCTGACTTTCACAGTTTGAGTCACTGAAACAGCAATGGAAATTCCGCTGACAGGTGCGTGTCTCAACTTCTTATCTCCGACCGCGCGCGACAGCGAAACAGCTGGATGTGCTACTGATTTCAGCCTCTGGTTATATAGTTCATTACTTTTTATCATTAACCAGTGCGACGTGAACAGCTCCTCTTAGTACTGTATATATTAAAACCAACCGAGTATCATATAATGCTTTCATGTTAGACCTGCATTTTTATTAGCAAAAGCATTTTTAATATTTTTAATATTATACACTGCTTTGCCTAATACTGTATTATATAAGTTAGGATTTCATTACTTACATAATACATTTTTAAATAATAGAATATTTTGTAACTCTATAGTATTACAGTACTCTCTTATAGAAACTGCCTGTTTGTATATTAATTATGTATTTGTATTCCACAGTCTTTCTAGGCTCAGGGTAAGAGCGACTCAATGATGATCACAAACAATACATGTGAAAATGTCACGCACATCCATGTGCAAAAGACCCCCTGGAACCTGGTGGTCAGCGCCCTCATGTTTCTTGCTGGTGTTGTGGGCAATCTGATTGCTCTGGCGATTCTCGGGTTTCACCAAAAAGAACGACGAACCAAATCTTCTATCTTCTGCATCCTAGTGACAGGACTTGCCGTGACGGATCTGATGGGGACATGCTTGCTCAGCCCACCAGTGTTTGTGTGTTACACTCATTCTACATCGCTGGTGGGCTTAACTGGGAACATGCATCTGTGTAACGCCTTTGCCTTCGCCATGACCTTTTTTGGCCTGGCTTCCATTCTGATCCTGTGTGCCATGGCAGTGGAGCGCTGCCTGGCCATCAGTCACCCATATTTCTACTCCAAGCACATACGGCGTCACTTCGCCATGGTTGCACTTTTCCTTATCTACCTTTTTGCAGGCGCCTTCTGCCTGCTGCCCATGCTTGGCATTGGCCGTTATAAGCAGTACTGCCCTGGCACATGGTGCTTTATTAAAATGGAGGCTATGGGTGAGGGTGAGGAAGAAGAGAGACGGACACTCGCTTTCTCCCTCTCTTATTCTCTGCTGATGGCCTTTCTCATTGCTGTTGTCTTTATCTGTAACGGCTCGGTCATCGTCAGTCTGTGTCGCATGCACCGCAGCCAGCTCACGCGCCGAGGTTCTGTGATCTCGACAGGGCGCAAGAAAAGGCTTAGCACCTGGTTTGGTCAGGGTGAGGAAGAGATAGACCACCTGGTGCTTCTGGTCTCCATGACTATCATCTTCGTCATTTGCTCCTTGCCTCTCACTGTGAGTACATAAACCAGTCATCTCATACTCTTTGCTACTTTGCAGATATTTAAACTGGATTAAAAGCAATGAAACATGATTATACAATGTGGACTCTTATGAAAAACTACTATAGTATAGATATACTTGTAGATATAATAAAATACTTAATATATATTCTTTTGGGCATTTTTGTTTTGTATTTTCTGTTGCCAGTACCTGATTGACTCAGGGCAACAACTTTATTAATGAAGCTGAACAATTGGCCGATTCTATTAGCCGTAGAAAATTGCGTTTTGTTTAGGTGACAGTAAATTGTTGCCAGTTGTGAATTGTTTATTTTGGGAGCATTCAAGTGAACTAAGACACTCTTAACAGTGCATTTCCTTTTTTATATAACATCATATATAAACTACACCCAGAATCAGTCAGGATTCTGGGTGTAGTCAGGAACAAATGGTTCGCAGATGCTTTTGACACCTCGGAACAATGTTACATGATTCACACTGTATGTATGTAATAAAGACACATATACTTTACATACACAAGTATACACCCATCAAAAAATCATCTCAATCTTTACCATCTACATTAACTGTATGTGTGTCTTACTGTGATGTAACATTGCATAAGTGATGCCTGGGTACCTGTATGTACTAGATCTAGTCACTGAAAGGTTTATAGCTGAAAGGTTTAATAATGTTAACATGTGTGCCAAGCTTGGAGACTAACTGACTTCCACGTGACTGTCTCTATGTTGAACTCGTGAATTTCATAGACATTGAAAATGGAAATGGAAAATGTTTTCTTTGACTATACAAGATCTGAATATAAGATACTGTAACTGAGTGAATGTGCTGCACATGCAGATTTTAGAGAAGGCAGTGCTAAAAGTTAAAAGTTAAGGATTTTTCAAAAAAGAAACATTGTTTACATTTGACTGACAGTAAAGTTCTTAAAATTAATCTGGCGGTTATACAGTACATATGTGGCTTGGACATTTTATGTAGCACACATATGTTTTGTATTTATGCTAATCATTACTGATTGAAGAGCATCATTTCCAATACATAAGTAGTCCCTGTCTTTACAGTACCTTAACTATGTATTGAAAACGACCACCAGTGATGAAATCATATTGTGCACTGATGTTGGTTTTTCGGCAAGTGGTTGCCACAGTGGACTATCCGGTCCGCACAACAACGTGGCACAGGTTTTAAGCCGGATGGCCTTCCTGACGCAACCCTCCCATTTTATCCAGGCTTTTGAACCGAGGCCTTCGACATGGCAGGAGAAAACACCTACTGTACCACTGAGCCACCAGTGCACTGATATAGTAGTTGAAATTAGTTATCTCTCTGACTCTCTCTCTGTCTTACCTACCTTTACGTTTTAACTGCTTATCAATGTACTTCAAGCAACCTTGCATGTTATGTAATACCTTGTAGTACATAAATAGGTTAAATCGATATGGGTAACAAAAAACCAGTATCAATAGTTGGGATCTCCTTTTGTTGTGGGGAAACACTATAGTCTTAGTATTATTATGGTGTAAGCAAATAGCTGCGCTATTGTAGTGCCTTTACAAACACCAAACACGCATATCAGCCACTCATTTATTAATTGGTTATTACTACTACAAAGTGTGACCTGGGAATAGTTTAAATTAGTACTACTTCCTAGTACATTTACCGGCGCCCCATGGACTGAAGACCATCATCAGATCACTGAAAACGTTTACTGATCTGGTGTCCATCACTGTGCTAGATGGTGACAGACTACCATCAAGATTCATAATTCCAAACACCACAATAACAACTTGTGTACACTATAAAGCTTCAAATACTGTGCTATTTAGTTTCTTGGACACTTAAGACCAGAGCTACAGTAGAGATGACTAGAAAGTTGAAAGAACTCAAGGACTGAAGAAATATAATAAGATCCCTAAACAGTAAATGATGCTCTGCTGAACAAAGCGCGGTAGCAGCTAAATTGCCGAGTTGGCCAAACATATTAATAAAACATATCCCATGTATTATTGTTCTCCCTGTGCACAAAGTAGGTGATAGCATTAATTAGTTATTGCCCATCTGCCTGAAGAGGTGTGCTAATTAGAATCAGCTGCTTTAGTTAAAGGATGGAACACATATGTGGTAGAATTTTTACTTTCTGAAGTTATAGAATCCACCTATGAACATAGAGTATCCACCTCTGGGAATTCTCAAGTGAATTGCGAACCTCTGTGGCAATTTTATGTACATGAACCTTAGGAAGCAATCAAGCGCACATACTGTAGATCGAGCAATTGACACCAGTGTACTGCAGATGTCTTTTTGCCTTTTTGTCTAGTCGGATCCAGCAGGTTTAAAGAATAAAGGACATCATACAGAATAGTGTTTGAATGAATGAATTGTCTAGCAATTTCATTGCATAAAATAACAAATTATTTGTAGTTTCTTGATTGTCTTTATTTTTTCAAATGAGAAATGAGAATGTTATTATACCATGGTATGCATGAATGCCTAATGGCAAAACAGCATATTGGCAAATTTCTGTTTTGCCATAAGGCATTCTTGAGTACATCAAAGATATTTTAGCATAATTGCTCACACAATAGATGATAACTTGTAAACATGCTGTGGCAGGATAAATCCCTCCATGGAATGTACCACTCACAGACATGGCAGGTGACATGGGAACATTCCCAGTGACTGGAAAATGTGGAATTTCAGAATACCGTAATGACAGTAATGGTTGCGCAAGAACCACGACTGAGCAATAGATCAATTGAAAAATAAGTGTACAGTACCATTTCATGTGCAAGAAATCCAGTTTATAGCCAGTGTAAGATGTAGACAGAAAAATCATTATTGAGGGAACATGTGGTAGAGCCTTATGGCTTACACACTCCCAACTCCACATTAGCAAAACCACAGCGACACAACTAATATTACCAAATTACACATTACCATGATTTTTTTTCTTTCTGAAATATTTTGGGGTATTTTTTCTTTTTGTTTTAATTTTGATTATTATGGCTTATAGTCTTTCAAAATAGCTTTTTTAAATTTCAAATCTGTGTAAATTGCTATTCATGGAGTATAAATACTCTTAATCTCTCAGTTTAGTCCAGTTCAAACGCCCACAATAATGGACTTGGAGACAATCAACATCCTCCTTAAGAAGGGGAAAGCCAATGAAAGGTCATCACTAAAAGGGCTGGCCGTTCAGAGTCCTATCAAAGCTTGTTCATGGAAAGTTGCCTGGAAGGAAGTGTGGTAGAAAAAGGTGCACAAGCAAGAGGGATAACCATGACCTTAGATAAATTATTCAAGACCTAAGGAGAGTTTCACAAGGAGTGCAAGTGAGGCTGGAGTCAGTGCATCAAGAGCCACAACTGTTGCAATAGTATCTACGCTTCTGAACCAAAGACATCCTCAGACCTGTCTTATCTGGGCTACAGAACAAGAAAACCAGACTGTTCCTCTGTGGTCCTTTTTCAGATTCAGATTTAAGGAAATTTTATATTATTATTATATTATAATAATATTATATTATATTTCTTTTGGAAATCAAGGTCCCAGAGTCTGAAGGAAGAGTAAAGAGGTGCAGAAACCAAGTTGCTTGAAGTCCAGTGTGAAATTTCCACAATCTGTGATAATTTGGGGTCTACTGTTTTTTTTTTAAACAAGTTCTAAGTTGACACAGTCGATGCCAATTCCCTTTCCCAGCAGGCCTTAGGACCTACCCACAGTGCCAAAACTACCACGAACTATTTTTTTGACAATGATATTAGTGCACTTGATTTGCCAGCCAATTCACCTGACCTGAACCCAATCGAGAATCTATGGGCTGTTGTCAAGACGAAGCTGAGAAACACCTGACTCACCAATATAGATGAGCTGAAGGCTGATTCCCAATAAAACCACATCCGAATAGAGTGTTGTGTGTTGTCATGCAACTGACAGACTGAAAGCCTATAGTAAGTGTACTGTAGTAACGGTTAAGGTGCAACAAGCTATAGCTAGAATTAGAAATATATGCAGCAAACCTTAAACCTTCTGTTCTGTTTTAATGCACAGTGTTATATACAGTACCAATTGGCCAGACACAGCTGTACAGCAATTATCAAAACATAAACAAAGTATTATTCACTATTGGGCTGCTTTCTTTTAATAAATAATGCCATACACCCACAAAACATTAATGGGATGCCTTCCCTGATAAGTGGAGATATTTGTGGAAGCAAAGAGGGTATCGACTCCATACTAATGCCCAAGGACTCAGTACTGTAATGGTCAGGTGTGCACATACTGTACTTATATAAGTGCATATAAAGGTAAACACATATAGTAAGAGGCATTGTAGCTGTCACACCTTGTATAATCTTTTATTGTGTCTTTATGCCTTCTGAAGTCAACATGGAAAACAGTTCCACATTTACAACACATTATGTGACATGAACATGATATCACTTTAGCCTACAGGTGTTTTATTGCAGCCTTGAACGTTTGTCATCTGAACCTAATTTATAGCACGTCTGCCGTAGCAGTTGCTGTTTGCTCAACAAACGAACACCTACATTAGCCTTGACTCTTATTGCATAGCACCCTGTACTTTTTGTTATTCGTTTTTTGCAACCAGGGAAAAAATTGTAATGGACACAGATCCACTAGTTTATGGCACCTGTGGCTTCCTGTGTTTCCCCCCCCCCTTTTTTCCCCCTTCCTTTATCTGTTTTATGCCGCAAGACGTTAAAGGTTAAATGTGCATAAATGCTTCTCATCATTAGGAAAGGTGGCACAGTCGGCTGGCTTTTTCCAGCGCAGAGACACGTGCTCTTTACTAATTTACTCTTTTACTGTATATAAAGAAAAAAGAAAAAAAAAAACGGTTTTGATTAGTCTGTTGACCTTCGATTTTACAGTCTACGTACAGTCTTTGTAAAGACATCACTTGGTATACCACTTGACATACCACTTGCATGTGGTTAACGACATGTTTTTAAAGCTGTATGTTGGTAGAATGCAACATTGTGTACAGTGTGCCAACAGATCTAGATGTTTGTACAGGTGATCTAGGAGGCAGAATAAATTAGGATTAATTAACACGTTGTTTAAATAAAAGGCCAAGCCTTTTTCTAACAATGACGTTTAACAAAACAAATTGTTACCTACTGTAGGGACAAACTGTTCTAGCTTATTGAGATCTTTTCAGTGTAAACTTAAGCGCTTCAAATTTAAGGAAGTTTTTGATGCACATATTTAAGGAAGTATTTGATGCACATATGGATTTCACATGCATGTTTGCATAAGCATTGCTTTTACAGCATTTAATGTTATTGATTAGTGATGGACAGGTGGACAAAAAGCAGAAGCCATGTCCTGTACATGGTACATTGTTCTTCTTTATGGTTAATAACTTGTTAATTGTTGTTATGACTTGATGATTAAAATCGCTCTTAATCCTATCCAAGATAAGGTGATTACTGAAGATGAGTAAATGAATGAGAGATTATTTTGAAGTGACCTTTAATTATATAACCATAGCACAGAAAAATTAACTACTTTCACTCTAGATGTGTCTCTTTGTTGTTATATCTCTCTGGGCATGCCCATGATGGACAGGGTGTCTTCTGGCCTCAATCTAAATGTTGCCCAGACTTTAGATCCATAGTAACCCTGATCATGGTAAAGCAGTTAAAGAAGATGAATGAATTAATAGGTGAATGTACAGTATGAATGAAGACGTGAATAAGTAAAAAAAAATTTATCATACCTTTTATATACATTCTCTTGTGACACTTCCCTGTTATGATAATATACCATTATACTTATCAGTAGGCCAGACAGAAAAGCAATCAACAATGTAGCTTACACCAGTGTTTTTTCTTTAAAGTGTTTTCTTTAAATAGGTAATGTACTACTCATTAATGCTTTCAGCAGCTCTTACGGACCGATCTTACTAAGTGTTGTCTACTTTAGGCATACTGTATATCATCAGTATAATCAATATCCGAGTAAATGTATCAGCGTGTAAAGAGCTAAGTATGATAATGTCTGAAGCTCCTTTTTTTTTTTTTTTTTTAGAAACCTTGCCTTACTAACTGGTTTATTTTAAGCATGATGCAGTATAAGGGTTACCCTTTATATGAAATGTCTTGCTGCTTAGTGATTAAATGAATGACATGAGACCTCCTTTTATTGAAAAGCTGGGATCTGGATAAAATGAGGTTAAATGGAAAAACCTGCAGACCTCTTAGAGTGCAATCATCTATTGGTTGTTGATTTAAAGCCTTTCGGGATATTGTCAATTGGGGCACCCGAGGGAAAATATTTCATAATGTTCTGGTAAATGAATTTGTATCACTTTAACAAAATAAATAACCTGAAGAATAATGGCACTGGATCTGCATAAAAGTATAAGAAGGAAAAGAACAAAAAAACACTGGAAGACTCATTGGTCCAAGTGATTTTCATAACAACGAAGCATGCAAAAAAAGACGTTATTTTTCCTGCTCTACAGGAACGCCTGCTCTGTTCACGACTTGGACATTTCTGTTGCGTGAGTTATTTGCAGAATCACTCTGTTGATTGAGGAAGCGACATCTGGAAACGATTTCTGTGATGACATAGTTGGAAGCGGGTTCTATGAACATGCTAACAGAAACCGCTATTTGTTTTACTCATCCATCCATAACCATTCATTTATTCATTCAGTGGGAATAAAAGTAGGGAATAAATTAATGTGTAAGGAATTAAAATAATAATGGGGTGGTGTGAAAAATGGATGTTTTCCTAATGAATAACAACATGTCTCAAAATGTTTAATTAACCATATACTGATAATGATTTACTAAATAATTTGTTAATTGGATATTTTACCAATTTATAATTACATATAGTATTGTGAAACAGACATAATAAGTTAATTACTGTTATCACTTACTTACTTATAATAGATAAATTATCATCATTCTCTGACTTATTTTTGACAAGACAAAAAAAAAAGCTGTAAAAGACTAAGACTAGAGACGCAATCATTAACATTAATGTTATAAAATATCTTCACAAAACATCACCATATGAATGATTACACTTGAGTGACAGTTCATGTTTCTTGTAAGCACTGGAAGCACAATCTGTTGGTATCTGACTTAGTGCTGGGCTGCTTCCTTTATTTAACAGAGTGATTGCTTGTACATCGCTGGAAAATCGAGTAATCTTCTTACCTTCTTACCACCTGGTATTAGTGATTGACGTTTATGTTAAGATCTTTAATAGCACCAAGATCAGTATTAATGTGACAAAGTTATCACTATTGAGTTATACAATTAAATAAAATGAAAGAATTAAAGCTGAGCTATTGTTAATGCTGATTAATTGATGTTATTTGTTGGAATGTAAACTGTAATGACAATGTTCAGTTAGGGATCAAGGTGCAATTACTTCAGTTTGATTAAATCTAGACAGAAGTCTTCTATTAATGTTTATCTGCTCAGCAACCATCTTGCCCATAGACTCCTCCCGCAAACACACACAGATTGCTCATGTTCTAACGAAACACGTCACATCTGTCATTACATTTATGTGTCAGAATCTTAGAATTCCTAAGAAACAATTTACCAGGAAAGAAATGTGAAAGTGTACTTAGTATCAATTATTACATTTATGTGATCATATATTAAAGGTATATTATATGATGCTATATAAGCTATATAAAAAAACATATATTTCCATTTCCAAAAAGTTTAATGGATTTTAAAGAAAACCATGAAAAAAATATAAAAGTTATAAAATACTGCGAATGTTGTAGATAATATAATTTATATGTAATCGGAAGGTTTTAAAAAAATTTATGTTGATGGATAGTGGAATATTTCAAAATAAAAACACCATAAATTATGATGTTTTAAGGTCGAATTATAGAGTCACATTTCTGTAAATTTAAATCATATCCACTTCCCATGTCTTGTTTGCCAATTTAATCTCGACATCATTTACTTTTATAGTTACACAATGAATGTAAACTTCCCTTGGAGTTTAGCTTATCTGAGAGGGGTGTGAAGAGCCTGTTGGCTTTATTTATCGTCCCATAATTTATGGAAACGTTCTTTGTGTACTTTTATTATTTTTTAAATATTTTCAATACTATTATTATTTTTAAATACTTTAAATACTAAGAAATTTTTTTTTTTCTATTTCTGGAATTTCCATTTGATAATAATCACTGTAGGTTTCTTTAGCTGTGAGTGTGTAATGTGTACTGTTCATCAACTGATGCTTATTGAGGCATACATTTGCATTTATACTGATCAGTCATAACATTAAAACCACTAAGAGATGGCATTAATAGCTTTTCTTATATTTTTCTTACTTCTTATGACCTGTCAAGGGATGAGGTTAAGCAACCAATGAACAGTCAGTGCTTAAAGTTGATGTTTCAAAACATATGTAAAAATATAAGTATAATTATATAAGTATAATTAGACACATTACAGTATACCCTTATAGCAAGTATAAGGATCTGACCGACTTTGACAAGGGCTAAATTGTGATAGTTAGATGACCGGGCCAAAGCACTGTATCTCCAGAATGGCAGGACTTTCAGAGTGTTCTTGGTGTGCTGTGGTAAGTACTGACTAAAATAATCAAGTGTGAAGTGGACGTTTATAGTCATTTTAGCCATATATAGTACAGTAGAGAATGCAGACATAATGAGGTTCCTCTTCGACCATTTGTTGCAACATTCAGAAATTAGACAAACATGAAGACATTGGGGAAACACAACATTGTAAACAGTATGTAGCCAGTGTGGATCTGTGCAAATAGGCAGAAGGTGTAAACTGTATGGATTCGTGCAAGAAGTATGGATCTAGACAAAATGGACTGAAATAGTAAACACTATGGATCTGTGCAAACAGGCAGAAAGTGTAACATAGATATGTACTCAGACCACTGAAGCCTAGTATACATGTTTAAACTTATTAGTCATGGAAGGATATGAAGGATAGGAGTATATGAGTGGGTATGGATTGTCTTTTATTTGTCTAAGAAAATGTCTCCAAGCAAAGGGGTTGGTGGGTAGGAAGGTCAGGGTAGGAGAGGTCGATAATATATCCTGCAGCCACCAGGACACACTATGGGAGGAAGGGAACCTGCTGGAGGCAATGTGATACACCATGCAGCGTTCTGCTGGGAAACCTTGTGTCGGGGCATTCATGTGTACAGTATGTTACATTAGACAAGTATCACATACCTAAACATGGATTAGTTTAACCTAAGGATACTCATCGATTGCTATGGTATTATCTAATGGCAGTGATCACTTTCAGCAGGATAATGTGTTTTGTTACACTATAGAAATTATTTATGAATGGTAAAAGCAACATGACAAAGTGGACATGACAAGGTGATGAATTGCCCCCCCGAAATCCCCAGATCTCAAACTGACCGAGAGGATCTGTGGGATGTGCTGGACAAACAAGTCTGATACATGAAGGCTGCAGCTTGTAGAGTCCATACTGTACGTTGACGGATCAAGGTTGTTTTCGTGGCACAAGAGTGATCTTCACAGTAGTACTGTATGTAGGTGGTTTTAATGTTATGGCTGATTAGTTTAAGTAATATACAGTACAGGCAGTCCCAAAAAGCTGGTTTCAAATGCATTTTCCTTACATGAACTTTGATATTTTTCTTTTTTTCTTTTAGACAAAAATGGCTTAGATCCAGCCTAGGACCACTCACCTTTTTTTTTCTTTGGGGTTTTTTGAGGTCATTAGTTGGGATTGGCCACAAACTATTTGCTGCGCTAAAGGAGGAACTAATTTATGCATGCAACAACATCAGTTATGACAAATTGAATGTTCAACATTCTTGTATTTGCAGTATGCACAAGTGCTGCAAAGCCAGAAGCTGTCAATTTGAGAATCCACAGTGATACCGTATATATATATATATATTTCAAATTTTACCTATGCATCCAGACTTGTGCGTCACCCTGTGTATTATCCTGTAAGTTAAATGTTTTCCTAATAAGGGCCCGCATGGAGGGGATTTCTTGCTTTACAGCTCCCGGCTCCTTCATTCAATCCTGAGCTTAACTACTGTCAGTAATTTTCCTGCATCCATGTGGGTTTCCCACCAAAACATGGAAGCAGTTGAATTGACAATGCAAAATTTTTCGTAGATGGGAATGAGAGTATGAAAAGCTGTTACTTTATTTAGCTTGTAGCTGTGACATTGTTATGATATCGAATCCAAATGACACGAAGAAAGAACTCTTTTCTGTTGCCACACTCAAAAAATATTTGCGCATATCATCCGTAATCATAACTGTGCAGCTTGCATGTTGCTCCTTATTTAATTTTTTTTTTTTTTTTTAAAGAGCACTACAGTTGAGCTCGTAGTGCTGGAATAATATGTGAGGGGTAGATTGAATTGACATGGTGATGATGCTTATGCAATAATTTGTCCTCTGTGAATTCTTTGAGGTCAAAGAGAGTGCGACTGATGGTTCCTGAAAAGGAACTGCGGATTAAGTGGTGTGTGTTTGTACGTGTGCAGCTATTATGGAAAGTGACAACTGCTGTTACTGAACTTTACTGGCAAATCATGAGTTTGTTCCAGTAAGTAGGCAGTGTTATACTCTCTTTCCATCCTCTTACAAACACTCAGGGCTGACATGTTCACATCTGCACCACTGACTCAACTCAGTCTCCTTAACAGCTGTAATATTTTGATGCCAGGAATCGCAACATCTGGAAGTACATGTTGCTCATTTTTAAAGAAATGACTCTCAATACAGCAAAGGTTGACCTCTTTGCAATGTTCTATTGTTTAGAGCAACAATATTACAAAAGAATAAGAATAACCACCTAAAAACACTTACTGTTACTGTATAGTTGTATTTAACTACTCCAGGCCACAGAAATGTTCTGTCATGGAGCCAGGCAGCTAAAGGGGCAAATCCTTTTTCAAAGGTGTGTCCATGTGCCAACTGTTTCTTCCTCCTCAAAGTCCCACATAACAGGTGTCTACATGTTCTCTTTTTCATTTTTATTATTTCTTTTATTTTTATGGCTTACAGTTTTAAATTATACAGCCGCTGTGTGTGCCTTTCTTTTATGAGACAGTTGTATATTTATTTAATGACCCATAGAAAGTGGAGTGGTTTACATGTGTAATATACAATGGTATATATTCAAACACTGTCTTTCTTGTGTTTATGGCAAACAGAAATATTATGAATTATCTGTGAGAGACTCTAAAATGTTATGGAACGTTGATGTGTATAATGGCATCGTATAACCAAAGCAATGATTAATTGCCTAGTTTAACTTTGCTGTATTATGTTCCCAAGTCAGTTGTATTTGTTATACAAATACTGTATACAGAATTATGCATGCAGCACAAAAAAAAACAAAAATTGTTGTCCATGCATGCTGAGGGCCAAGGGGGGATGTGATCCCTCCGTGATCTAATTCAAAACATGAAATGCACAATACCCATGAAATTTGTGGTTGGAGGTTGAGAATGATGATCTTCACTTTGTAGTGTTTTCATGGTGGTATGGGAAAGTGTTCATCTCTGACCCTCAAAACATCTCAGTAGTCGTTTTGATATATTTGAAAGAAGCCGCACCATTGATCGTTCACTGAGGTCAAAGCAACTGTAGACTCTCATTAATAAGTGCGGGAAATGGTTCTTTAGATCAGTGCCATGAAAAAGAAAAGGGAAAAAAAAAATGTTTGGTTTTGGAAAACATAGCCAGTGAGTCTGTGATTTTTCTTATTTTTCTTTTTTAATTCACTTACAACACTAGCAAGCATAACCCCCATTATCGAAGTTGGATTTATTATTGAACGTGTACCTATAGTTATTTGAGCTTGAATTAGATTATGTGGCTTCGAATCTGCATTGATGACCTAGATGCCACTGATACTTTTTTGGCTTTTTTATTTCATCCCAAGTCAACTCATGTGCATTCATTTGCTTTATCAGCAACTATGCTTCCTCTCTGTCTGAGATACAGTCAGCGCTGTTATCAGACTTGGTTCAAATAAAGAACATACACGTGTTATATAAGCTGTGCATGACACTGGTGATCTAACAGACGTCTTCATTTGGAATGAAGATCTCAAAGGTGATCAATGTCATTCCACTAATGCAGTGTCTAGTCAGTGTTATCAGAATGCTGAAAGAATAAGGAAATTAACAGAAATGTGTTTTGGAATTTTTTAAACCAGACATTTCCAGCACCATTTTTCATACTGGATATCTGATTGATTAATCTGTGCTTTGTTGGCTTTGTCACACTGCAAACTAGTCGCAATACAACTCTGTATTTGGTATCTAGCAGCATCTTTGTTGATGATTAAACAAATATTTCATGCCGATCATCATTTATTAATGCTTGGGTGTATTTGGGAAGCATTGTGAGACTCATACAGTTTACCCACAAATGGCAGAAAATCATAAAACCAGGGCTGGACTGGGACCAAAAAACGGCCCTGGCATTTTTGGCCAAAGCGGCCCACCATGATTATTTAAACAATATGCTGAGGCATATGACACATCAAAGGATAGGGATATGGATATTTGTCAAGGGGTGATGAGGGCTGGCCAGGAGGGAGGCAGGGCGTGGCCTGAGATTTCATTGGTCTAGCTCAATGCCCTTTAAGACAGTCAACCAATGGGCCGCGATTCGTGTCTCAGATACTCTACCGTTGCGGTAATAAATAAATTGGCCTAATAAACTTTTTAAAAAATATGAAATTATGACTGACAGCCCCAGCCCAAAAATGTGCGTTTGCCCGGCGGGCATTACCTATGGTCAGTCCAGGCCTGCATAAAACCTTTTTTTGTTGTTGTCATGGTTTATTAAATATAAATTATAATATCTTCTTTTACTTGATCTGAGAAGGTACAACAGCTTTTCCCAGAAAGTAATATTTCACACTGCATTCCCTGAAAGCCTTCTTTTGGCACTTATAATATCTATGGAAATGCCAGTACAAACAAAAGAGTGAACAAAATACCTAACCAAATTAGAAGCTATGGTTCTTAACGATCAGAATTTTGAAGCCATGGAAAGTCCCTGAGCTAATGAAAATCCTCCAGGTTGGCTGTCTTTCCTAAAAGCATGTTGGCTCCTGAAACAATTTCCATCTTGTAACTCCATTATCATGTAAAATGCATTTGGCCTTACAGACTCTTCCTGTGTGGAAGCACAAGGTGATGCTCTGCTCAAGCCGCACTGACTTGCAAAACAGACAGGCATTAGCGCGAATCGAACCCTGCTCTGGCTCGAACACATTTCCCTTCATCCTTCCATCCAGACCGGGTTTTGTGTTTCCACCCTGTCTCTTTTGTCCTTTCGACACATTATCTTACGGCAATTAGAAGAGACAGAGCCATGCTCATCATCTGGTTGTTGTGCTCAGTGTTTGGATATTTATGTCCTCTGTGGTAGTGCAGGCGTCAAACAGAAACAGTGAAGCTCAGATTGGCTAATTCGGTAGAAAGTCAATCATCCAGATAGAAAAGTATTATTGTGGAGCCATTTTATTACACATATCACTCTAAAAAGATACCACATATATGTTTTCTTATTTATTAAAAAAAGAAAAAAGTATTTGAATCACTTTCTACCACAAAGTGTTACATACATTTTTAACTACGCTATCACTTTCAGCTAACTAGCAGCTAGCCCTCTTGTTTTAGCGGTTACTGACAGACTGCAGTGAAACGTCTGAAGTTAATCCTCTAACCTCAGTTTATTGTCATTAGAAGAAACCAGTATAGTCTAACCAGACGCTGGTAGCTTGGTGCTGCTAAAGGATCTAGCTCAGCTGACATTTGCATGGACATGACCAGCTTCTGATCCATGGATCATGTGCATGTGGGCAGTGTCACTTCTTTCTTTTACATTTTGAAATCCTATGTTATGTTGTCCACGAGTTGATGACTGCAATACAGTACGTCTAGTGTTCATGCAAGGTCACCATGGTATAAATTAGCTAGCACTCAGTCTGATATGGACAAGAAGGGAGTAAGGGTTTGACGTTGAAATAATTCTTTAAAGAGAAGAATTTGTGGTTATTAAGCTTGTTCCTAATGACAGACAGAAGGTTACAACTAGTTCAGTGGTTTTATGGCTCAATGGTTTCTGTAAAGTCCATATTCATAAATCATTACAATTGTGCTTATCATCCTTTGTAAATATTAATAGTAAGCTTTTTTTTTCATAAACTTATGATGATATTTGAAAATGTGTAGAATTTTTTTTTATCATTTGTTAATAAATATTAGAGTTACTTAGTCATTGTCATTATTTACAGGTCTTTATCAGCTGTGCACATAAACGTGTTACAATATGCCTTAGAAATTATTCATCACAGAATACTACAGCTTAACAAAGAATCAGTGTCGGTGGTACACTGGCGTAATGGTTAACACTGTGACCTCGCATCTCGAATCATTGCCAAATTACATGCACAGTTATAATTATTTATGAGTATGGACTTTGTGCAAAAAAATATTTTTTGCTTTTGTTATTATTTGCTTGGTTCATGGGTTGATAAAAAGAACCTACTTAATATTATCTATATAATTTATATAAGTATATAAATTCGTATAAGTAGTTTTCTTGTGCATAACACTCTTGGTGTAAGAGGACAGGTGTACAATCAAGCAATTGCCCTGAATTTATCAGATTTTATGCGTTGTCTTGATTGAATAATTGAAACTGTATGACACTGCAGGTGGACAGGTCTTCCTAAATCAGCTGGTGAATTTACAGTGGCTTGCAAAAGTATTCGGCCC
>JAQQZT010000003.1:10654221-10665293 GCA_030068275.1 Clarias platycephalus
AGTAGTAGCCTTAATGTGGGAGCCCCCTAGTGACGGGGAGGAATTGGACACGACTAAATTAGGGAAAAAATCGGGGGGAAAATCCCCCCAAAAAATATATCGTGTGACGCGGCAAAGATGTTACTTTGGTTCAGAAGTGACAAATTATTAGTCTGCAACTAAGGAGCAATCAACAGCTAAGGAGATATGTAGGCTAAAGTAAATCACTCATCCAAAAAAAAAACTTCAATTTGTTGAGAGCATAAAGAATGGACTGTGGAGCATTAGAAAAAGGCATGTGGTACTGTATAATGAGTCCAGATTTCCCCTGATTTCCAGAGTAATGGGTGCATCAGGGTAAGAAGAAAGACGGGTGAAGTGATGTCCCATCATGCCTAGTGCCTACCGTACAAGCATGTGGGGGCAGTGTTACGATCTAGGCTTGCATCTGTTGGTCAGATCTAGGCTCAGCAACATTACTTGCACAAAAAAATCTGCTCCACTGACAACCTGAACGTATTAAATTACCTGGTTTTTCCATCAAAATATTTTTTTTCTTTCCTGATGGCACGGGAAATTCCAAGATGACAGTGCTAGGATTATCAGGCTCAAATTGTGAAAGAGTGGTTCAGGGAGCATGAGATATCGTTTTCACACATGTACTGTATTTGCCTCAGAGTCCAGACCTTAACCCCATTGAGAATCTTTGGGAAGTGTTGGAGAAGACCTTACACAGCAGTCCGACTCTCCAAACATCAATACAAGATCTTGGAGTGAAATTAATGCAACTCTGGTATGAATGTTGTGACATTGCATGAGTTTATTGAAACAATTCACAGCCGTAGTCAAAGCAAAAGGAAATGAAATATTAGTGTGCGACTTTTTTTTTTTTTTTTTTCAGTATACAGTATTTGTCACCACTACCATTCTCTGTGAAGGTACTGTCTAAAACAAATTAACAGTTTAATATTGACTTTCACACATGCGTACAAATGCATACCTGATAAAAAGATTGTGAAAGTGGAGAAGTGTTAAAATGTAGTAAATGCCAAATGCACACAAAATTTTTCTTATTGTGTGAGGAATAAAATATGACTTTTTAACCCACTGGACAAACAAATCTTCTCAAATTATAGCTAATTATTAACAAGAAAATTAAATTAAGAAAGCAGTCGTATAATTACAGCAGAAGGGGGGTTGGGAATTTCTCTAAACAGTACATTTTACATATAATTATTGCTTTAGGTCCCTTGTGAAATGATGAATGTTGTTTGACCATGGCAGGGGAGCAAAGCAACCTAATATGGTTTTAAATTGTGGTCTCATTATTGTTAACATAAACATTGCTTGTAAAATGTTCAGTTTTAGTCAGGATGGTTGTGTAGAGGATAGCACCATGGACTTTCACCTCCAGGGTCGAGAGTTTGAGTCCCGCTCTCATGTCTGTGTGCATGGAGCATGTTCTCCCTATGTTTGATTAGGTTCCTCTAGTTTTCTCCCACAGTCCAAAGGCAGATTCGGCTAATTGAAATTTCCAAATTGCCCATGGTATGTGTGTGCGCATGCCCTGCGATGGATTGCCACCCTATTCAGGGTGTATCTGTCTAGTGCCCAGAGTCACCGGGATAGGCCCCAGGCCTCCTCAGGCCCTGTACAAGATAAGCGATGTAAAGAATGAATGCGAGTGTCCAGGATTACACTTCTTATTTTCCTGGCCGTAATATTTCTATTCATCCTGCCTGCTTGTTTGTTTAACATGATCATGTGCCAGTCAATAAAACTTAATTCTATCTCTACGTCCTTATGAAATTCCCTTTCAAAATTAAGTATCTATCTCAGCACTAATTGGTCTCAAATATTAAATTATCTTGGATTTATTATTTGTTCTGCTCATGGTCATGCTGGTCTGTTTCTGTTTAGTTATCTATTGCTCTTATACAGTAACATGTTTGCAGGTGCTTGATAGACATATACAAGTTGGATGCAAATGCACTGATTTAATTAAAATACACAAGGCAGAATTGTTGTATGGGAAAGGCATTGAAATAGGCACCAGACATCTTCAATAACCATATTAAGCAGAATGATACCCAGACAATAGAATATCTTCATTGGCACTGCAAAAGAACAATGAAGCTGGATTTGCAACTTCCTTAGTTGCAATATATGACATAATACATTAGAAAAATAACAAAGAAATAAATTATGAATACTATATATTTACACACTATGTGTGCAACACAGTAAACTAATATGCAGTTAACAGTAGAAGTGCAACAGCTCAGCTGTACAAAAAAACCCCAATATAGTACAGGAATATAGATGGAGTCTTTATAAATAACACAATGTAAATAAAAGTAACTTTTTCTTGCTTAGATGAAAAATTCAAGGTGAAACAGTGTCTAGTTAAAGAGTTTGAACACAAGCAGGAGCAGTCCAGACTGCACTGTTTGGTAAACCGATTCCAAGCAGCTGTGGCTTGGGGAAGTAGCTATTTTTGAGTCTGCAGGTGTGTTTGGCTTTGTGTCAATCTCTAGATGGAAGGAGGTAAAATAGGCACTGGCATGGGTTGGTTGAGTTTCTGCAGATGTTTGCAGCCTTGCGCTCTGCAACTATTTATACCATAAAAAATTGATGCATAATCATTCCATGACCTTCTAAAGTTGATGACTCTTTGGTTTTTGCAGTTTTGAGAGAGACAGGTTGTTTTCTGAGTGCCAGCTCACAGGGTACTGCACCTTTGCTATGTGGGCAAATACACCACTATTGGAGATCATTACTATTATGTCATATGCAATCCTTATTATGATTTTAGTGGCGAACAACATATGCATAAATTACATAGTAATAAGCAAGTTAACCAGTAAATACCGGCAGTGTGACTTCGCAATAATTCATGTATTTACAATGCAAAATTGTCAAGGACAAACTTTATTCTTTGGTATTGCACGGTGCCGTTAATGGTAAGACAGTTACATTAGATTTCTTTAAACTACACTTCCATGCTTAATAGCCATAAGTGCTGAATATACATTCAATGGTTTGTGAGACACATTACATGTAACACTTTATCGTACAGTGAGGTATATGTTAAAGCAGATAAAACTTTATTATAATTTAAAATTATAACTATTTTTGCTAAAACAACAACAATAATAATAACAATAATAATAATAATAATTATTATTATTATTATTATTATTATTATTATTATTATTATTATTAATAATAATAATAAATATGAGACTTATTAATTAATGTATTATTATTATTATTTTATTTTACATATTTTATGTTTATATTAGTTATACTGATAGGAATAGGGTAAAATAATGTATTGCTTGAAAATAAAAAAGAAGTCATGAATCAAGACAAAGGGTTCTATAGTTCTATAAAGTCTATAGTTCCACACAACATTAAATTGATTAAGTCTGGTACAAAATCATGCTAAACTTTTCCATACATGTTCTACTTATGCTGATCTGACTCCGTGAAATAGGACCTAGAACCATCAGTCCAAGAAGTTCATACGTAGTTAAAGGTTAGAACAACCACAACAAAGTAGGTCACAAGCACAAACGTGAAAACAGGAAGCTTTTGGGGGCAGTTAGAATACAATACTGCAAATAGGTACAGATAAGTCACTTCCTAACCTGTGGCTTCTTTTAATCACCAATTTACTGTAGCAACTATGTGCTCTTATTATCATTCCTAAATACCTATCATATTTATGCAATTAGCCCAAAAATCAACAACAACAACAACAACAACAACACCAACAACAACAAAACCTTGCTACATTCTCTAAGGCAGGCCCCACCTTGTTCCTGAAAATCTACCTGCCATACCAAATTTAACAAAAACACACCTAATCCAGCTAAGCAAGGTATTTAGGAGCTTCTGCACACTAAGGAAAGGTGTGTTACTTGTAGTTATGTTGAAATCAAACTTTTAAAGATTCCTGCTCTGCTGGTGACCAGCACTGTAATTCTGTATTCTGTAGTTCTGTGTATTGTTTATCAAGTCACATTCATAAAACAATTTAAGAATATATGTTTTTTTGGCATTTATTGAAAATAATTTGCGCCTGTAGATGAGGAAACTGAGTTAACCTTCAAAGGACAAGAATATTTAATGTATAAAAACATTAAAAGAAAATTGTATTAAAGCATAACTGAATTAAGGCATATACTGTACTGTACAGCATTTTTCTTGTATTGTAAATGTTAATGTCAATGTCAAAAGGTTTTCAAGTGGTGTAATTTGCAGTTTATCGTTTTCATGAAACAGTATCAATGAAATCCAAACAATGCAACCAATACAACCAATTCTTGCTGTGTGAAACTTTCTGACATGATCTAAGCCTTCGCGTTTGTTACATTACACGGTGGGTGTATGTGTTTGCAGTCTTGTGGCTTTTATGTTCAGTATGGAAAGCAGCTGACAGATTTCCCTAAACAAAATCTCTAATTCATTTTATTTCAGTTACAAACACTATCAAATTGTCCGAAAGTGCTTATTCGTAGAGACCCTGAAAGTCTCATGGTGCCCAAGCAGACTTGCCAGAACTTGATTAGTAGGCCATGGCAGGATATAGAGCTTCTGCTTGAGGACCATATGAGGCCAGGGAATGTGGTGGGGCATGTTTTCTGGAGTTGTTTTGACAACCTGCAACTATGACAATCACTGGCTTCTTGCAATGTCACACAGATGAGTTGGTAGCCACTGATTCGGAATTGGTGAATAGACATTGGAGCAGTACTTCATCTAGATGGTATGACACTTTACTGACACTGTCATTAACATCACTTAATGGCTTAATATAAATTCCTGTAGCTCCCTGTCAACATTCAATGCAATTAATTGATCGGTGTGGGTATACATTATTCCATGGTGGCACACTTCACAGCCATTCTTTCCACGTCTTCTCTCTCTCTCTCTCTCTCTCTCTCTCTCTCTGTCGCTGTTCTAACTGCCCTAAAAATGCCCTCCTTTTAGTAAATTAGGAAATGTTTTTATGTTCTTTTTCCTTCCTAATGTAACACCACCTGTCAGGACATGGCTTCTTTTTTAAAAGTTATGTCAGTAATGACCCACACCCTAAATAATTGCATTTCAGTGCTTGAAGGTGGAGCTAGGTTTGTTGCCTTTCACACAGTCTGGCATACATTTCCATTGCATGCCGCCGTCAGTGATGCACTGTCAATTCCAGCTTGTTCTTGAAATAGGAAAGCAGGCGTGCAGTGCAGGCAGCCTTTTGCTTGTAAACAGAGACAGCATTCGCAGCTCCTGATGGGATTTGTGGAATTGTGTTTAAGTCCGAATAAACAAAACAACCACATGTGCAGGTGTTGCGGTTCAGGGAAGATTGTCATGACCTAAGCTGTCTTTCCAGAACACACTGTCCAGTGAGCCGGTCTTCAGAAGCCGTACGGACGTATAACGTAACGTGTTTGACCTGAGAAAATATTTAGTGTTTCGTGTAAGGGAAATAGTCCGACCTAAAATTGGCTAATGTAACCTTCCACAATGCCACAGATGAGAAGACAAGCAGCAAACCCTTTAAAAATTGAAAACTGTAACTTCTGCATTAGTAGTGGTGGGTTTTTCTTTCTTACAGTATGTGCAACATGTGCAGTCTGTCAGGGGGTTAAAAACAATGACCTTCCTAAAAAAAAAACTATCTTATTATGGATTTAGTCAGTTAATAAACCATTTTTACAAATGTCAAATGCCACAATCTTGAGACTTTGGAGTCAAATACAGCACATCTTGCTTCGTCCATTTGGCTTATTAGTTGTACAGCAGATCAGATATTCAGTATTCGTCTAATTTCACTGAAGATTTAAAGCCAGACACAGCTGTAATTGCGATACTTATTAGCTGGAAAGTTATAACAGGAAATATACACGCTGTAATATTACCAAGAATAGATGTTCTGTTCATATTGTGTGTGTTTCCAGTACCAGAGATTTTGTCCTTCTCACAGCTTAGTGCTGTGCATGGTCCTGTCAATGATCAGACTGTAATAACACGGATTTGTCTTTATAATTTGGTTTCGCTGACAATACCCATCATATATATATATTTAGGTCCTTTACACAGTTACACTGGTCTGTCAAATCATATTATTGCACACTGTGCTGTCTGCCGATGGTACACAATCATATGTTTGACAATTGCACTCATTCAGAACCGCACACAAGATTTGAATGCTTATAGACTAAAGACTCCACAGGTTAATACTCGGTAATAAAGCTTGCCTAGATACGTGGAAACTGGAAAACAGGTATTCAGTCATTTTTATCTATGTTTCACTGGGCCATCCAACTTAACTCTTTCTTTTTCCTTTTTCTGTCTCTTAGATCTTTGGCTTCGTCAATGCCATCAGCCCGGTAGGCAACGACCAGCAGAACCTCCTAGCATTCCGTTTCTCTGCCTTCAACCCAGTGGTGGATCCCTGGGTCTTCATCATCTTCCGCAAGTCCACCTTCCAGCATATGCGCGAGCTCTCACATTGCCGCTTTAGCAAGGCAGCCATAAAGAACACAGCCCAAGACGGCCTTTCATATCCCTTAGGGAGCATGATGCCTGCAGAGTCCACTGCTCTCCAAAGCAAAATTTTCGGTAGCATTCCTCAGTGAAAGCCGTCAGCACACCAGCGACCAAGGGACATGGTGATATCTAGAGACATATTCAGTAACTGCTTGATCTTGGTCAGGATTGTGGTCGGCTATACCTTATTTCAGAAACATATAGATGCATGCATTCGCACCTACAGACAATTTTGCTGGAAACCCGTTATGGACTTGCTGAGAACATGCAAAAGTAGGTTTCAGTAATGAACTGGGGAAGCTGGTCACATTAAGGTGGCAATGCCACCTACTACCCCACCTTGTCGCCCTATCGGGAGAAAATCTGTAAAGACCACACATATTTATAAACTCCTACTGTATATGTGAAAAGAAGAATCGGTTCTGTACAGAATGCTTGACTCTATGTACAACAGCATATGAGTGTGTTCTTCTTTGTGTGTGTGTGTGTGTGTGTGTGTGTGTGTGTGTGTGTGTGTGTGTGTGTGTGTGTGTGTGTGTGTGTGTGTGAAAGGCCTCCTCATTATGTGAAGCGCAACCCTTGATTAAACAGAAAACTATTGTTGTCTGCAACCAACTATTCTGTTTAAAATACATTAGTGTATCATTAATAAATATAGATTCATCATAAAAAAAAAAAAATGAGTAGCACCCAGCAGCCATTTTATTAGGGACAGCTGTATTCCTGCATATCCCATGTAATTATACAATCAGTCAATGTGGTGTGATGGCAGCACAGCAAATAAAACCATATTTTGTATACATACAGTAGATACAGATCAAGAACTTTAAGTCAACTACATCCATATTAAACCTTGGTTGGTTTACAGATTATTAGATTAGAGATTTTTTTATCAACCTCATAGACTTGATTAATTTCGCAAAAATATCTTTAGAAAGATCTGCATATTTGCATTTGTCCACCTTCAAAGTGAAGGTAGGTGCTATTTTTGTTCATGTCGTCTCAGTTCATTTCAAGGCTCCCATCACACCACATCTATTAACCACCTGGAACAAGCAACACATTATCAGGTGAGAGTCACTAGGATCCGAACTAAACTCTGAAATAAGATAAAAACTGAACGAAGTGTTAAAAATATTGCTTTTTTTTTTTTTGGTCATTCAGTGTATTTCGGTTAGGCATTGTTTGTGAAACAACAAATTACACTGCATATGATCATAAGAATTCAGTGTTTAATATTGAAACCATCGGGCATTTTATATATTGAGCGTCAATTTTTTGACTCTTTATTTCAGACACATCACCGTCTAATCTTTAAAAGAAAACAACTTTTAAACAGTATTGTGTAGAATTTAATTAAATATGAGGAAAATGTTATAATAATTTCAAAGTCACAATTATCCAGCTTCATTTATTCAACCTAAATGTTAAAAGTTCCTCATTGGTCGTGTTGTTCCTGTTTACTCACTTTTCTCAGGACAGACAAAAATTTGCACTTTCCATTAGCCGGTCATTTGGTCTCTGTGGTTCATTGTTTGTAATGTGGTAAAGAAAAGATTTGAGTCCAACATGTGGTATCAATCTTTCATGTTGTTAAAATCCTTAAAATCATTTTTATGGTGTCTGAAACATCTCGGTTTTGTCTGGCCTTCCCTTTCAGCTCATGGCACAGTTATAATTCATGTTCTGCCTAAACCAAAGTGCTGTACGGCTACTTTCAGAACCATTCTGGACCCGATGCAAATGCTTAATGGCAATCATAAATACAAAGCCTGTAGGCAGGAGATAATTTCACCTTCCATATTTGGCTGCTGGAACATTTTTGCTATCACAATGTCCTGATGTTTTTATATACACAGCGTTTGAGGACATGGTAGGCATAAATAGTGGCAGTGGAAAGTGCACAGTCTGTCTCCCCAAACTTTCAAAACAGACAGAGGCTGGCAGTAGAGGTTCTATAGACAACAGATTTGTCATTTAACTTTCATTTGATTTAACAAGATATAACCTCCACTTGCTATAACACATCATACAGTATGTATAGCATCCCAACAATTATCTATGAAATATACGAGACATATTCTAATTTGATAAATACCCTTTTCTGTGTTTGTTAAGGAAATCCTCATTGATGTGTATACAGTATATAGCAGTGAAGGCTTTGTATGTACATTACATGCTACATCTGGTTTGTGTGAGTTTTGTGTGCAGCATATAAAGCTGTTCCCATTCTGACTCTCACTCGACTCTTTTTTCATTCAGTATTGCAAAAGAGAGGTTTTACTTGCCCAATCATGGAGAGTTGTAATGATAATAAACATGTCTAAAGAATATGCAGTGGTTTTAGTCTGTTGACTGTACACATTGGCAGGGAAAGCTGGGTTTTGATTGATCTGCATGCTACAATATGCTACTTGCAACATGTGTCAATATACAGTACCAGTAAAAGGTTTTGACATATCTTTGAATTCAATGTTTTTTGGGGTTTTTTTCTACATTCTCAAACAATACAGGACATTTCAAATATATGAAATGGCACATATGGCATTAGGTAATTACTGTACGTAACATTCAGTTGTTCTTTTATTAAATTTTAAAAATTTTTGGATTGTTTTCCCCGATTTTTCTCCCTAATTTTAGTAGTGTCCAATTCCTCCCAGTCACTAGGGGGCTCCCACATTAAGCTTCCACCACCATTCAGTAGGGAGGGCCGCAGACTATCACGTGGTTCCTCTGACCCACGTGAAGTCACCGATCACCGACCATCTTTTCTCACGCACCGTTGGGGGCGGAGTAACACACTCGGAGGACAGCACCATCCGCTCCCTCCGCTTACGTGAGCTCACAGACGCCCCTGAATGGTTTGTAGAGCCGTATTAATGTGGGAGCACGAGTACCTCTCATCCCTCACCTCTGAGAGAGCTTGGCCAATCATCGAACCAGCAATCTCCGGATGATAGGACGACCACTTTACCACTGTGCCACTCGGAGGCCAGTCAGTTGTTCTTTTAAGACAACTTCGTGTCAGCTGTTCTGGAATAGTTCTTGAATAGGAACCGGCTCTCATGAAAACCATTCAAGGAAAGAAAGACCAAAACCTACCTCCGCTGCAGAGGAGAAGTTTATTTAGAGTTACTAGCCTCATAAATCACCAATTAACAGCACCTCAAATAAAAGCTGTTATGATGGCTTTACAGAGCATAAATAGCAGACACATTTTAGCATCAACTGTTCAAGGGGAGTTTATGTAGAAAGAAATAAAAATCAGGAAAGACCATGAAATTAAAAGGTGTGTCCAAGCTTTTGACTTGTACTGTACAACATTGAGACATAACGCAAAACACTGCCTAGTATTGTGTAAGTTCCTGTTGTGCCACCAGGGCAGCTCTCGCCCCTCAAGTACTCTGGGGAATCAGAACTGGGTGGGACATTTGTGGATCAGACTTGTCCCTTTGGTTCTTGCAAAGGAAATCCAATGCCGGACCAGTGGACCTTTGTCTTGTCACAAACTTACTGGGATATAATTGATAATTAGTGTGTCTGTGTTAAGGTCATGGCTGATTCTCTGACTTGCAATAGCTGTGTAAATAATAAAGCAGTAAAAACGGAAAAAGCAATTAAAACAGTTAAATTAAAGCAATTAAAAACTATTTCTGTATTTTAGCAGTAAACTCTGTAATAGAATTAGAAATGCCCAGCTTTTATATACGGTGGGGCAAGTATTTAGTCAGCCACCAATTGTGCAAATTTTCTCACTTAAAAAGATGAGAGAGGCCTGTAATTTTCACCATAGGTATACCTATAATATACTATGAGAGACAAAATAAGAAAGAGAAATCCAGAAAATCACATTGTAGGATTTTTAAATAAGTTATTTGCAAATTATGGTGGAAAATAAGTATTTGGTCACCTACAAACAAGCAAGATTTCTCACAGACCTGTAACTTCTTTAAGAGGCTCCTCTGTCCTTCACTCGTTTTACCTGTATTCATGGCATCTGTTATCAGTATAAAAGATACCTGTCCACAACCTCAAACAGTCACACTCCAAACTCCACTATGGCCGAGCTGTCAAAGGACACCAGAAATAAAATTGTAGACCTGCATCTGGGGCTCGATCTGGGGCTCCACGCAAGATCTCACCCCGTGGGGTCAAAAAGATCACAAGAACTGTAAGCAAAAATCCCAGAACTACACAGGGGGACCTAGTGAATGACCTTCAGAGAACTGGGACCAAAGTAACAAAGGCTACCATCAGTAACACACGGCGCCGCCAAGGACTCAAATCCTGCAGTGCCAGACGTGTCCTCCAGCTTAAGCCAGTACATGTCCAGGCCCGTCTGAAGCTTGCTAGAGAGCATTTGGATGATCCAGAATAGAACTAGAACCTATGTGTTTGGAGGAGAAAGAATGCTGAGTTGCATCCTAAGAACACCAAACCTAGTGTGGGGCATGGGGGTGAAAACATCATGCTTTGGGGCTGTTTTTCTGCAAAGGGACCAGGACGACTAATCCGTGTAAAGGAAAGAATGAATGGGG
>JAQQZT010000003.1:10686099-10696845 GCA_030068275.1 Clarias platycephalus
TTCAGTATTTCAATATATTACTTAAAAATTAATAAACTTAAAAATTAATAAATAAATAACATTGCTAAATACCAAATACAAATACAGTACCAAAATACCACACCAGTTTCCTCCAAAGATGTGAAGTTTAGGCTAAGTGGTGTTTACAAATTGTGTGACCTGTGAAGGATTGGCACCCTGTCCATGGTGAACCCCACTTCATGTCCAAAGGTTAAGCGTTATAGAAAATAAATTCATTAATATATGTTAAATATAGAAAAGCTAATATTATGTAGCTAAGCTAACCGGTAATCTGTTGTTGAGAACAGTGTTCTGGTGTAATAACGCTAACCAATTTTCATTATTTGAATTAAGTACAATTGTACTTTCTAATTTATAATATATTTGCATAAGTAAATATAAGTAATCCAGTTGATTGATTATATAGTCCAAATATTTCAAAATATATTCTGCTAAATGTATTTAAGCTCTTTTACTGTTTAACAAGTCGACATTATTCTCTTTTAAATCTTTTGTTCTATGCAATATCCAAATACAACGAAGTACTTTGTTTTCATAAGTAAACCATGATGAGTATAATATTTCTTTATTTTTGGAATATGTTGTGGCGATTCGTAAGGTTGTGTGTGTTATTGTCACGGTGTTAACATTCTGTTACTATTCAAAACAGCCCTAAAATGTAGCATTATTGTAAGAGGAATTGTTGTTCGCCAATGACTCGCCGAAATACATTACCCATGATGCATCAGAATTTTGAATGAAATGGGAGCGCGACAACATTGTGTCAGTTCTGGGAACCTAAAATCCGTCAGTTGTTTGTTCAGGAACTGGTTTAACCACTACAAAGAGTTTATTTACTGTATAATCGTGAGTGTTGAAGCTCCGAGGAGGTTTATGGTTCAAAATGTCACCTTCGAGGTAACTTTTATTTCACGGAAGTATTCGATTCCTGAACGGGTACAATAAGATCGTACTTTGCTTTATTGTATATTATGCATTTTATGTCATTTTCATGGCATAATAATTAATCATGTAAATTAACCACAGGATGTTGTTGAAAAGGTTTTTGCATTTCGGAACTGATGACTTTTATGTTGCCACGTATACTGCAAAAAATAAAATGGAGCTCTCTCCTCCTCTAACAACATGCATTTCAGATCAGTGGTTAATTTGATGCATGAAGATTTATCATATGAGGTCTTTAAGTAGGCATTCTATTCGACATTCTCTCTCCTATTTTATGCACATTTACTTGCCAGGTTTCCCTTACCATTAAAGTTTAAATCCACTCTAAATAACTGGCATATACTTGTAATTACCATGCTGAAAAAAAAATCTGATCACAGACAGGTCAAGTGCTGAACTATCTTTGGCAGCTGATTAATTATTTCAGTTCTTTAGTCTTCTAAAGTAGTTATCTGATTTATTTGGTCATGATTTTTCCCCCCTGTAAAATAACTTGAACGTAATTCAACGTTTCTTTCCGCTGGTAAAGATGATCACCCAATTTGACCAGCTCAGTCTGTCTTATGGCACCTGGAATAAGTTCAGACAAAAGGATGGATTTAGGGTGGATGAATTTTGGTCTGATTTTACTGGAAAAAAACAAAAACATTAGATATAAAAAAAATTGTTCGTGAGTAAGTGTGGCAGTCTTAAAAGGCACAGTATGACAAGCTCATTGGTGTTTCTGGTAGTATCATACACGCTTGATACTCTCAGAAGGTAACATTCTTCTGAGGTATACAAGACTAGTTTCATAATTCAGTTCTGACATAATTATTTAAAGTGCTTCCTTTTGATTAACAGTTTCTTACAGAGCTCATAATCCCTTTCAACTTTCCACTAATATTGGAGGTATTAATAATGGATAATAATTCCATTTGCTTCATCTCTGCTTAGTGAGAGAAATGCAGTGCTTTAGTCTTTCCAGATCTCTCATATCTTCTGTACATGCTGTTCAAACAAATATAGCTCCACAGTTTTAACTTTCATGCTAAATCCACAGTCAATGCCATTTAGCTTGATACATAAGTCATTTGTATTATATGCACACTATTGAATTTCTAATTAATATGAGATTGAGTGTCCCTGGAAAATGAGCGGGTAAAGAAGGTCTTGCTCTTTTTTTGTTTTTAACTGTGCAACCAGTCTACGAGGCTTTGAGATTTTTTTCATTTTCTCCTTTATTAAAGCCTTTATTAAAGTCCATATTAAAATAAAGAAAAGAAATGTTACGTCACCTTGCTCTAAACTTTAAAGCTGACCAATTACTTGAAGCGTTGCTCTATTTCACGCCCCAAAGTTCAGGCCTATCCCATAGCAAGGCTGGACCCCAGGGTAAATCATTAATCTCCTGAGCTGTAGCTTATCATTAATAAAATCCCATGCTGAACTTTAGGCCTGCACCAAATTTGGACAACATTTCAGTGAAGGAGGTGTAGAGCTGGAAAAAGGTGTGCGTGAGTACGAAATATACTTGTAGTACATTCATGCTAGATTTTGGTCTGATACAATTGAGGCAATATTACAGCATTTGGCTGTTGGACGAGTGGGACAGGACACCTCCAGGTTGACCATTAACCTCTTTATTGATTGCAACTTTTTCTCTTCATCCTACCAGTTCTGCAGTGATCAGTGGATCCTGATGCAAAGTTCATCTCCCTGTGCTAAACAAGCTGAACACTAACATCTGTGTTTGGCTAAAAACATTCCCGAAAGACTTATTTTTCATTGTTGCTGGATAATTCAAAAGCAGTATGGCAAGGTCTGGATATGGCTACTACCGGACTACCATTTTCCTTGCCATGTTTGTGGGCTATACATTATATTACTTCAACAGGAAGACATTCTCCTTTGTTATGCCCTCTGTAATGCAAGAGATCAAGTTGGATAAAGATGACTTGGGTAGGATCACAGTTTTATTGAAGTCGTTATTCTTGCACTAATCCTATATGCAGCTACGATTTCTCAATTGAAATATATCCACAACTATGTGGTTTACTAGTAAATGTTATCTACTAAAGCCTGTAGTGGGGCTGGGATCCCATTTTCCATCATGACAATCAATCTCTGATGTTTGGTTGTTGAAGACAAATCATCATAAAGAATTTTTGTTTTATGTTTGCATGTTACAGGTCTTATCACCAGCAGCCAATCTCTGGCCTATGCTATCAGCAAGTTCATAAGTGGGGTGCTCTCAGATCAAATAAGTGCACGATGGCTTTTCTCCATTGGCCTCTTCATGGTGGGTGGCATCAACGTTCTGTTCTCACAGTCCTCTACCGTGTTCATGTTCTCCGTGCTCTGGTTCCTGAATGGACTTGGCCAGGGCTTTGGGTGGCCACCATGTGGAAAAGTGCTTCGTAAGGTATGAACTTTGGCAAATAGATCACTGATCATCACTGATAAACTGCCAAAGCAGTGCCATTACTGTTTTAGGATCTTTTCTAGATCTACTAATATAAGGTATAATAATTGTCTATACTTAGCTCTCTATGTTTATTAGGCACAACCTAGTCATTTTGTCACGCAGAAGCTGAAGTAGAAATTTTGGGCTCCTTGACAGTTTAAGGTTCTGCCACAGACAATTTTTGGGACCCCATCTACTCTTGGAAATATCCACACCCAATACACACACCTTCCTGAAAACATGCATGTACAGTAGTTACAGTTACTGTTGGTATGACAACCTGTTTAGAAACAGTGATGTAATCGAATGCAAATACATTATTTTGAATTAACAGTGTTCTAAACAGTATCCACTACTTTGCTTCAGTATTGTGACCTAAACACTTCCTTTGTAACCTCTTTTACAGTATATAAACTGGCCTGGAATTCTGTAAAATGTGATTTTATCTAGAGAGCTGTCACTTAAATATTAAATCTACTTGAATATCCTCTATTAAAAGAAAGAAAGAAACATGCATTATAATGAGGCATTGAATACCGTAGGACTCCACTTTGACTAGCAGCAGCTCGGCATACAAGCATGTCCAAAAAACTATTCTGGTCTTTTTTTTTATGTAACAAACCCAGACCCTAAAGTAAATCTGATAAAATATGAGGTGACGGTTGTTAACGTATTTAACTAGAGATGCAATTGTGGAACTGTAGATGTTCAGAAGTTGGATATATTGCTATTTTTTGTTATATTTTGTGATTGAATTCCTTTTGTGATTGAATACCTTGTCTATCCATGGGCTGTTTTTAGCCCATATTTTTAGTGATTTTCCTTATTTCTTTTAAGCACAGGGATGGGTTTCACATGCAAATAAAAAGTACAGGTTTAAAAAGTCTCCCCTCATGGTTAAATCAAATACAGAAACTGATGTTTGGAGCACTGTTAATGGCATTGTGTTAAACCCTTACTACACACAGCTTGTCAGCCCCCTCTTAACTCTATCCAGTAATGGATGATATCCAGAACTGCTCAGATATTATTTATGTGGTGGACTGTTTTTAGCACAGCAGTTGCACTAACATGATCGCACGATGTGTGTTGTCTATAGCACAAATGGGTAAATGCCAGTAAGTGTATACTGTACATGCAAAACTGATAAATATTACCAATGAATGTAAGGTAAGATAAAGTTTTACGTCCAAGGTTTAACTAAGAAAAGGAGTCTTGTAGTGATTTGAAAGCCTTTATCGAGTTTTTGAGTATGACAATTATTTAAATTTCTCATTGTGACTGTGTGTTGTGTGTTTTTTTTTTTTCCTTCTTTTTTCTCCAGTGGTTCGAGCCGTCTCAGTTTGGCACATGGTGGGCAGTGCTGTCCTGCAGTATGAACCTGGCTGGTGGACTGGGGCCAATCATTGCCACGCTTCTGGCTGACAGCTACAGCTGGAGGTCTACTCTGTCCGTCTCTGGCCTGATTTGTGTGGTCATGTCAGTCTTCTGTCTCCTGGTGATCCAGAATGAGCCTAAAGATGTTGGACTGCCCAATATAGAGGCTAATGCAAAGAAAGGCAAAGCAGGTTTAAGCATTTTTGTCTGCTCATATCAAATACATGAACAATTGTGAAAGTGTGTTACTGTTCTTTGCTTAAATTAAGCATTGGTCCTGTGTAACTGATGCAGGGTATTTCTAATCTTTATCGCATTTCAGCAGAAAATAGTCGATAAGAGCAGCTTGCCACTAGAACCTGGTGACTTCCTGATACTGCATCCCTTTAGATTATAGATCAGCACTTTGCAAGAAATAATATGAAGTGTATGTTGTGCAAAAAAAAAGAAAAAGAGAGAGAGATTTTATAGGGTCTATTTTGTATTCATTGTTTTCCGTATGAAAAATCTATGATCTTGCGCAGTTGGGTAATGGACTCTGTACCTTTGTGTCCCTCATGTGAGGTAAACATGGACAGCAGTGTATCAGTGTAACAGTGTAACAGATCAGAGTGACGTCACTGCTCACTCACAGAAGCTGTGTTTATTTGCTCACTATTTAAGCATTTTCGCATTAAAGCATTAAATCTCACTTTTTTTTATTCCTTACTGTGATCAGCTTACAATCAAAGAACACTGAACACTGTTTCTTAGAATAACTGCATGTAGAATTTGGCTGCAGGTTGCTTCTTAGACTACGGCCCATTGCAACCAGTGTAATACCACATTTGTTGCATGTGTTCAGATACCATAGACATGCTTATCTGTACTAAGATATGCTTCAAAGTATGCTGATTTAATCATCTAGTTCCAATTCTTTATCAGTCATAGCTGGGCCTACCAATTATTGGTTGTGTGGTTATCTGCTACTAGGAGTATTTATCGAAATCTCAGAAGGAGTAATTTGAATGGGTTCATAGAACAAACGTTGGTAAGAAATGATTGCATGTCTTTGCAACAGTTATAGTTTGTAACTTAGAATATCTATTTGTATTTTGATTATAAATTGGGTTTTAATAAATATCTCATACTTTGTCTGTTTTCAGGCTCCAGCAGGGATGACAGCACTTTGAAGGAGTTCCTTCTGTCTCCATATCTGTGGTTATTGTCATTCAGCTACCTGGTGGTGTTTGGAGTCAAGACCGCTTGCACAGATTGGGGACAGCTCTTTCTTATCCAGGACAAGAGCCAGTCTGCATTGCTTGGTACTGTGGATTGGTTTATCAAGGCATTTATGTTGCTAAGTAAAAATTAAGTGTACTTAAGCCTTTTGCAGGCATCTTCCGGGTGCTGTAGTTGCATGTAGTAACATACTGTATTTGGTATTCTGCCTGGCCAAAGAAAAAATAGTGCCGTTTCATAAAGGTCAAATTATTGGCCTGCATCAAGCAAAGAAAACATACATTATTGGAATTGGGTTAAGAACTGTCCAACGGGGCCTCCGAGTGGCGCAGTGGTAAAGTGCTCGCCCTATCATCCGGAGTTCGATCACTGGTTCGATTCCCGGTTGATTCTGTAACCTCAGGGGAGGGGAGGGATGGGATGAGAGGTACGTCGTGCTCCCACATTAATCACGGCTCTACAGACAATCAAGGGCATCTGTGAGCGGAAAAAATAAATAAAAAATAATAATAATTAAAAAAAAAGAACTGTCCAACATGTTAAAATTTGGACAGATAGTTGTTAAGTCATGCATAACGTCGTCCTTTACAAGCGTCTGCTATGCTCTGGGGTTACATCAATCACTTGGTCAGGTCTAGGCTCAGCAATGTGGCAATAAAAGGAATTTGGCTGACTACCTGAATGTACAGAATTACACGGTTATCCCATCAGTGGAGTTTTTCTTCCCTGATGCCACAGCCATTTTTCAGGGCTCAGACTGTGAAATAGAGGTTTTGAGAGCATGACAAATCATTTCACACATGAATTGGCCACCACATTGCTGCATAATTAAAGCTAAAGGCAGTTAAGCAAAATATTAGTGTGTGTGTGAGAGAGACTTTTTTTTTTTTGCTAGACAGTGTATATTTTAGCTTGGAAAAAAACAACAACCCTGACAGTAAGGTCTCATAGATTAAAACGTGACATGAGTCTGACTTTTTCCACAGGCAGTTCATACATGAGTGCCTTGGAGATTGGGGGTCTGGTGGGCAGTTTAGCTGCTGGATATCTGTCAGACAGAGCTGTGGCACGGGTGAGTTCACACTATTAGGCTCAGAGAAATTATCAAAAAAAATGAATTTATTGTACCAGTCAAAAGTATGGTTTTATTTTCTACATTCTAGAACAATACTGGATTTATTTCAAAACGACAAAAAAAAAAAAAAAACACATATGGTATTAGGTAATTAAGTAACAACAATTATAGTCAATTGTTATTTTAAGACACACATGTCAGATGTTCTGGAATAGTTCTGGCTCTCATGACGACCATCCGAAAAGAAAGACCAAAACTTACCTCTGCAGCAGAGGAGAATTTCATTTAGAGTTTCCAAGTTTCCAGAAATCACCAAATTAACAGCACCTAGAATTAGAGCTGTTATGAAGACTTTATAGATCATAACTAGTAGACACGTATCATTATCAACTGTTCAAAGGAGATTATTACATATTTTGGATGCCTTCAGAATTGTAAAACAATGTCGAAAGAAATAAAAATCAGGAAAGATCATGAGATTAGAAGGTGTGTCCAAACTAAGTATATGCATATATATACTGTGTATGCATAACACACATACTGTTCATGCATATATTTTGCTCTCTCCAGCAAGGGCTGCGTATATATGGCAACCCACGGCATGGTCTCCTGCTATCAATGATGGCAGGAATGTACGTCTCCATGTACCTCTTCCGAACCACTGTCACTCAGGAAAGTTCAAATGTAAGTTGAAGACTTTTTTAGTCATTTAACATGTTTTTTTTAATGATGTCCCATGATGTGCTATGATGCTCTGAATACAAATGCATTATCAGAAAATGTATACAGCAACATTCATTTTGCCTTGTAAGTGCAAATTTTTATATCATTTCCCACCACATTTCACATGCCACATGGGAAAAAAAACTGTTGTAAAAGTAAAAAAAAGCACTTGCCTCATATCTTATATAGTTTGAAACTGAGTTATTTCATACTCCTTTGACATGAAACACTTCATTAAGGGTTTACTTGTTTAAACTACCACACAGGTTTGGATTCTCTCTCTGGGTGCTATCTTTGGCTTCTCTTCTTATGGACCAATTGCTCTATTTGGAGTCATTGCTAATGAAAGCGCTCCTTCCAACTACTGTGGAACATCTCATGCTATTGTAGCCTTGATGGCAAATGGTAAGGACACATACTGAAGTCACAAAAAAATCCATTTCAATTTCCAGAGCCTGAATGCTAGTTTTATACATGTATTTTTTGCCCGGAAATTCTTAAATATATATTGTGGTGATGTGTCTTGCTTTTCTTCCCAGTTGGAGGGTTTCTGTCAGGATTGCCATTTGGCACTATTGCAAAACACTATGGCTGGGATACAGCATTCTGGGTAGCAGAGGTAATCTGCGCTGTCACAACAGTTAGTTTTTTCCTCTTCCGTAACATCCAAACCAAGATGGGACGTGCTCTGAAGAAGACTGATTGATCAGTACTGAAGCTTCTCTTAATTGTAAACAGAGTTTTCAATAACAAAGTGTTCTAATCAACACTTTTTTTGGTTTTATGTGAAGTCGAATGCTATTCTGTGTAAAATTAATAGACAGAAATGTATTGTAGATGCAAAGAAATTTGGTTTGATGAGGTTCATGCAGAGATAGTGTGGTACTAAATATCCCTAAAATGGTGATGGAATTACCTTGAATCTAATCTTTAAGGGTGCTATGGTTTTTTTTTTTTAAATAAATGCAATTACACGATTTATTAAAGTTCCCTTAACTCAGTGATTCAATTAACTTCATATGGATGGACCTACAATGGAAAAAACACATTCTTTTAAAAGTATGTTAACGCTTTATGATTGGTGTGCTGTATAATTTATAGGTTTTTACCAATTTGCCCATATGTATCTTAACCCATGTTTCATAGTGAATATTCTTAGAGATTTAAATATAAAATCAGTATTTTGATAAAGAACAAACTTTTTTTTTTTTTTTAAAGGAATCATCTCAAATTGTAATCATTAAAAGTGCTAACCATGTCCAGCATTGTAATATTTTATTACTCTGCATTCAATATGCAGGCTTGATAATACTAATTGAAATTGAGGCAACTCAACATACTTCTACCTCTTTATTGTTACTATAACTTTATTTGTGGTGTTATGGAAAAAGGTTTTTTAATTATGAAACCATTTATATTAAATAAAGGAGTTACAAACATCAGAAGTTTGATTTCTAATCTTTCAGTGGCACCCTTTCTTTTGCAGTCATGGTTGAATCAGAAACAAGAAACAGAACAATGTGTTGACCAATAAATAAGTACTGCTGTCATCCCAACCAAGTGTGTTAAAGTCCATTTGCTACCCCTGCTCCCACTGATTTAGACCATCAAACCAGCTATGCTTTATCCACCATTTTTAGATCCAAGCTGATTAATCCACATCATTAATGTGAAGAGCTTTGGGTAATCTTCACATCAGGAAACAATCCATATTATATACAGTTGGTTGCCGAACTTTGTACAGTGTTGTATCAAACGTTTCTGGGATGTGGCTCATCTGCTCAGGAGCCTGTACCGAATGTACCAGCTTTCTCTGCTACTTCCAGAGCGCCCTTAAGATTTTGGTCAAAGAGTTCACATCTGAAATAAAATAGAACGACTTTCATAAATACTCCTTTCAATGTGAATTTCGTTTGAATGTCCAAAAATAAATTATACATGAAACACTATAGCACCAACCTGATGGGCATCTCCAGAGAGTAGAAAGGATTCTTTAAAGCAAAGTCTGAATAGATTTCATAGATCTTTCTCAGAAGTGCGTCAACACCAGACTGACGAGGATCTGCTAGTACAATGAACTTGATCCCTGTAAAAGATGTAATGATTTAGTTACAATAGGTAAATAACTACTGGGATTTTTAAACACCTATGCAGTGGTACTGAATTAAGTACAGTCCATTCCAACAAATAAACACATCCAGGATCGTTTAACCGGTAGAAATTTGTCAACCGATAGAGATTTTGGTCTATTGTCTTAATCGCGATTGAGATCACGCATGTTACGTAACCACGCAACACATTCACTTCTATGGGAAGCCAAACACATCTAAAGTGGGACGAAACCGTGGCACCCGATTGAGCCGGCGTGTGCGGACCAAATATCTGCGCGGCCCAGTAGACAGCGCAGCGCGACAATCTGGATAGTGCAGAGATGGTCTGGTTTATTTGTGCAGCCCGGTGGATCGCACAGCGAGGACCAACTTGTGCGACTCTGATAGAAATAGACCCCGCCCACCATCAAATTACATTTTACCCCGCTGGGATGCGCACGTACAAACCAGGAATGGCAAGGCGGAAACAATATTAAACAGTCCTGACTTTTTAAATAAATTGTTTAAAAAAAAAATTTAAAATAAAAAATAAAAAAAAACAGTGGGTCGCGCAGGTCAAGTTGGTCCGAGCAGCGCTGCTCAAGTTGGTCCGAGCAGCGCTGCTCAAGTTGGTCCGAGCAGCGCTGCTCAAGTTGGTCCGCGCTGCGCGATCCACCGGGCTGCGCGAATAAACCAGATCATCTCTTCGCTATCCAGCTTGTCACGCTGCGCTGGTTCAATCGGGTGCCACGGTTTCGTCCCACTATTGATGTGTTTGGCTTCACATACACTTCGACAATGGAAGAAGACGGTGCAGCAGTGAGTTTGCTTACATGTGACGAAACCAA
>JAQQZT010000003.1:10696945-10708932 GCA_030068275.1 Clarias platycephalus
GTTTTAACAAGCGGTGGAAACACGTCAAACCTTTTCTATCATCTGAAATCCAAGCATCCAAACGAATATGGCCAAAGCCAAAAAATGCGGTAAACCTCAGCAATTAACAGTTTATATAAAATTACATTATGTAGAACAATTTCTTTGTGTTTGAAATTTAATTTATGCATTTTCAGATACAAATTGCTATATTGTGATATATATCGTTATCGAGGTAGAGTATTGCTTCTACCGTGATAGAAGATTTTGGTTATATCGCCCACCCCTACCTAGTGGTTTATTTATACATGAGCAAATGTATGTGTGTATATAACAGAAAAACATACAGCACAAAAATCATTTAAAGAAAATGCAGTTGCATGAATAACAGTGTTAACATGAGTGTTTTTTTTTTTTTACAAGGAAATGGCAATCATGTAGAGAATAGATTTTGATCAATACACTAATTTCCCTTTTGTATGGAGACATTTGTGTGTGTGGATGGTGTGACAAGTGGTGACCAAAGGTATTGCATTCAATCAATGTTTTTTATAATTTGTTATTTAATGCATTGTAATCACTGTACAACAATCAATATTAACATGAGGACCTACTGTAGGAGGGTCAAAAAGATGTGTGCAGTTGAGAATTCCCAAATTTTAGGGAATAGTTTTAGCCTGTTACATAAGATCCAAAAAGACTGCATATTGTTTGTTACTTTTATGTGCTTCTATACAGTATAAAGTGGAACCTAGGCATATGACTGCCCTCCCATACGAATTTCTGCCTTAAGAATAAAATTTTTATAAGAACTTTGCATCAGCATAGGAAGCATTTTCAGGATACAGACGAACCAACCAAACTGAATGCTAAGTTCCATGTACGCGTCTGCGCTATTCAAAACTTGTTTGCGTCACATAAGAGCCAAGCAAAGCGAGTTTACAAATTTTTTCAATCAGCAAAAGATGTTTTCGAAAGCGTCATCCTATGATACCATCATTCTATGAACGTTGCCTTTGGCATGCGTTCACAAGCTGTGCGATTTTTCGTGCGTTTTGTAATATTGTTAATATTTTTGGGTGTCTGGAACATATTATCTGCATTTAAATGTGTATCTTTAACAAAAAAAAATAACAAATCAATCGCCCTGAGAACTCATCTACATAAATTAAATTTAGATGCATATTCATTGCTTTCATTCATTCTCTATACCATTTATCCTGTGTACAGTCTCACAGGGGCCTGGAGCCTATCCCAGAAAACTACAGGCATGAGCTGGGGTACACCCTGGACAGGGTGCCAATCCATGGCAGTGCACGCACACATACAAAGGACAATTTGGGGACACCAATTAACCTAATCTGCAGGTCTCTGGAGTGTGGGAGGAAATCCAGCAATCTTGGGGAAAACATGCAAACTGCAAACACACACACAGACCCGAGGAGTGAATAGATTTTTTGAGCCTGGAGGTCAGAGTCCACAGTGCTAACCACTATGCCATTCACTGTCTTTCCCACATCCGAGAAAGTTCCAGTGCGGAGAAGACCCAAAGAAGCGTACCACCCAGACTGTTGCATGCCCAGAGTGATGCATGGGGGCGGATCAGTGATGGTTTGGGCTGCAATATCATGGCATTCCACAGGTCCAATACTTGTGCTAGATGGGCGTGTCACTGCCAAGGACTACCGAACCATTCTGGAGGACCAGTGCAACCAATGGTTCAAACATTGTATCCTGAAGGCGGTGCCGTGTATCAGGATTATAATGCACCAATACACACAGCAAGTATGGTGACAGAGTGGTTTGATGAACATGAAAGTGAAGTTGAACATCTCCCATGGCCTGCATAGTCATCAGATCTAAATATTATTGAGCCACTTTGGGGTGTTTTGGAGGAGCGAGTCAGGAAACGTTTTTTCCTCCACCAGCCTCACGTAGTGACCTGGCCACTATTCTGCAAGAAGAATGGCTCAAAATCCCTCTGGCCATTGTGCAGGACTTGTATCTGTCATTCCCAAGACGAATTCATGCTGTATTGTATACACCATACTAATGAATTATTGTGGTCTAAAACCAGGCGTTTCAGTTTCATTGTCCAAACCCTGTACATAAATGCATATATACGTGTTGAGTAAATCATCTTATTACCTGTAAGTGTCTGGAAGCAGTGTAGTTTAAAAACATCTGTCTCCAGCATTTCAATACCTGAGCTACCGGCCTCAGGGGACAGTTGTGAACCAATAGCAAACAGCCTGTAAATAAGTAACATGTTGAGTGTAACAGGTAAAAACAAAACATGCAACAACCAAAAGTTTCTGGTCTCGAATAAACACTAACACATCTAAAAGAGATAAGAAAATGTGCTTACGAGTGAAACATTGAAGCCAGCATGAGTTTCTCGTTAGAAGTCAGTCGTGCTCGGCCAAACCGGATAGACACCGGATAGTTAGACGGTTCCTTCAGGTATTCCAGTATTTCCTTCCCTTCTGCTGTGAACTTCCCATTCACATCCACTCCGTTAATAGACAGCACAGCGTGACCAACTGCACGAGCAACGAAAAAGGAAAAAATATATGTATACAGGAAATTAGTGGAGGTCATTGTGATAATTTACGAGTCAGTAATGAACAGACTTGTATCTAGTTTAGCTAACGTTATTTAGCTGGTTAGCAGCTCATCACCGCTCACCTCGGATTCCGTCCCGCTGCCCGAATGAAACCACAACCTTCTCGTCATGAATCTTGAGCACTATATCTAGAGGGAAGCTAAACGTTTTCTCTACTTCTGTTCGAGGGACATAATTGTCATACTGGTAAATAAGTCCACCGGCCTTGTTGACTACATAAACACTGAATATCGCCATCTTGCTAATTCAGAATGAACAGCTGACGCGGAAACATATCACGTGACACGCCACGTGACCAGGCAAGTAAAGTACTGTGTCAAAATAAGGTTCTACAAAGGGCTTCTGAACTCAGGTTATTATTATCATTCATTAATTCATCTTCTATTCCACCTATCCACACACACACACACACACACACACACACACACTACGGGCAATTTAATTTAGGGTCGCCAGATAACCTAATCTGCATGCTTTTGGACTGGGAGGGATCCAGAGTACCCAGAGTAAAACCACCAAGCACTGGGAGAACATGCAAACTCCACGCCCATCACAGACCCATGGTGGAAATCGAACCTTCAATCCTGTAGGTGCGAGGCCCTGGTTAGTACGTATCTGTTTCTAGTTTAAAATAAATAAAATGTCACTAATAAAGAATGTATTAACAAATTTATAGCTAAACTGAGGCAAATTATATCAAACTTTTGGTCATTTGTATACTTTTTCCCTACATTTCCAACATCCTCTAAGGTAATTGTTTATCTATCTATCTATCTATCTATCTATCGAACATAAAAGTTCCCCATTCATGATTACTGTCTGTTACAGGGTCGGGGAGGGCCTGAAGCCTATCTCAGGAGACTTAGGGCACAAAGCGGGGTACACTGTAGACAGGGTGCCTGTCCATCACAGGACACACACAAACATACGGGAACAGCAAACAGCTTAACCTGCATGTCTTTGGACTGTGGGAGGAAACCGATGTACCCGGAGGAAACCCACCAGGCACGGGGAGAACATGCAAACTCCTTGTACACAGATCTAACCACTATCCACCCATTCATGTTTAATAAATCAATAAGAATGTTATATGACATGAAGGTAGGTTGTATTCTATAAATTATTCTAAATGTGGAATTAATCATAGTTATATATTTCATTCCTTAAGTATGAGTTTATCTTTTTTCAATTTGTGTATGGCTAATATCAAGTAAAAGATACTGTAGATGCCAAAAAAGGCAAAATATTTACTTTGACACAAACAACAATACAGTACATGATTTAGTACATACAGTAATGCAGTGTATATTATAATATAATAGAAGTGTCATAAATGAAATCTTAGATGTTATAATTACTATAACAATAGATGAAAAAGTCACTAATAGCATTTTATAAGGGCCTTTATATTATATTTACATAAAGAAAGATAATGAGACATTTGTTGTTATTGTAGTAATACAATGCAATTTGTCTAGTAGCTCTCAAAAATGTAAAGAAAATGTAAGAATAAACAAAATAATTAATAAAAGATAATTGAACTAAAATATAAATATCACAATATATACAAAGAAATATACTCTATGTGCAATGGGACCTGGACCTTCGTGCAAACAGATATTGTCAGAAATAAGGACGTATTGCACAAATAATAATAATAATAATAATAATAATAATAATATACTGTAGTTCTGGATGTAAAGAACTGTAAAGTTTAGTGCATTAGCAGCAACTTGAGAAAGTGTGTGTGTGTGTGTGTGTGTGTGTGTGTGTGTGTGAAGAACAGCTCTTGGAAAGAAGCTGTTCCTTAGTCTGTTAGTATCCTGCTTGGATACAAACAATCTGTGTCCTGGGTGGGTTGATTTATTTACCTATTACTATAAATACATTTATTTTACTGACATTTAGGATTTAAATAAATTATATATATATAGAATCAAACTTGCATCAAACTTGCATCAAACTTGCATATTTATTAAGGCCTATTCCAGCAGTCATCAATATTGCTTTAGTCAGTTTTCCTATAAAATTGATATAACAGTTTTTTTTGTTTGTTTTTGACATAATGTTTTTAAGATCTAATTATAACATGAATCAGGAGATGGCGTTCTCTATCAGTGGCAGAAAACAGGAAAAAATAACTTCTTATTCTTGGTGGTTTTTAGTATCTTGAACAGTGAATGTAAAAAAAAATAAAAAATGTTCAAACATGAAATGTAATAAATAAATAAGATTACAGAAGAATATTTTATGTCTGTTAAGAAAACAGCATGTTACATGATAGACCAGTTGTCTGAAAAAAAGTTCCTGAGTTTTGCATGAAAATAGAAAGGAGAAAGTGTGACTACCAGAAGAACTCATATTCTCCAGCACACTCAGTAAAATCTAACAGATGTTTTGCTTATAAAACAGTACAAATCTGTATCTAACACTACTGATTATTTTCATGTGAAGAGTTTTCACACCAAATATTGACTGTGTTTATTTCATTACTCTTTGGTTGGGTTGGTAGTCTTTCAACTGCTCCCGTTGAGGAGTCGCCATAGCACTGATTCTTTGGTGCTCATTTTTTAGTTTGTGCTCAAGTCTTTGAAGCAGTACTGTAAGTAAAACAGTTATCTTCTACTTTTCAACACTGCCTAAGTCTCAAAAGTGTGTGTATTTATGTATGGGATAGGGCTGTGGGCTAGGATACAAGAACATGAGCGTTGAAAGCACCCAAGAGCATGATAATGTCTATAGTTCTCAAATAGAAGAGATTTGGAACAACCAACAGTTTACATGGATTTGGCCACCCAACCAAACTGAGTAATCGTGGTAAGAGCCTTGGTCATTATAAATGAGTTCCAAAGTTCCCTTTTGGAATAGGGAGACTTACAGAAGAAGCCGTCACTGTGGCACTCCACCAAGTCTCCACAGGTCTCTATGGTAAAGTGACCAGACAGCAGCCATTCCTAAAGAAAAGGCATGACACAAAGATTAAACTATTTAACAGATTAAAAGTCTGATGACACAAAGATTAAACTATTTAACTACTGCACATCACCGTCACATCACACCGTCCAACAGTCAAACAAGGTGGTGACAGAATCATGCTGTGGGGATGTTTTTCTGCGACTAGAACCGGAAGATTCTAGAGGTTTAATTGATGCAGATTAAAAAAAGAGCTCTCCTGACTAAAAATCCTTCTCCAGAGTGCTCAGGATCTCAGGATGGGATGACGATTTATAGTTTAACAGGATGATGACTCAAGGCATGACACCAAAATCACACAGGAGTGGCTTTAGAACAAGTCTTTGAAAGTCATGGAGTCTAGACCTGAACCCAATAGAGCATCTCTGGAGAGACCCTTAAAATGGCTGTGGACTGATGCTGTTTGTTGGTGCTTGTTCAGCCTCGTTGAGCTTGAATGATTCTGCCAAGAAGAATGGAAGAAACCTTTTTTTTTTTTAAGGTGTGTCAATCTTGTAGCATCATTTACAAGCAGATCTGAGGCTGTCTGAACTTACAGAATGCTTACGGTATGTATTTTCTTATTTCTTATCTTCCTTCAATTACTTTGTAATTGTGAAATATTACACGTAGAAAGGTTTAAAAGATTTTAATATTTTTTATGCTTTAAGATGAGTGTGAAATATAAAAAAAAATCAGTACTGTAAAAGTGTCACTTTGTTTAGACAGTGTTGAAAAGTAGAGGACATTTGGTGTAAAAGGTCCTCATTAAGATTTCAGTGTGTACTTGTTGTCTTTAGCTGCAGGCTGTAGTTGGCTGTTGAATGTCAGAGTGTCATAAACACTGTCTTTATGACTTACAGACGATGACAAAAAATAATTCTTAAGTGAAGACCTTCAGTTGTTCCCCCTGCCCCAGGCTTGGGGTTTGGGCTGTTAGGAGTGGATAATGTGTAGAGTCAGCTATTGATTGATGTCTTAAACTCTTCCACTTGTCATTGCACAGCGGTACCTCCAGCTTGACTGGAAAATGTTCCCCAGGACGCACACTACAACTACTGTCTTTGAAAAATAAACATTGTCATTATTAGAGTTCATGTCACAAACTTTCAGAAAGTTTAAGAGCTTCAAATGAAACTTTATAAAATAATAATAGTAGAATAAAAGAATAAACTGTAGTACTGACTACAGTTGTAAGGGTTAATTTTTAGTGTAATTAGTGGAAATCTATTTTGGTGCTATAGTTCATACATATGTATAGCATTTTTCCTTTAAATTATGTAATTGTATCAATTGTCTGGACTTGGATACTGTAGATCCATTATCAACATCTGGTCCATGTTTGTTCAAGTTCTTTTTCATTAAAATGACTCTTACTTCTTAGTGTTTACTCACATTACTGAATGCCTTTATGCTTTTTACCTTTCAATAATTTTATCTAATTTTTTAAGCTAAGATGTCTTGTTCAAATTTGATATACTTTATCTGATTCAACAAACCCATTCATCTGATAAAAGCTCATAATAACTTTTTAAAAATTTTTATTTGCCCTAAGGAATCATAAATATTTCTTGGTTACTTAAAAAATATTATTTTCCTTGTGATCATTTAAAATATTTGTTCGTTTGCTTGTTTTTGGATTTGAGAAGCTGGAGGACCAGGACAAAATCCACATGGAAACAGGAAGATCATGTGAAAATCCACACAAGCCGTAACCTGTGATCGGGATTGAGCCATGGACTCAAGGTATCATTGTTACACCCTATTGTGCCAACCACGATGAAGGAATTTGCCTACAGTATACAGTATATTACTTGACAGTGCTCAGCATTACAAATGAAATGAATTTATTCAACTTAATTATTCATTATTACAAATTTTATTTCTAGGTTCAAATTCAAATTCAAATTTTATTTGTCACATACACAGTCATACACAGTACGATATACAGTAAAATGCTTATACGACCGCCTGTGACCTTAAATTTTTTAAAACAATTAACAAGAAATAAGAAAGAGAAATAGAAAAGAAGCATGAAATAAATAAATAGCATAACTATAAGAAGTAGAACAAAATATAAAAATTTTCAAAAATATATAAGAAATATATAAGAAATATAAAACTTATCTTTACAAGACAAAATAAATGTAAATGCAAATAAAAAGTGGAACGAATGAAAAATGTCCAGAAGTGTGCAAATGAACATTGTGTGTGCAAATGTGCAATATGTGTGCAAATGTGCTATGTCCATGATTGTCCAGTCTATAGTGTATTGGGGTGTGTGCACAGATGAATAATGTTCATGAGCGTCCATTTCTGTGCAATGTTGCAAAAACGCGGAGATGATTAGTCCTGTGTGTTAACACAGGACTTTGTGAAAATCATATCTGTCTTGGATTTCTTGACTAAGTACCTCTGGTAATGCTTGTGTTGTGTAGCATTCTGGTGCTAGCCCTTATTTTGTGTGTTTTTTGATCTGACAAAACTCTTTTTCAATGTGCTGCAACACTTTTGACAGTGTATGGAAAAGGAAATTCAGACTCCTGCATGAAAGACAACACAAAGGCAAATTCTGCATAACAACCCTTCTGACTCTGCCAATACTATCCCCATTGCACACACTTCTATTAATATACCCTCTAGTTTTAGAATGACCTGTCTCATCATGCACCAGCTCTCCCAATGGGCTGGCTCTTTTTCTCAGACAGTAAAGCTATTTGGAAGACCAGACCCTTATTAGAGATGCACAAACTTCACTTGGCGAACCAGAACTCATGCTTAGAGAGTGACTCACAGATGTGTCTGAGCCAGAACAGCGGCATGTATCTGACTGTTCTTTCCACTCTTTTCCTCTCTCCTGTGGAGACACACTGAACCTCTCAGTAACACAGTCTCAGTACTGACGCCACACTACACTCGAAAGGGTGCTCTGCCGATCTGTTGTATAGCTACGAAAAGTTGATCCTAAATTGGGAGAATGAGAAAAGAGAATGTTGAGAGGCGGAAGTGGAGTTGAGTTCTCTTCATGTTTGGCTGGAGCTGATCCAGAACCAGATTTATGAGAGGCAGCTGCTGAGGGCTTGACAGACAGACGAGTGCAGGGATTCCTGTGTTGCTGCTGCCACTGCACAGAGGACGGACAGGCTGTGTGTGAGTGAACAACACAGTAGCAAGGGTAAGCCACGTTTCCAATTTTATTCTCTTCTTTCATTTAATGTGGCTATAAAATCCTGTTATATTGCCTGGTATGACTTATGCGACAATGCTTTCCTGAAAATCATATCTGTCTTGAATTTCTTGACTAAGTACCTCTGGTAATGCTTGTGTTTAAATATAAGTAGTGGTTAAAAAAATATTTTTGCCCTTCTTCCTCTAGAAAATGTTTCCATTAATGAACAATAGTGCACTTTAAAAAATATATTGGTCTGTTTTTTTTGTGTGTGTGTGTGTGTGTGTGTGTGTGACTGTTTGCTTACATGCCATTTACGAGACATTACTGTAAACATTTTTTTCTGAATTTTAGTTTCCTTTAACATTAGACGACCAGGCTTACTGCCTATTTTTAGCGGTGTGTGCCATTACAATGTAGTGGAGTTATGCAGACATGATTAGACCAAGGGGTGAAACTTCATAAAGCTTGAGCACTTATTCTCTATTGAGTGCAGTTTTCTCTTCTCATTACTAGTATCCTCCAGCAATTCCGAACAGAAATTTCGAGAGACGAGAGAAATTTAAACCTCCACAAGCCTTCATGGTATTTCATCAGGTCAGCCTTTTACACCACAAAAAGCCAGGAATCTCAATTAATGTTCAGGCTTAGTGGTTTCAAAAGACAGTACTGTATGTAGTAGGTGTTACAATGTTCTCATCTTGGAGAGAAATCTATGATAAAGTGAATGAAAAAGAGAAAGCACCAAAAAAAAAACCGATTGAGGAATAAAACAGAAAACGTACTGGCTACGTCTTCAAGTTGAGTTCGGAAATAGCAAGCTACTCAGCGGCTCAATACATAGTTAGATAATGTGGATTGGATTTATTCACATATACAAGGCTATTAGTCTCTAAAGAAATAGTGGAAAAAGCGAGAACAAGTCCAAAACAAAGTAATGTTTGGAGAAGTTGCCATGGAAAGATTGGTTTTAAATTTGTAGGTTTCAGTCCAGCCTCATTTTTTTTCCACACCACAGTGTATTCATTTCAGACCTTAGTACTCTGTTTCATGCCTGTTACAAAACTTTACAATTGTGATATGCTACAGAGGAAGGCAATTTCCTGGCAAAAGCTAGGCTGGTCCATTTATTGCAGAAGGTCCACCCCTGAGGAGAATCTTTTTGTGTATTGTTTAATTGAAAGTATTTATCATTGTTAGATATGGAAAGCATGTGTGACAGGTCCTGAAGAGAGCCTGAATTCTGCTGAGGAGAGATACTTCATATGCAGTGGGCCAGTCCAATTTGTTTTCCTGTGTTACCTAGAACAGCCAGAAATGCTTTTTTTTTTTTTTATGCTCATTTATTTGATAGCATTTATTGTCTCCTCTAAAACATCTCTACTAGCAGTAAAACTGGGGGGAAGGTAGACTGCAAACATTTAGGCTGTGGAGAAACCATTTATGTTATGGAGGAAGACTGATAAAGCATCTGTTCCTGTCATAAGAGAATTATGAATGCACAATTTAAAAGCTGAGGGTGAAAAATGTGCTTACTGCGAGTTTGCATAGAAAAGGCAACTTTGGTACAGTCATAAAGTTTCTACTTTATGTAGGGTTTGTGACTGAACAGAGAGGTCATTAATTATAAAAGATTGACTCACGGTGCTTTAAAAGGCATTTTCTTACTGTACAGTATGTGCGGTTCATGTATACAGCAACACATGGACTACATCTATTTAGTCAAGATGTCTAAACAGAAGAAAAGAGAATTACTGAATAGTTTTCTGATTACACGATATAAAACCCACCTAGATTGATGCATATTGATGTATTCAATATCAGGCACGATGTAAATATTTTACTACTCACTAGTTAAATTGCCCAATATTTTCGCTGTCATCTCTGCTATATAAAATTTGTAATAAAAACATTAATGCTTCAAATTTAATCACTTCTGGACACCCATGTTTTATTTCTTTAATAAAGTGTATTAGATACAGTAGGTCAACAGATTCTAGTTTAACATTATTCATAATAAAAGGCTCACTGTGACTATTTGGATAGATATGAGAAACATACCCTGGCTTGTTATTTTAAAACAAAGACTTATGAAGAATTAAGTTGAAAACATTCGAACCTATTAGGCATGGATTAAAGAATTTGCCAGTATGCATCACAAGATAGCTTCAAGACATAGTTTAGTCAATATCTGAGCCATACCATTGAAACATATAATAAAACACAGTCATTTTATTAGTGATCTGTCAGATATACAACATGTTTCTCCTTTTTGTTTTTTTTATTAAAAAAAAAAAAAAAAAAGCATTGGACCCAGAGCCAGCCACACATCATTAAAGAGAAATCAAAAATATAATCTAAAGCAGTTGTTCACAGCTCAAATGTCTAGACCCAACAGAATTAGAAGCTACAAAGAATACAGAAACATTAGGAATTAGGAGAACAACAGAAATGGGAAAACATAGACAAACATCTAAGAACACAGGGTAGAAATTATGTATATAACATAAGCACATATAATATACACATACACCGATCAGCCTAACATTAACACAACTTCCACTGTGAACTGAATAAAAGTGAATAAATATCAATCATATACCAGTAAACTAACCCGATGTATGGACGACCCTTCCCTTAACAAACAGCATCCAAAGAATCTCCCACTAACATTCAGCTTCCAGATATACTGTATCAGGTCTTTAGGGCAAGCATGTCATTGTCTTGGCCTTCTCTGGTTGATACTGTAGGAGCCTTAATAGGAGAATAACCTAACAAAGGGATGGGTGGGAATAGTCTACAACTAAATTAGGCAGAGAAACAGGGGGAAATTCCTGAATTAAATAATGAATGAATGAATTTTAATTTGATCTGGTGACTGATTTGCTAAACTATTTCATTGTAAACCCTACCTATTTTCCCCTTAATGAAGCCCTTTGTTGTGCTACTGTATAAGTGTATCATTGTGGGTCATTGTCTTGTTTAATGATAACGTTCTTTCCAATTTGATCAGATATGTGTCTCTGTAAATTAACGGATTCTTTCTGTAGATTTCTCAATTTATTCTTCTGCTCTATTCTGAAGCAGCCATGAAAGCACCCTGCACCACTATGAAGGTTTTATATTTATATATTTATGTTGTTGTTGGTCTTTCGGCTGCTCCCGACAAGGGGTCGCCACAGCGGAACATCCAGTCCGCACTACAACTTGGCACAGGTTTTACGCCGGATGCCCTTCCTGACGCAACCCTCCCATTTTATC
>JAQQZT010000003.1:10709952-10732610 GCA_030068275.1 Clarias platycephalus
TTGGGCACTGGCTGGGAATCGAACCCGGGCCTTCTGCATGGCAGGCGAAACACCTACCACTGAGCCACCAGTGCCCATATACTGTATTTATATTTATATATAAAAAATTATAGTAGCATGTGCAGACAAAACAAAACACAGGACAGGTACACTCTTTGAAAACCCAGAAACCTTTTTTTTTTTTTAAGGTTATCCTTCTGGCAGATCCCTTAAAAGTTCAATGAACTGCAGAGCCATTATCATCTATCTGCCCTTAGTGTTTGTGGGATGAAATGGTTTCTTCAGGTAACACCAACTAAATAAAATTCTTCAAAATAGCACCTTTTCTAAGTGCTACAGTACTATGCTCCTGGCAAACTACCTTTTATGAGATTTATTTTCAAACCTAAAATGTCACACAGCAGGTCTAAATAGCCCTTGGATATGTCTAACTAGTAGAACAAGTTGTATTAGAGAAAGAGTGGACACAACAGTGTAACAGTGGATAATGATAATTATGATTCATAATGGTCATAGGTCTGAATATGACATACAGAATATAAATGAAGTATAAAAAGAATCAATTCATTCATTGATCTTTAGTAACTGCCGGAACATGGTAGCTGTTTTAAATTAGAACATGAATTTGTTTATATTTTGGGAAATAGTCCATTTATTCAAGATAAATCCAAGGGAAAACTGTCACATATTTCTTGTTGAGACAGACACGTACAGCATATTGCCACTGCATTACACCCTTACTACACATCTGCTCACACGAATACACTAATTCTTTTTACATTTTCCATTCTCTGCAGATGGTACGTGAACAATACATCAGCAGTACAGATGAGTCTGGTGTGTCGACACCAGTTACTGACTCCATCTATAAGATTGGCATCTATGGATGGAGGAAACGTTGCCTTTATTTGTTTGTCTTGCTTCTCATCATCATCCTGGTGGTGAATTTTGGCCTTACAATCTGGATACTGAGGGTGATGTGGTTCAATACGGTAAGAAGCATTTTAGCACTGTTTTTATCACTACTTACAGTGTAATATGTATTTCATACCACACCATAAACAATTAAATACTCATTCAGAAACAGTATAAGATGATTCTTATTTTTTGCAGGAAGGCATGGGATACCTCCAGGTCAAAGAAGATGGGGTGAGGTTGGAGGGAGAGTCTGAGTTCCTTTTTCCACTTTATGCTGAAGAGATTGACTCCAGAGAGGTACCATAAACTTTTTCGCTGTACACAAACGTAGCAAACATGCACTTGCCGAGTTTATATCCTAATTAAACAGAATTAAGACAGGTCCTTACATTTATGGCTATAACAGGATATAGTCAAGTTAAATGTCCTTAGTTTGTTAGTCTAAGTGGTGTTTTCAGTTGATTATGGTTGTGTTTGATGGGTGCAGACATTTGCTGATGATAATTTCTCTTATTGAATGGGATTTTGGGTAAAAGTCCCCAAAAAAGGCAGAATTAACCAGAGACTTTTCATAAAAAGGTGTTGTATGTGCCATATGGTGGCATTTCTTTACACAGAAAGAGGATTATGTACATCCTTTAATCTCACCTCTTTCCCTTTCTGCTCACATCGCTGGTTTTAGAAACGAGTTTGTGGCTTGTAGCAGCTGGGAACATTTATTGTTTGTTCCTGTGGCTAACAGGCCATGGTTTCAGCATATTCTGTTTATCTTTGAGCACACACTTAATTAAAATTGAAGAGTTTGCCCTTTGGGGAGCAAAACAGCCTCACAACTATCAACTGAATTAAAATTGTTCCAATTACTTGAATTATATGAATGTGTTTATTAATTTATGCATGCAAATAATTTGGTCTGTTTAACTGTTTTCCAAGAAGTGTGGGAAATGTTGCACATGATTCACCTTTCCAAATCTATGTACTAACATTCTTACTAATGCTACTCTTCTCTTTTAGGACTCAGCTCTGCTGGTGCACTCCACTGATAATGTTACACTCAATGCTCGCAATGCAAATGGGGATGTAACTGGAAGCGTGTCTGTAGGTATGAAAGTCTCCCAACATTACTTCATTGTCCTAATGTTTTTTTCTTTCTTTTTGTATATTTCTCCATGCATCTTGTTTATATATACCAAAAGTATCCTTACCTTGCTTTACCTAAGACAAAGTTTTTTGTCCATTTTTTATACATAAAAAGACAAATATGTGCCTTGACAAATAATGCTACATATATAAATCAGTTGTGGACTCACATAATTAATCTGGCTTGGGTTGCTTCTTAGGTCCAAGTCAAGTCAATGCCTTTGGGCAACATTTTACTGTCAGCTCAAGTGACAAGAATCTGTTTTATGCTGACAACAAAGAAGCGGTTGTGGGAACAGGGAAACTCAGAGTTACAGGTACTTTTACACATTTGACCTGACACAAATGTTAAGGTGACTTTGCATGCAATTTCTATATGAATCTATATGAATCTATATGAATGACAACATTACACACAAAGGAAGTTACTACTGTGGTGCAGGCAGCATTTTCTGACCGCTACCTATTGCTATTCATCTGAAAAGCCAAACACTGTGTAATCCATATTTATTTATTTTTTTATACAATATAGTAAAAGAAACCAGTTTGTGCATTCACTTGCTATTACAAATAAAAATTGCTAATCTTTAATCTTGCCATTTTAATGGGTTTTTTAATTTACTGTAATGTTGGGCTCTGGCATAATATACCCAGTTAGGTTAGGTAACATGTCTAGCTTAAAGTTTTTTTGGAGGGGGGTACTATAGTGCGAGTAATTCAGTACTACAAAACCCACTATATGCGATACTACCTAATTCATTTATTTCTTATTGCATCAGAATTTGCCAGAATTATACTCCTTCAGTAAAACACACATTTCTTTTGGAGTTTCTTGCATACAGTACTTTGCACCAGTTGTAATGTGGGTTAACATGAATAGTTCTGGAGTGTTGAAATTTAGTGTCTGTTGAATTTAAATATTCATAATAGGCATCTTAAATTATAATAAAGAAAATTGGTAACTTTTTTAGTTAAAAAAAAAAAAAAAAAAAAAAAGTGCAACAGCCATAAACTGGATCAGGCTAAACTCAGAAACGAGAAATCAAACAAGGTCAAAATCCAAAAAAAGCAAGCAAGTAACAAAAGGCTTGGTAACGACACTGGAACTAGTCACAGAGAGTGAGTCTCTTTTATCACTGTCTAGTAATTAGTCTCAGATGTGTTAGTATTCAGGAGAGCCGGGGTGTTGGGAGTTGTAGTTCTTGTTAGTTGTATGTTTGACACATTGTAAGGCTCACATTCATAAATTTTCTGTTCTCCTTGACAGCCTCGTCTCAGTTCAGATTCAGTAGTCTAATTACATAATTAGTGGATGGTAGCTCAGACAGGCTTATTATGATGATTTTTAGTTCTTGACTCAAATTATAAAATCTATTGAACATAAATGAGAAAAAAAGAGATTTTTTTTATGCTTATGTGCTGATCCAAATCATCCACATAAAGGCCAATGCATTATTCAATGTATGTTCATGACATGAGATCGCATTGCAGCTGGTCTGTTTTTCCCTTTGACTTCCATCAGTCATGTTCACACACACAAGAAGTCAGCACAAAGGCTTCAGGCTTTAACAATATCCATCATATTTCATGACACATTGTTGCAATGGATTATACATCAATACCATATTACCATCCAAACAGCCTTAAGCTACTAAGCCTTTTACCCTTTTTTCATAAGAATGACTCTTAGCAGGCAGGCGTCACCCATGTTTCATCAATCACATATTATTAGAAACCATTACAGTTTGGCCAAAAGTGATACTAGAGGATACAACGGTCCTGTGCTTTAGTGCCAAATGCCAAAAAACAGTTAAGCTGTCAGTGAGGAAAGATTGTGGTCCTTAACAGTCGCACAGACCTTATAGTGCTAATAATATATATAGTTAGTTTAATTCCCGGCTGGATTGAAAATGCTTCATCATCAACTTAAAAAAAGATATTGGGTCAAAATCTCGACTTACTTTACATTTATTCATATTCAACAACAAACTATATCCGGGTCAGGGTCATGGTAAATCCTGTGGACATCATGAGCACACACATACACATTCATAGACATCTAGGGGCCTACCAACATTTAAAATTGAAAAAATCTGCCTGGTCTGTTTGAACCTGGGCTCAGGATTTTGTCTGTTCAGAGTTTTTGTACATGTTATAAAATAAGAAATAATTACTGGCTAATTAAGTCCAAATCTACAAATCCATGAAAATAACTACAAGTTATGGAAACACATTTGAAATTCCATGTTCAGTCATGGCTTATTATTCAGTTACTTGTTTTAAACCATATTATTCAGTAAATACAGTGAATGAGTAGTTAGCACGACTAAATAAGAACAGTAAAATTGCAAAAAGTTTGTAGGAAATGGCAGGACAAAATATAGCCCAGGTTAAACAAGTACACTTTCTGTAGCACCTGACTTGTTGCGCTGTACATCATTTATACTCAGTCCTACTGTGAGAAGCTGTTTTACAGCATACTTTTTATTTGTTCAGGCCCTCAAGGTGCACTTTTTGAGCACTCTGTTGAGACTCCGTTGGTCAAAGCAGAGCCTCTGAGAGACCTTAGGTGAGTGTTTTACTACTGACTGAACTTGAAGCAACCTTTAAGTTTAGGATAATATTTAAAAAGGTAGAAGGATCCTTACTAAATTTTAAAAAGGTTTTAGTGGTCCTTACTATTTTTACAACTAAAAGTGTCATGGTGCTCTGAATGGTTTACATACTGTAGCAAAACTTTAATTAGGGGAGGGTAATAGTTATTCTGGGAGTTGTTCTGGGTGGGTAATAGTTATTTGTGGTAGATGTTAACTAAGAGCCTTCATAAGTCATCTGGATATGATCTATGCTGAAGGAATTATTTTCTTTTTCCCGTAAAAGAATCTCTAACCTACATGCATTGACAAATGAAAGCTAATGAGAATTAGTATGAAAGGTTCTCAAATGTCAGATTGTATTATTTATCATTAGTCTTATTACTTGTTTGCTTTTAAATCCTTAAAATGCAACATTAATATGCATATGTCATGTACAGTAACAACTCTCCACTTGCCATGAATAGATTGATGATATGTGGCATGTTAATAATATGTATTCAGTGACTTGATGCCACCTTGTGTATGAAACTTGCATTATTATTTCATCTAATGTCTGCTGTTTCTTTAAGGTTGGAGTCTCCAACCCGGTTTTTGAGCATGGAAGCCCCCAAAGGTGTTCATGTCAAAGCCATAGCAGGAAATATAGATGCTGAATCAAGTCTGGATGTTATTTTGCACTCAACCGAGGGTCTTGTAAGTGTACAGCCACAATACTGATGCATTTTAAACATATCAGTTAATCTAACATTAAAAAATTATGTTTATTTACATTTTTTTATGTCCCCACTTTACTTTAACCCATAAGAGTTCAGACTTATTTCTTCAAATTAAGGGGCATATAACATTGACCAAATAGGCCACAAGGAACACATTTTGAAATACGCCACATGGTATTTTTTCCTGTCAATTTTAGGGTTAAAATCCCTATGTGGCATATGTCACAGCGATTTTTTTTTTTTCAAATTAGTTACTTTCAGTAATAAAAACAAGCTTTTAAAAAAATTTGCTAGTTCTGTCACATGTGCTTCTCAGGCACTCCACCATTTTGGAAATGATGTTATACTGTAGGTACACAAAATCATCACATGACTGCATCATTTCATTGGATGTCACTAAGGGACTTCTTGAAATCAAGGATAAAACTGAATAAGAAACTTTACTTTGTATTACCAACGGTGTACATTTGAGCATTGGCATTTGAGTCTGAGCACTTGCTTCAGAAGAGAAGAGATTATGAAAAGAAAATTTAAATTTTTGTAGTCAGTTAACAGTTTATGTTTAAATACCAATCTAAAAATAGTGCTTAAAAATATTTAAGATATTGTGCATTCACTTTGTACTTTTAATATTTTACAAGTGAAAATGTGATCCTAGACTGAAAAATTGAAAAATTGTTCTGCACCATACAATACTGTTTTCATCATGCTTTCATTCCTATACGATGCAGCTGGTTTTAGATGCTGAGACCATACGTCTTCCAAAGTTACCCGTGGGTGAAGCAGGATCACCAGGTGACTCTCAGGGGCTGTACAACTTGTTTGAAGTTTGTGTGTGCCCCAGTGGCAAGCTGTTCCTCTCCAGAGCTGGTCTCTCCTCTACTTGCAGTGATAGCCAGGAGTGCTGAAGTCCATAGCATCTGTAGACTGATATTCATGTTATAATGATTTGGTTCGCGATCTCCTGCTGAATCTTCTACAGAGGGCTCTTGTTGCAGAATTTTCAAGTGGAACATTGACTTTACATGAAAATAACAGGAAGCACATCATTCTCAGGTGGTTATAATTTCATCTTGAGTACTATTTCATTGTCACCAATACTGGCAATACCATTGTGAGTGAGTGGTAATTATCTTTCACTTTTATATATATTTTTTTCTTTAATACCAAACTAGGCTGGGCAACAAGGGGCTGGTCACCAGCATGCATCCTATGCAATATGATTTTATAGTGCAATATGCAAAACTTGTTTATTAAATATAATTACTTTTAAAAGAAGAGCAAGAGCAAAACTATTGTTCCATATATGGAATCTATTCAGCTTCATTTTAGATGTAGCTGTACAAAATTACCTTTCATAATATGGGCCTAATGCAATTTTACTTGATTCGCATCAGTTTAATTCTAATCAGAGCAGTGTTGAGATTCAAATAAACTAGGATCCGTAAAATATTTCTTTGTTTGCATAATTGAAGATGGTCCAAGTACAGTAAATCCAGCCACAACATATCTTTTAGGTTAATTGAATGATTAGTCTTTTATGTTTTTGGTGTGATTTTTGTGTGTGTTAATAAAGTATTTGATTTTCATCTTGGTTGACTCAGATTCCACATTTTAGCTTCGTAAAGGTTATTACATGCAATGGCTTTATTTTCTATATATGTGGTTAACTATACACTGTAGATTATCTGAAATGACAAGCTATGTGGTCATCAAGTAAAACACAATATAAAATACAGTATATTCAAGTAAAGCACAATATAAAATGCATTGTATATACTGTACACTTTCAATTGCCTACTTATTATTTAGGAAATGTTGATACAACTAGTCCTACTTTCTACATTAGTAAATACTGACTTCAAGTGTACAATGATATTGAAAAGTGAGATAACTATGAACATATGATTATGATGTTAAAACTGGGTTAAGATAACTTGGTTCTAGTTGTAACCAAAGTGGAAGGGAAGCATTCTGCTGCAGATGCTGTTTAAGAATAGGAGCAGGTGTATAACCCTTAAGATTATTATAAGATTCTGATTATCTTCTAATTTTTACAATTAATGTAAAAAATCACTTTTATATGTTAAAGTTAAATGATGACATACTTCTACTACATTTTTGATGTACTGATCACCCTGGGGAAAGTCAGAAATCACACATCATTTTTTAGCTTTCCTGTTTGAGGTAATGTCTTTAAATGAATTGTATTAGATTAATCTATCTGCTCAGAAATGGGTTTTCAACATATTTTAGGTCAATAACTCAAACATGAACACAAATGTAAGATGTTATCTAGCCTTTTATTCAATATTGGCACAGGGCATTGTGGCTTTCCTGACTTTTTTTTATATAAACAGTTATAGTTTATATAAATATATGTTTGTTTGAGAGGGTTTATATTTGTTTCTGTATATTAGCTTTGGAATGACCAAAGTTGTATACCATGTTTATTGTGGAGCAGTCAAAAGAAAAACCAATTTCATGAGCCATTCAGAGTTACATGTCACACTTGATGCATGGCTTACTCTTTGAGAACACTAGCGTGATTTAGCTAGTAATGCTAATAGTTTGGAAATTTTTAGCCAAATGTCCCAAAAAGATTGCTAGGCCTACTGTATGATAGTAGACACACAGGAATGCTCTGGAAATTTATTAGCTCTATGGCACTATTGACAGGAGATACACTGTATGTCAGGATATACATTAAAAGACTTTAAATCAGTGGTCTCTGTGATGGTTTTTAACAGACAATGCTACAATAAGGCATAAAATAGATATGAAAGTAAGAAAGATGTACAGAACAATAACAAAATTCTATTGGATCCAAAACACAGCCTAATTCATAATAAAAAAGAATAAATATCCAGATCTTTTTTATTGTTTCACAATAAAAGGAACAAAAAAACAAAGACAACACTGTAATGCAAAAAGGCAATGTAACTATAATTCACCAAACCCATTCAACTTCTATGATTTTAAAGTGCATTTTGCTAACATCATTTGAGTCGCCATTTGAAACAAGCACGGGGGATTAATGGGATTTTTAGTCACACTTCTTAGTTCTTAGTAACAGATGCAATGTAGTTATTTACATCATGCAATCATGTACTCTTACTATTTACTGTACTACTGTATGTGGCAAAGTAAAGTAACAGTCATGTATAGCTGGAGTAGTTGCCAAGACTAACCTCACCATGATTGTAGTAAATCTTATTTTTGAAACAAAGCCTTTCTTCCTTTTTTTTTTATTTTTATTTTTTACAATTTTTCACTGTTAAAAAACAAAACAAACAACACTGGCTTGCTAATTAAATTTTACAAAGACATAGTGAAAAGTATTGGAATGCAGGAATCTTTTGAGAATACCATGATACTCTAAAATATAAAAACAAATTACAGAGGGACAAGACAGATGTTAGGAGTAATTTAGGACTGACAGAGTAGGTTATGCAAGCCTGGTTCTAAGAAAATGTTTTAATGTCAAATACTGAACTCGATTATCTTAATTTTTTTAATTCTTACATACATTTCTATGCACAATTTGGTGATTGCTATATTGCATTCAAAAACTGACAACTTTATAAGATATACTTATACTGTATATGTATATATGTATCTCCCAGAGGTCACAGGACAATTAGGTCAGTTTTTGCATTTTTTTAATGTACCACTGTTAAATCCACAACACTCCATGTGTAAAAGGCTCCGCGTAACTAAATTTCAGCAGTCTCACGAGCGTTCCTTACTCAAAAGTGCAGTGCAAATGCATGCAAATTACAGGACATTACAGTCAACTTGATGACTGTGCCAAGAAAAATACTTTTATATAAAACATGAAGTAAAAAAGCAGCATGTTCCTGTTAATTTCTGTACATAAAATAAACCCAAACTTTATATTAAAAAGAAAAATATTGCTATGCCTTTTAGCTTTATGTACACTTGCATGTCATAACCTTTCACGCTAAAAAGTAAGTCACGGAAACAGAAAGGAATTGAGGCTCAGGCATCAGTCTGGACATATACAAGCAAATGTATGCAATAAGCGTTGGGATTTAGCACCATTAATGGTACTGTGCATAATTGTGAGATGGACAGACACTTTTGCTTGAAATAAGCAAAAGCAAATCCATTAATTCTTATTGCACAAGGCCACCATTTTGTTGTTTATCTTGATGCAAATATCTGTTATTTTTCTGACACTTCATGCTTTTTGTTGCACAAAGGCTTCTAGCTTGACAATTATCCGAGCCGTACATTCCATTACTCTCATTGCAACTTCCGAAGTGTACCTATCATTAGGAATCTGAGGAAAGGGCAAGAGGTCAGGATAGCGGGTTCTGAGGCTGTCAACACCATAACCTTCCAAAATGTTGACATCATTAGCCAGTCCATTCAGCTGAGTGTTGTACTCTTCTACCTTCTGAGCCAGTGCTGTGGGTTTCACATCTTTGTCTGATTTTCCTCTGACTGCATAGTCTGCAGCAATTAATGCTAGTTTAGTGGCCAGATAACACTTGAAGCACACCCACTCATTTGCATTTTTATGAAGATCATTTCTTGCAGCTGAAAAGTTTGCTCTTGCCTGCCTTAGCCACCTTCTTGCCTCCACAGGGTTTCCAACTGACTTAAATGATGGTGGCACAAAGAAGCGACTAGAACGTGATGCTCCTGAATAACTCGCAAACTGATCTTTAAATTGGTGCCTTTCAAATTTATGGCTTGTTGCTTCTTGGTTCCATGATGTGTAAAACCTCTGAAAAGAGAATTTTTCTGACTGGAAACGAGTGGAGGATGCGGAGAATGTTCTCCTCGTTCTGTCTGTGGCCTGGTCTACATGTGCTTGCTTTTCCATCCTGCTGATCTCTTTTTGTAAGTGCTTGAAGACTTCTGTAGCAATATCTAAGTTTTCAGCATTCTTGTCCGGATGCCACTTAAGATACAACCTTCTGATAATCTTCTTTCTTTCTGTCTCAGGAAGTTTCCAAGCCTGTTCTACAACTAAAGTAACTTCTTTCAGAATTTCAGGTAATGCATTAAACTTAATCTTTTTAGGTGACCCTTTTTTTGTTGAAGGTAGGTGATTTTCCTTGCCAGGATAAATAGGTGGTGTCTTTCTGGAGCTTGTGGAAGAACTCTCTGATGTGCTTGTTTGTGTAGCTGGTGCACCCTCTCGAATGTTGGTGCTGTCATCTTGCCTGGAGAATTTATATAGATCAAGGGAGCTTACAATTTTGTATTCACTATATCCAATGTCAATTTGAAAGCATTTACCAAGAAAACCTGGGTTGTTATCCTCTTCTCTTTCTACTTCTTGAACAATAATAGCGTATGTGTAGGTTGGCTGATATGACCCTAAAATATCACCTCCTTCAGAGTCAACCAGGTAGCCCACATACTCGCCAGGATAGAAAACATTCATTGGGTCCATTAGCAGTAAATGATGTATCTCTGCAGGTATTGGTGTTCCAGGAAGGGGAAGCTCAAGCTTTGAGGGCTCAGTTGAGTCATATTTTACACCAAGATTGTCCAACTTTTCGGTGATTCTGTACATGTCATTGCAGCCTAGCATAGCAATCAGATAGGAAGTGTCAGAAATTAGATTGTCTGTTGCAGACTTGAGGGTCATTGCAAGAGCAAGAAGAAAATTTATATCTTTGCTATCTGAATGTTGAATGTAGAGGTGGATAACTGATGTACCATATCGCTTCAAAAAAGCCAGAGTTTCACTTCGGCTGTGTGGAATAGGACTGCAGCCTTTAACTCGCAATGTTGTCTGTAGCTTTTCAAAACAAGATACCTTCAAGCCCTCGCAGAGGGCTTTGCAGAGCCGTATGGCTTTCTCCTCATTTACCATGTATGCGTTGTCATTCTCATGCTTCATTATTCTTATTAGTCCTGTAATAAACTGTTCAGAGGATAGCAGCAGCTGAAGCCGACCCTGAAGTGAACAAATGGCTCCAAACCGGCACATTTTCTGAGACGATTCATCAAGTTGTTCTTCAAGGATACTACTCAAAAGTCTTGGCCTCAATTTCTGTGGGAGCAACATAATAAGCTTAGTATGGAAAGCATGGTCTTTGCCTAGGTAGCACTGGCTCATGTCAACAAGCATTTGGACTCCAACATTACCCTGTATTCTGCTCTTATAATGTGGTGCATCATCAAAGACTAAACTGTTTGACTTGGCAAGCCTACCATCATGACTTGGTAGATAAAATGTCAAATCTTGGAGATTCTCTAGATCTTTGCGAACCTGGACTGGGTCATTCTGGAGACTTTTGAAGAGTCCAGAAACTGTTCTTTTTACTGTTCTCATTTCATTTGGGTCCAGCTGCTTACCCTCTGAGCTTCTGTATATACGACACAAAACTTCAACATATTGTTTTGTTGATACGATGTCCTCAGTGCCCAATAATTTGAACAACTGGTGAAAGGTACCAAGTTCAAGGGGAAGCTTATATAAATATGGTTTGAAATCCGATTCATTGTCCAGGTTTATTACAACCTCTTCTGGTTTTAGAAGCTTCCAGCCCTCTTCAACCATAACAAAAGCTATCCCTCGTAACTGATAACGGAATTCCCTTATATCTGCATTAAGGAACTCATAGGTTCTCCTCAAGACTTTATTTCTTGTTTTGACTGTGTCATCATCTACATTTGTGACACTGCAGATGTTTTTGCAGTTGCTAATGACCTTTTCCAATGGTGGATCTGAATTTACATTTAACATAGCCAAAACCTGTTCAAGCTGTTCCTGACCTGAAAGGGTGCTTCCCTCTTGGTCGTTTATGATTGCAGGAGTAGCCTTCTCTGGTAGAATAGGGCAAGATGTCCAAAGTAATTGCATGACATCAGTTTGTTTAAATTTTGGATTAACCTGGGATCCACTGAAACGAATAAGAGGAAGAGTGCCATTGATTTCTTGGTATTGAGTATGCAGTCTGACAAGTTCTGCTGGTGCACGTTCTGGACATAAAAATGAGATCATTGAGAGTTCTTTGAGAAATGTTCCCTCAAACAGATCTGTCCTCTCATTGAAAATGTGATTCAGAAGAACATCTACTATGGTTTGAACTTTGTCCTTAGACCAGTTCTCTGTCTGTGACTTGATGCTGACCTCTTTTGCAAATTGGAGAACTTGCTGCTGAGACACAATATATTTTAAACCTATCTTGCGTAGGAATGCAATCCAGGAAGGCAGGAGTGAAGTGCCATTTTTTGGTTTCAACACTTGCTCAATTTTCTTGAAGAAGTCCACGGGAATGAAAGATTTTGGTGGAAGCATCACTTCAAACACTTTAACAGTTTGGTCATAGAAAGCCTTGGCAGGTTTTAGTCTGCTTGTTGAGTCAAAAATAAATGACAGATTTTCCAGTTTTTCATAGAGCTGATCCTTCATGCAACATGACTCCTCCATTGTCAAAAATCTCTCCTTCAGATAAATAAGATGTTGGATTTTAGCATCATGTGAGAGAATGTCAAACTTTGGAAGGAGATGCTTCAGATAGACTTCTAGGTCATCAATTGGACTGCAACCAAGAAAGGTGTAGAGCTCTTTCAGCTGTGGATTATCGAACAGAAAAGCTGAGGATGTAGTGTTTGCCCATTTTTCCATGTCAACTGATGGAATGCTTTTGGTCAGAATATAACAAGCTCCAAAGTTTGCAATGCTAATATGCTGGCCACTATAAGCTCTGTAACATGGGAGCAATTTCAGACTTTGCACATCATCTTGACATAAATTTGTCAAATTAGAGTTAAAGTACAACAAGAGTGCTTCGCAGTCTTTGTCAGTCAAGCTGCTTGCTTTGAAAGCTGATGTATGAATCATGTACTCAAGGGATCTCAGAATGCTTGAAGGATTGTCAATATTTGCTGTGTACTGGGCCAGTAAAGGCAAAATGGGACTCTCTTTTGCACAGATTTTGTTTACTGCCACTTGAATGCATCCTGCTTTCATCAAGGTGTGGAAAACCTTCTCATTTTGCCCATTGGGGAAAATGGCAGCATACATCAGGCTGAAGGGTAATAAAGCATCATGTTCTGGTACAGTTAACTTGTTGCTTGATACCATAAACTTGACCCCTGGTAGTAAAGCCCAATCTTTAAGAGTCTCCATAGCTGTCTCAAATTTTGGCTTAACCTCTGCTGGGTCATCTTTGATGCCGATATTTTCACTGATGAAATGCCATGCACTTTTCAGCCAAGATTCACTTGCATAGTTTTCCCTCCACTTCACAGGAATCCTGGCTTTGTACTCTCGAGGTAGGACAGATCCCACTAAATCTCCAAAGCTGCTTATGTCAAAAACCTTTGCAACTCCTGCTTTGAAGAAAATGTTAGAATATCTCATGTATAGTGTGTGCATGAACAGGTCAGTCCTGGAGGAGACAAGTTCATGGTGGCTTGTTAGGAATTTGGGACGTTTTGAGTCGAAGACTTGCAAGATGTTGTCCATTGTTAAAAGCAATGGTAGCCCCTCTATTCTGATGTCATCCCCTTCTATATCTTTGAAGCAGTAGTCCACCAGCAACTTCAGACTGTGGAAAAGCTTATAATTAGACTGTTGCAGTCGACAGGGTAGTTTTCCAACCTGGCAAGATGTATCTGGTGATGAAAAGGTCAAAAGGAAGCACCTGACATCCTCTGGGGTCACATAGCTGACTGGAATACCTGCATCTTCCAAGCAGAAATAGAGACTGGCTGTCTCATCACAACTGTGGACTAAATTGAAGCCTATATCCAAAAGCATGGCCTTTAGTCTGTAGACATTTTCTGCCACCGATTTACGTGTGGAAATATTGTACTCCGTGTTTTTCAGGTGCTGCAACTCATCTTGTAGCAAGTTGTCAAAGAATGCTCTGCCTTTAGTTGAAGTAGATGTGTTCACCCAGGAAATGTATATTGCAGAGTGCATAATATCAGTGTTATCCAAATGTGGTGCCCTAAGCACGGGCAAAAGTCTTTTCAGCTCTGTATCAACACAGCGATAGATTGCTTTTACCAAACAGTACCAGTCTGGTTGAATGTCCAGTCTGTTTACAGGAAAGAAAAACAAGAACTTCCGCAACATATCTTTGGCTTGGTGAACTGGTGTTCCCTGTAGAACTGTCACTGTGGGATCATGTCCAGGGAACAGCCGACGTTTAAGCTGAATTAGCAGCTCAACATAAGCAGGGGCTATTAATGTTGTCATTAGATTATTGTTCCAGTCACTCCTAACACCAACTCCATTATCATCCCTCCACAAGTTTCTTCTGGCAGAATCCAAGGCAAAATGCCCATTCACATGAAAAGGCAAGCCTGTCTCCAGTGAAAGTGGTAAAAAGCAGAAGGCTCTGTGAGCCTTTTTGTAATTGTGGCTAGTGCAAACTGCTACCCCACCCCGAGGAAAGAGTGTTATGTCTTCATTTTTGTGGGCCGAAATTACACTTTTTGTAACTTTTTCCATATCAGAAAATCCGGTTCTGTTGCATACCAGCCAGTTTGTTGAGCTTCCATCGGAGTCTTCGATAGCCATTGTGTATGTTATTTGTTGTACTGGGATTTGGTTTAGCTGCTTTTTCTTTGTCACACTGTCTACTACACTGGCATGAAACTGTTTACGTTTCAATCGATCACCATCTGTGATTTTTGCAGTGACAGAATACAGCGTTTTCAATTCACCTGTCCGATATTCTATTTCGCATATTGAAATTTTTTCCATGTGGTTCAAAAACATCAGTAGCTCTGCACCATCTGCTCGTAGTTTGTCCAGCAGATTTTGGACCATTCTATCTGAAGCAGGTACTGAGCTAATCTCTGAAATTTTTGCCATTTCCACAGTGCGAATAGGGAATCGAAACATAGTGCTGCGTTCTAGCTTGAAATGGTTGCCCAAGTATAGGTGTAGAACATCAGAAAATTGGGACCTAAAGTCAGAATCCAGATCTCTGAACATTCTTCCTGGGCTAACAGTTGTTGCTCCAGGTGCATAACGTGCATGTGGATCAAAGATACAAAGGATATCATTATTTGAAATAAAAGATGGACAGTCAGTGATGTGATATACTGAATTAAATCCAATTCCATACTGTCCAGTTTTGCCAGGGTTTGCCTCTTTTGTGCCTCGGCCGAGATTCTGGATTCCTCTGATATCATCCTCTGTAAACGGTTGATTGTTGTACACACAGAGAGATGGCCCTTGCATAGACACCCATTTATCATCAAATATTCTGTCAGTTGAATGAGTCCTGGGATCAAAGATAAAGTATATCTCTGTTGCTTTGGCATCATCTGCATTTTGAAGAAGCTCTTTCAGCATCTCCTTTTCTGATGGGTATGCATTGAGAATGCTTTTGATTCGGCTGGTAAGTTTCTCCTTTTGGCCAAACTCACTTCCAAGGGTGGTGAAGCAGATGTTGGATGCATACCTTTCCAAGGCTTTGTGGCGTTTTGGAACAGCACCTAATTTTACTGCTACCTCTCTTGGGATATCTCCATGACAATACTTCACAGATGTATCCCTGACCTTTATCCAAGGGCAGTCATTGTAGCACAGTGACTTTGATGGTTGCAATGTGAGATTGCTATCAGGTAAAAGTATCTGTCCATAGTTGCTTTGGCAGAACTCCTGTTTTTTGTCCCTAATTAAACTCCATATTCCTTCACTGATGATTCTACGACAAAGCTGAAAGTTATCCTCTGAGAGACATCTTCTTCCACATTCATTCTTGATCAATTCTAGAACAGCTGAGAAGTTTTCAACAGTAAAGTTTGGAAGAACCCCCACAGTTTCAAAAAGCTCCCGGCAACTGTTTCTATACTTGTTAGGAAGCTGGTATAGAAATGGAGCAGCATCAAAATTCAAATGAAATGCCACTTTTGATGGATTTACATATGTGTTTTCCACTAGAATGGAACAAAATGTTTTCAGCTCCCCCATAATTTCTTCCTTAGCCTCATTAGACTGCATCATCTCTTCATAGAGATATTTGTAGCAAGCATTGGTTATGTTTTCTTGATACAGTGTGACCCCATCAAATGATTTTGATAGTTCTTTGAGTTGACTGATAACTAAATTAACAGATGGCTTTTTTATCAATCCAAGATAGTCTTTCACCGCCAGAGACATGGGGCCACAGCCCTTAAAAGATGGAGAGTTCTCATTCAGGATTGGCTTCATCAAACACACAGTGTCCTGATGGTCGGTGGTAAAAAGTTCTGTTGCAGTAAACATTGTTGACTGAGGGAAATTATTTCCATACCAGGGCAGTGAAAAACCAGCAGGCTTTGTCAAAAATGGAAGGAAACTGATGTCTTGTAATTTTGCAGCATGTTCGTCTGCCCATGGGTCTCTCATTTTTAGTTTTTCATCAATCAAACTAAGCAGTATACTGCTCCTTTGGCATGCAGCAGTATGATCAACTTCGTTAAGAGCCATAACAGATTCAGCACGTTCTGTCAGATCTTCCCAGGAAAGGTCATCTTTTACCATACCCAACTGTACTAACTTCACCAAGCATACTGGATTCAAATAGTCTTTCAAACTTCCTTCAGGGAATCGCCCATCTTCACTGCTGTACAGTTTAGCAACTCTTCCTTCTGGATGTATGAGTCGAGATGGCAGAACAAGACTGTGTGATGGTCCTGAGCAAGGAATACATGGGGTTTCTCTTAGGATAGTTGCAAAATCCTCTACTTTTTCATAGAGGACATAGTGCATCAGTGGGTCCCGAAGGTCTTTGTCTATATCTTGTATATGAGGGAAAAATACATCTGTAAAGAACTGTTTCTCTGTGAGAGTGTTCTCCAACAGTTTCGCTTTACAGCCAGCATCATCAAAGCCTTCTTTGACCCAGTCTGGTAGCTCAACAGCACAGAGATTTTGGGTGCCACACTTTTTCAGATATTTCAGGAATATTTTAAAGGCAGCAGGTCCAACCTCAGGTTTGCAGAGCAACGTGTCATCCAAGAACCGAACATACTTGATTGAGACCCAGGTTTTGCCATCCGAGAAGACTTTTGCATTGTCTTCATCTTGACCTTTGGCAATTTCTTGATATACTCCTTGGCAAATCAAGTTAAAGTCATCATGCACAACTCCAGGGTCAGGCCAAGCTGCGTAGTAGTGATATTCAAGGAGTTCCCCATTTTCAGACATATTACGCAGCATATTAAGTGCAGCCATGTATGCCTGCACAATCACATGTCTCATGAAAATGGAGTTCCATTGTCCTTTTGTGTCTGTCTTCCATATTTCTTTACGATTTGACGTAACTGCAAAACATCCATTTATGTGTACTGGTAGTCCAGTTTTTATTCGGAGAGGTAAATAACAGAAAACCTCTCCGATTGGGTTTGCATTTGTCCGCAATGTCCATTTTTTATTTTCTTCCTCAGAGAGCAGCACTGCTATACCCCCACATGGCACTAAGCCTAGTCGTTTTCCACTTTCACTCAGAGAAAACCTCAAAGCTTCAGTCACGTCCATACATGAAGATATGAGCCAGGTTGTGGATTCGACACCTTTTTGAGGAATTTCATCAGTAAGTCTCTTGGGTTGAGAGCCTTTAGCCGCCATCTCAAAGTACGCGGAGGGATCCTCTTCTGAACCTCTGAAAAGTGGTGACTGTAGATCAAGAATACGTCTGAAAACATTGTGGTACTCCTCTACTACAATTCTGATGATGCAGCCAGATTTAGGAATGTCAGCAGGTACTCTGTTGGTGTTTGAAACTTTTTTCATGACTTTGGCTGCAGATTTCAGAATACTAAGAGGGCCATATGTCGCTTTGGATGACCACACACTTTTGTTTATTGTGACTACATCCTGTGCAGCAGCGGGATTTGACTCCTCAGATTTCAAATACTTCAGGACCATTGTCCCAACATGCTGAGTGAAAAGAATCATCCGATGACCACAGATGCTGAACTCATCGACAAGTGAATATATATCAGTAGTGTTGTAGTAAATACTGCTAATTTCACTTACTGATGCTTCATGCTCTGTTCTGAATGGAAGTCTGAAGAGAGTTCCATCATATTTGTAGGGGGACTCTTGTGAAAGGGGAAGCTGGCAGTTGAAGACATTAACAAAAGGCTTAAACTGGTTAGGAAACTTCCTCAATCGTTTCTGCTGTTTACTCCAGTTGATTTTGATGCCTGGGTTTGATTTGTCTCTGATGTGTTTGCTAATGTGATTGATGTTTGGGTCAAACATTATCATAAATTCTCTGCTCATGATAATAGGTATGTCTGTCACATGATAAACAGAGTTGAATCCTAATCCAAACTTGCCTACTTTGTCTGCTTCACATCTTTTCATGGATCCGCCGAGTCTCGTTATATTGAGGAAATCCGTGTCAGAGAACACAGCATTGTTAAATGACCACAAACAAGGACCGTGACAGACAATCATTCCAGGATCCAGTAGGTTTTCTCGAATATCAAGATTTTTTCTCATGTCAATCAGGAAACTGCATTCAGTGGCATTTGCATCATCAGCATTTTGCAGGAGCTCTTTAAATATATCTGCAACTGATGGATATTCCTCTAGAATGTTTTTTATTCTCACTGTTAGAGGTTCCCTTTGACCTGATTGTTCAAAGCCAAGGTTCTCTGGGTTTATCAGTCTTGTGCTCAAACATGGAACTCTTAACCACTCTGCTGTTTTCATGGGAATATCATCATGTACAAGGATGATCGGCTCTGTGGTATCATCAAGTAAATCATTCAGATCATCAACTTTTATATCACAGTATGCACACTCATGAATTGGTTTCATGGCCAGTTTGCTTGGATCTTTGTAACAAAGAATTGGTACGTGCATGTCAACATCCACTGATATTTGATTGTTATACAACCATCGTAAAATGTTTATCAAGAGCAGGATATTATGTTTGCTTTCTTCTTTTGTCATTTCTTGTTCACTTATTTCTTTGATTGTTTTAACCACTTGGAGCACATGGTTTGGGTCAATTTCGTCAATAGAACCACAAAATTTAAAAAGTTTGTGGAACTTCGCAATGGTTTTTGGTAGCGAGTACAAGTATGGTTGTAGATCCAAATCTGGAACAGGCTTAAGGACTGTGATGCCAGGGGAGGCAAACGTTTTGCCGGTCCAAACCCAATCAAAGGAGAGAGACTTCATTACTTCTCTTGCGTCCTCTAGATGAATTTGCATGAACCCATAAATTTCAAAAAGGATCTGTTGGAACTGATACCAGTCCTCTGTAGTAAATACTTGGGATCTGTGCCAATCATTTACTGCTTTTAAATGTTGGAGTACTTGATCAACTTGGGGCTCCATGGATAACTTAAGGGCTTTTCTCATGCCAGAAGATGTTCGCTCCACCAGTGTTACAGAAGAACCAACAAGCACTGCATGAGATATACTACACATGTCACAGAGAGAGGAGATATTACAAGAGTCTCCCTTCCAGAACAGTGACTTAGGATAATTTAAAGGTCTGTCCTTGCAGACTGGTACCCATTTCACTTTTAGGAGGGATGCCTGAATTTCCGAAGACTTTATTAACTTTGTTTGTTTGTTCAGGATAGTAAGCAGTGTTTTTGCCTTCTTCAGAAGAGGCTCCCATTCAGGATTAGGGCTTCCCTGCAACTCTTCAATTTTCTGAGCAACATGAAGGACATCTTTTTCAGTAAGTTGCACCTCATTCTTGAGTCCTATCTGCCTTAGAGAATGAAGAATATCAGGAGATGATGTGTAGGTGTTTGGTGGAAATCTTGTCTTTTCCTCCATGTAGAACAGGTCCTGTAGTATCTCCAGCTCAGGATCAAAAAAGTCCACTGCTGCTAAAGGTTTTCCAGAGAAGGAATACACAAATTTAAGAGGGGAAAGCCATGTGAGCACTTCTTTGTTTTCGTTTTTGAGAAATGACAAATGATTCAGGGTCCACAGCATGATTTTCTCTATTTCTTCTTTGGTGTAAAAACCTTTCTCAATGTCCTGAATAATCACCTTCAGACATTCAGTGCTTTTAACCTGTTCCACATTTAATAGTCGAATGAGACGAATCGTAGCCTCATCACTGCTGTCAACCAAATTAATGGATATTTTAACATCAGGAGGATGCTTGGCAGTATGGTGCAATGCTCTAGCTCCTTTCAGGAAAGTAAAAGATGGGGTATCTTTGTCTGAAACCTTCCCAACTTTCACAAACATGGGAAGCTCTTGAATTATGCGTTTTTCCTTTTCAGTGACATCTGTAAGGCCAGCCAGAAACCCTTTGAGGACAACCTTTTGTTTGACAGTGAGGGACGAGATCTGACTAGCCAGTCTCTGGGATGAGGTCCTGTCCATAATTTGTAGCACAGTGCTTGGAGATAATGGATGGATGTAATTTTTCAGGAGTGGGTGTTGCAAACAAGAATCCAAGTTTTGTAAGACAACCCCTCCAACTTTATTTATGACTTCCAGCAAGTCCTCAGAAATCGTGCACTCATCTTCATTCATAATAATAATAGGAGATGGCGTCTTGAGACGCAGGAGCTCCAAGGATTCAATACTATCAGCCAGTGGCACATTGGGAATCAAAGGCATGTCTTCAAAGGTGCTAAGATCATCAGTAAAGTTAATGTACAGATGTCTCCAAACCATTTGCAGCCAAGATGTCAAGGGATGCTTCTTCTCTTCATCACCAGGGTACCACAGCACAGAAAAGTCTCTGGAAGGCCATGCTGTTGTAAGGACTTCTTTTATGAGACGTGCAGATCTTTCTCGGGTAAGAACTTGAACCTGAGTACAGGGTCTTCCTAGAAAAACAAAAAACAAATTTTATAATTGATTCTTAGTAGTTTCAGGGTAGTACAACCCTTTAGCAAATAATGCTCATTTGGTCCTTATTGGCAGTGAACAGCTAGTGCCTTGGATTTATATGGAATTATATCTACATAATTTGAGTAATCACATGCATAATCAAAACATACATATGCATAATAATGTTTAATCATAAATCAGTGTTAGTGTCCTTTAAAGCATACGACTACAGTAAACACTACATTGTTTAAAAATAATGGAAGCATCTAACAATGATTAACATAGGTTTGACTGAATTGAAGCCTGATTTGCGTCCACATTCAGAAGCATACATCATTGTTCATTTTATTAACAACACATGTACATATCAGTATTCAATGTACAATATGCAGACCGATCACAGCGCTGTGGAGCAGGATCTTTATGGGCTCTGTTCAGGTCCACATGGCGTGTGTGGGAGGTCTTTGCGATGCTAATTAGTGTGAGGCTGTGTAGACAGCATCAAACAATGTATTTGGGGAAAAGGAGACTATTAATGTAAAAAACTAATTTGCTTGTCATATTTTTTTAGCAAGCAACTAAGCCCAAAAAAACGCGACACATGACCAGTAATTATTTTCAAGAGACTTAAAAAGACAGAAAAAAGAAGCCCAAAGACGCATATTATAAGAGAAACTGGCAACTGCGGTACCTGCATGATTTTATGTAGTGTGTTGCTGTCACATGATTGTCTAACTGGATGAATCGTATGAATGTGCAGGTGCACAGGTGTTCCTAAGTAAATTATAGCATATACTAAAGATAATAAACATTTTAATAAGCTTTTCATAAAGAAACTGTTAAAATTATTAAAAAGGGGTAATTTGTATTTATATTTATTCAAGATAATAAGTAAAATCATAAGCATTTCACTGCATATCGTACTGTGTATGACTGTGTATGTGACAAATAAAATTTTAATTTAATTTGAATTTAAAATGATTACTAAAAATCAATGCTTCCTTTATTTTGCTATAATAGACATTTTAATATGTACACACGATAGTTTGTAATTTTTGAAAATTACAATCACAATGGTAAAGACATGATGTGGATGGTGGTAGTTTCCACATAGTAAGTACAATATGCAAGAACACAAGTCTCACAATGAACTTGCATTGCACATGCACTGCATGCTGTAAATATACAAATATTAACACTATAATGTTTATTTTTCTTTATTTATAACTTTTAATAACTTTTAATAACTTAAAAGTCTAGGAATTTAACATAGCACTGTACATTTATTATATTTATTAGTGGTACCTCGGCATATGAATTTAATCTGTCCTGATGGCGAGTTCTTAGAAATTTAGTATTGCGAAGAAAAAAAATTCCACAGGAAATAATGTAAATACAGACAATCTATTCCAGTCACCCAAGAATATTACCAATTTTTAACTCTATAATCAGGCTCGATTCCCGTCTCTGTGTGCATGGAGTTTGCATGTTCTCCCCGTGCTTGGTGGGTTTCCTCCGGGTACT
>JAQQZT010000003.1:10732710-10780590 GCA_030068275.1 Clarias platycephalus
AGCCTCCTGGGATAGGCTCCAGGCCCCCCGCAACCCTGAATGCAGGATTAAGCGGTATAGAAGATGACTGACTGACTAACTCTATAATCATATTTTTGCATGTAAAACTTTACAAATTTTTTGAAAAGACATGTAAATACTATTGTCCTTGCTTCATGTAAAAAAACTTTTAAAAATATATATATGTAAACCTGCTTTGCTTGGCTTTCCACTGACGCAAACAGGTTTTGAACGGCTCCCGGACGTGTGCGCGACGCACAATGTAGACGCAGGCCGGATGTACGCGCAATGTAAGTGCAGGCACGCATTCAGTTCGACTCGGTTCGATCACTTGTATGTTGGAAATGCTTTACATGCCGAGGCAAATTTTTTGCAAAATTACAGTTCTTAAAGTAAAAGTTCATATGCTGAGGTACCACTGCATTTGTTAGCACATAAAAATTAGTTAAGTAGTGCCTGACATTTATCCATTTTAATCAGTTAGTACTTTGACATTACATTGCTGTAAAAAGGTAAGTAGATTTAATGTTGAAAATTTATTAGGTTGTATTATTCATCACTACAAATGTAATGATAGAAACTGATCCATTAAGAAGGGGAATGCATTGTCCGCCTCCACAGGCACTTACTTACCTGAACAACCCCATAGATACTGCTGAACTGGGATTCATATTCAACATCAGGATCAAAATAAAAAAAAGACAGTTATTCTTACAAAAGAAAAACTGTGAATAAAATGTAAATCAAATAAATTTGTATGCTGTATGAATATCGTGACTGTAGTTTGTTCAGGTCCTACTGTACAGTGTCATTTAATGGCTCAGAGAAGAATACTGTTCGCTGCCAAAGCGTTATTATCCTAAGTTTGTACGAAACGATTCCTGGAATTATTTATTGACTGACATTTTTTAAAGAGTTATCACATTTCTTTCCACAGACTTTTAACATCTTATATGTGATTAGCACATAGGAAGACAAGAGCATGTGGTAAATTTTAACATTAGTTTCAAAAGGCATAAAAGTTAGAAGCAGGTTTATACAGTAGATTCTGTAGATTTCACTGACAGGGCATATATTCAGGTTTAGATACTACATTGTGTCTTTGCAGGTTTTTACTGTCACTGTTATTGAAAAACTAGCCATAACATGAACAAATATGCATGCAAGTTCATTGACTTAAGACAGGGGTGTCCAAAATGTCGCTACAGGGCCAAATGCAGCCCACAGATAGATGTTTACTGATGATGTCTCCCAGCTATACTTAGTAATGACACTAAGTAGTGATACTTATTCATGGCAACAGACAAAAGCACTGTGTTAACAGTTAGAAAGGGTGATTTCAAAAGAGCTGGAAACTATTAAGCATGGAAAAAAATTCTTAGTCAATTTGCGATCAAGCATAAAAAGTACAAATTTCATTCAAGATTATGTTAGTTGTCCAAATTCTTTAGGTCCCAAAAATGGGACCACGTCGAAAAAGTGCTCTCCTACACTTTTAACCCAATTTGGATGTAGATACCTTGAAATTAGAGAAAATATTCATTACTCAATTTCACCTTCCCTACACTGGAGCCTGGCACTTATGTATTTTGATGAGATCTTCGAAAAAAGTTTGTCCACACCTGATATTCTTTGATGTTGTGATCATAACCATTATTATATTTACCTCTACTTTTGGCTGCTTCTTTCAGGCTATTCATGACTTGTGGCGTAATGCTTTCTAGTACGAATCTTCCTTCCAATCCTGGGTAAAGGGACCTATTAAGAAAATTTAATCAAAAGTGTATATTTTATTCTAGAGTCAAGTTATATGCACTAATACAACTGAAATGTATTAATATCTATAAAGTACATTCATTTAGAAAAAATACACTAGAAATCTCCTAAAACGTTTTTGCAATCATTAAAAAATATACTTAATGTCATACCTTGGGTACTCTTCTGAGGCAATATACACCGCATCCTTGTCACTCACAGAGGAAGAAAATGCAACAAATGTCTCATTTTGCAAAGGCAGCAGCTCCAATCCAATAAGGTCACTGTAACAGGCATCACTTAGAATAAATTCAAGAAGGAAGAGTTTCTCACTGCATGACCCTTTGTGCCTGGCTTTCCTTAGCATCTGCCGTACAAAAGAAGGAGTCACTCTCTTTAGGCTGTCAGGTTTGGTGAAAAATGTGGTCAAGACAGCAGAAGTTTTGGCTGGCACTCTGGCTAGCATCATCCCTGAGTTCTGGAGGTATTTGATTACTGATTCTGTGCTGTCCTTTGTACAGTCTAGTTCTAAAAACACTGTGTCATCCACATTGACCCAAGTGTTGCTGAGAGAGTAGATAACTGGCTCCTGGAGCAAGTCATGAAACAGGGGCTCAAGAATGGGTCTCCAGTATGAGCGTATCCTGTTGGGATCAGGCCAAGCTTCATAAATACATTGAGGAGAAAGGGGAAAATCTTGGTCTTTCATGGTCTGAATTCTCCTAATAGTCTCCATAATGAGCGTGTAGTATGCCTTTGGAATGACTGTTACAACAAGGAGTTCATTCCAATGGGCCGCCGGGTCTCTCCACTGGTCCACCTCCCGCCATTTGATACTTCTACGGTTATCAGTCAGGCCAAAAAAGCCACTGACATGCACTGGTAACCCTGTCATACTCTCTTCTCCCAGAGGCAGTGGAAGAAAGCAGAATGCCCGTCCTGAGAAGCTGGAAGTTGCCCCCTTGTATTCATCATCAAGAAGAATCAGTGGTAAAGCGATGCCGATAGTTGGGATGAACTTTAGATCATCCGCAAGATTGTCCAGTTCACTACACATGCCTCGTCCACCCACAGCATTACAAACCAGCCAAGTGGTCCTCTGAATTTCCTTTGCAGTCTTATCTTGCACCTCAATGCTGAGCTGGTATGTGCTGCAAGTGATTGAATTTACCGGCACACCATTACTGTAGCTGTCAATGGCAAGGCCTAGAGATTTCAGAGAGTTGGGCCGCTCGAGTTTGTGTTCAGAGTCCTCACCTGCTGAGACCTGGAAAAGCATCCGTTCAGTACCATCTGACTCACGAACATGCAGAGACACCTTCTGTACACTCTTGAGGAAGAGCAGCACTGTGTCTGCGTCAGCTTTGAAAGACTCAAACAACTCAAGAACTTTCTCTTTATTATAAACATTGCTGCTCAGCTGAGAAGGCTTCATACGGAGGGGGAAGCGAAAAAGCGTTCCTGGAAAGTTGCCATCTTTAATGGTCTGCTCAGAGCTGCCCAAAATGCCAAAGTATGGGGCAAACTGGTCATTCAGCTCCGTTATTTCTTTTATGTCAGTCTTCAAGTTCCAGCACTGTCCAGACTCATGGACTCCAAACAGCATCTGATGAGGGTCCAGCATCCCGATTTGATCCCCACTGAATATACTTGGGACATCTGAAAAGAAACGATAATTAATCTTAAATGTAAATTATTGTAATGTTATATTTTGCAGAAATTGATATCCGGTATATAAGAATTTCCATCTATTACAGTTACCTGTTATGTGGTAAACAGAATTGAATCCAATCCCAAATCGCCCAACTTTTAATGGGTCCTCTCTTTTCCTACTCCGTGCAATTTCCTGAATCCCATTCCAGTCCTCTGGTGTAAAAACTGCATCATTGTACACATACAGGGCCGTTCCTGGGAAAGACAATTGCAGTACAATTATATTACAAGCTTTGTACAGTGAACTCACTGTAAATGCTCACAGCAAATAAAAATGAATAAAAACAATTTATAGTGTTAATGGCAGTTTGCACTCAGTATTTTGTATGTACCTTGATATTGTGCCATATCAGGTGACCACAGTGACTCCACCCCATATTCATTTTCATCATACATCAATTTAACCTCTGTTGCTCCTGCATCTTCTGCATTCTGAATCAACTCCTAAGAGACAAAGATCAAGTGCCAATTTGCTTTAAAGTTATATTTACAATCAGTCAGGACAGTTAGGCAAGCCATTTATTTCAAACGCTGACCTTTTTTTTTTTTCAATGTAGGACTCTAATTGATCTTTACTTGTTACATTTCTCTTTGTTGTTTCAAGTGAGTGTTAAATAGGAAGACCTTGCCACCATGAGCACATGCACATCAGCAAGGAGAACTTATCACCATAGTGACTATTACACCACAGATTTAGAAAATGTTATAAATAATTAAAGAACGAATCTAAGCTAGTAATGATGTGGGTAATAATTTTTCTGGCAAGAGTCTAATTACCCCCTGAGAAAGAAGCATTATGTGAATCAGTACAAGGTTCTGCCTGATCATGTTTAATCTATAATGAAACATTTCTATCCTGATGGAAGTGGTATTTACCAGGATGACCCGACCCACATTAAGCTCAATGAACAACTTAATGAAAATTATGTAAATGATGTGCAGGGGTCAGTCACCAGATCTGAACACATTCAATAGTAATTGGAGATTCTGGAGCAATACATGTACATCAGACAGCACTCTGTACAACCATCAGCTTACAGTACATCAAGGGAGGAAATATATTTTTAGAAGAATGGTGTTCATCCTTCCAGTACAGCTCCAGAAATTTGTAAAAGATTTGCACTAAGGGGAATTGAAGCTGTTCTGATAGATCATGGCCTTTTCTTAAATGTGTCATCGATCTATAGATGCATATGTCTACATTTAATTTTATATTGACCATCAAGACCTACTTTCAGTATTTGTCCACCCTCTGGATATCGTCGCAAAATGTCTTTCAGAAACTCTACCAAAGGTGGAGTGGTTTGGCCAAACCTCCCTGTAAAAGAGTAGGAGACAAAAAAAACACTATGAAATGTTCATCTTATTAGATGGTGGAATGCACAGGTTTACATCCCCTTACTGGAAAATAATGAATCCAACAAGACATACGGTATAATGTACCTTATAGTTTTTGAGTTGTCAAGAACTACTGTATGTTAGGGTATTTTTGTGAAACATGTTGTTTTTGTTTACTGGTTTATTTTCTACACTCTACAACAATACTGGGGATTTTAAAACTATGAAATAACACATATAGAATTAGGTAATTAATTTGTTACATAAAAAAAGAATTATCTAACAACAACAACAACCGTCAGTTATTTTAAGATTTGGAGGTCAGCCTTTTTGGAATAGCTCCTGCATGAACAGTATTGTGTCAAGTGCATTTGCAAAACCATCATCAAGCGTCATGATGAAACTGGCTCTCATGAAGACCATCCCAGGAAGGCAAAACCAAAACTTACCTCTGCTGCAGAGGAATATATATATGTTTATATAGCAGGTATTTTCCAAATTAAGGGTGATGTAACCTTCTCCACTCAATTGTAAATACACAGTAAGTACTAATTTATTACTATATAAATATCTCTTGAATATAAATTAATCACAATTCATGTGCATATTAATTGTAATGTAATATGTATGTTACCGCCCCCTCGCAGTCCTCGTCCGTGCAGAGTCATGGTTATTTCTGGACTCCCTTGTGGTACTAAGGTTCCGATTTCAACTCTGTCCTTAATCTAAGTACAAAAACAATATCACAACCTCAATATCATCATGCAAGGTTAGTCTTTTTACTATAAACCAATACTTTCGTGGAACATATATTAATACATTGAAAATTATATCGAGTCTCTAAGACATTAGCTGCTCTAGTATAGGGTTATATTCAATCTCAGTTTGATTTATGTGAGTCACAAAGTCCCTTTAGGTCATTCTGAGCATCTGATCATATCTGTGAATACCCACTCTGAAGAAGGGTGGCATGCAGCTATGTGAAGCCCTAAGGTAAAAAAAAAATCTGAGTTTGGGAAATGTCCAAAATCCTGCTCAGACAAGTCAAAAAGGCTACAGAATGTTTTCAAAGCTTAAGCTTCTGCTTAGTCACCTGTTAAGCTCAACATGTTCTGGCATACACAGTTACAGCATGACAAAAAGGGTCAGCCATCGATCAGTCTAAGATCACTCAATTAGTAGGAACAGGTAAAAAGTCTATTCCCTTTAAGAATTCATTCAATATTTTTTTTAAATCTATATTGCATCTTTGTGCTTAGGTTTATGTGATCACAATGGTATAATAAAAACATATGGCCACCGACCAATCATACCCATACTGTATGTGATTTTTAAATGTCCCATTATAGATTTAGTTTCCCTTTGCTGGTATAATAACCTTCATCATTCTGAGAAGGCTTTGCACTACATTTCAAATGCGGCTGTTGAGCCAAAGAGCATTAGTGTTCGTGCACTGACGTCAGATGAGGAGGCCTTGTGTCAGCCAGTTTATCCCAAAAGTGTTCAGTAGGAGTGAGGTCAGGGCTCTGTGAAGGCCACTGGAGTTCTTCAAAGTCAACCTTGGCAAACCTTTGTGCACAGGCATACTGCAATGCTGGAATTGAGTTCTTTGCGCCAGTGAAAGGAACACTTAATGCTACAGCATACAAAGACATTTTAGGCAAGTGTGTTTCCAACTTTGTGTAAACATTTTGGGGAAAAACCAAATATGGCTAGGATTGTCAGGTGTCCACAAACTACAGTATTTGGCCAAACAGTGCATTTTCAAACAAGTAATTTATGACCAAGTAAAAAGATCTTAAGAAACTGGTCAATATATTAATATATAGCGACTCCTTATTAGAAAATAGCCACCACTTCAGTGATAAATAATATTGATTATTGATAAGTAATACTTTTGACACAGTTTCTTAACATAAACATCAATGTGCAGATTTTGTATCAATTAGATTTCAATATGTAAGTGTTAACTCAGCGGCTATGCTTCAATGATCCAACAGTTTAAATCCTATTCCACTGCTGGAAGCAAAATCCTTAACCCACAAATTCTCAGGTCTATGCTTGGACTTTATCTCACTTATATGATGCTTTGAATAAACACATGTAAAGGCACTATTACAAAATGTAACACAGAAAAGAATAATAACTAATGCAAATCCATAGTTAATTCCAGACACCAGTCTGAAGACTTGTCTAATACTTAATGAATAAAAGCATTATAATGCAACCTATTACATTATATAACACAAGGCCGCCTAATATGTCTGGGCTAAGCAGGATCTGCCCACGGAAAAATGTTGCACTGTACAGAAACCAAGCCAATCACAGAACATTTCAGATAGTATTAACATCACTTTTTTATTTTCTCTCTTTCTTTTTTGCCTAGCAAGTTCAGAACTTGTCGTAGCATCTCCATGAAGAATCACCACAAGCAAAAATTCCCAAGCTTATTACAGACGCTGGAGTAATGCCAGCAGCAGAGGAAACAGTGTAAATGATCTTGTAAAATGCAGGCTTATATAAAAAAATATAAAATATACTCAAGGCTTGTTCTGGCAGAATTTGAGTGATAATGTGACTGAAAATGAAACCTCAGAAGCCTCCCAGATTGTCTGGTTGGTTGTATCTAGATCTACAGATTGCTTGGCCTGTGATTATTTTTTGATTGTGACATTATTAACCTTGGGGAGAACTCACCCACCTGCTCTTTTCAATCTGGAAGCGCCCCAACCGTTTTAGAGCAGTAAAGGCAAGGCGGGTTTGTTCCACCTTATGGTCTTTTCGTTATCTTTTTAATTTTTTTTTTACATAAAATTATTATTATCTAGTCTTACAATTTTGCAATAGTAATTGCTTGGTAACAGTGACTCCATAAATAAAACAAATGATAAGACAAATGATGGAGGGTATAGTTTCCAAAAACATGCTGTTACATTTCTTTTCAGTTATGTAAGCTATTAATTTTATAAAAGCAAATATATTAAATGTTTAAACTGTGGAATATTTTTGGCCAGTGTCTTTACTAGAAGAAACTATGACTTGTATTTGCATTATGCATTTATTGTATACAATCAAGACAAAGTTGACAGCCCCCATTCCTTTATTACCCAATCACACACAAATGAATCTAATAAGATGTTAACCCGGAAAACTGAGAAGTCAAAATCTTACCGTAAGCCACATGCTGTCCCACATGGCTGGTGCTCAGCCTTGCAGTTACCTTGTTATAGTAGATTATAAACCTAATCTTCTGCCTGCTTTACCGTTTAGCTTAGAACAATGCTTTAATATCATATTTACCATGCAACATGCAATTTTAACCATGCAAGGTTAATGACATTGTATATACATCTAAAAATCTTCATTTTAAAACAAATGCAAAAGCACACATATGTTAATCAGAAATACCAACTGTAATAATATCTTAACTGATTTCTTGGTCTATCATGCATTTAAAAAGATCCTTATTATACAATAGAAGTTTTTCCATATAAAGCAATTCAGCAAGCACCTGCTCTTTAGTATGTCCATTGATTATGACTCACCACTTTTCCATTGTGAATCAGCTCTTGCTCGGATACTGGAAAATTGGTTTCTTGGTAAATAAGCTGCTTGATTTGCCGGACTGCTGTAGACCAGGGAACTTGGAAGACCCTTTGGCCTAGGTACTCATGCCTGACTGTTACCAACAGCAACCTGAAACATGTATATAAAAATTATAGAAAAATAAGGATTATTTAAATAGTAGATGACCAATGCCAACCAGTATTCCAAAATGAAATAATATAAGTATACATGGAATTAGTATACAATAACATAATAACACAGTATTCATATGAGTGTAAAAGGTCTATATTGCCTGATTGACTATAACTTTGACATCGCCACCACATGAAGTGTACACCAACTATACACCAGCAAACTGGTGACTGGATCATGAGCACCTAAAGCTCACCCATGCCCGCAGGGACCAAAGGCCAGCCTGTCCAATTGAATCCCACAGAAATGCCACTGCTGGCCACGATAGAAAAGCACCAAAACACATAGTGTCCACTGCGAATTAGGGTAGCAGGCAACAAGCCCAAGGCAACTGACTCAGTCTCCAACTCAAGTCCCTAGATCCCAATCCAATCGAGCACCCATGAGATGCACTGGAAAAAAACAAGTCTGATCCACGGAGACCCCACTCTGCAACCCACAGGATCCGCTGCCACTTCCTGCTGCCAGAAATCACCTCAAACCCCAGAGGCCAGAGGTCCTGCAGGACCAAAGCAACCCCAGTGGCACAAGTGGAACCCAAAACCTAGGTTTTTAATGTTTTAACATTTTTAATGTTAATGTTTTTTAATTTATGGACCAGTGATCAGTGTGATATCAGTGTGATATGATCAGTGTTTGTGAGTGTGTGTGTGTGTGTGTGTGTGTGTGTGTGTGTGTGTGTGTGTGTGTGTGTGTCTGTGTGTGACATATCTAAGCTTTGCACCTGTAAATAATAAAATATTACAATCTCAAAACTTTGATAGAATATACTTAATCACTACAGTTTCTAAGTAAATGTAATATGTATCTACTTATGTATAGACAAAAGTAAAAAGATTCAGACTAATATTAGGGAAAAGTACTTTCAATTTGCTTACTTGCTTCACTGAGTAAATGTTGCTGCAATCTGCAGGCTTTGACAGTACATCATTAATCATACCACTTAATAGAAATAAATGATGTCCACTATGTCATTAGCCCTTTCACCCAAATTTAATTATCCTGGAAGCCATTAAGGAAACACTCAATGCAGTTGAACTGGAGGAGGTTTGGCTGCATGGTAAGACTGTATTAAATACACAAAATGCGGCATTACAATCTCTCTCTCTCCCTCTCTCTTATCATCTATACCACTTTATCCTGTATACAGCGGGCCTGGAGCCTATCCAAGGAGTCTTAGGACATAAGATGGGGTACTCCCTGGATGGAGTGCCAATCCATCACAGGGCGCACACACACATAATCACACACTCTTTCTCATACTGCGGGTAATTTGGGAGCACCAATTAGCTTAATCCGCATGTCTTTCGACTGTGGGAGGATACCCGAGTACCCAGAGGAAACCCAAGCGGGAATCAAACCTGGACCCTGGAGGTGCAAGCCGACAGTGCTAACCACTACACCACCGTGTGCGGCATTAAAGTTTATTATTAATGAACCATGGTCCATACTGGTCTGTCTTGCTTTGCTTTTGTAATACTTTATTTAAATATTATTTAATTAACCAGCCATACAAACACTCAAATACACAGTAAGCTCAAGCACAATTATGACTTTTATATCAAACCAGTGGTTCTCATCCCTGGTCACTTTAGAATCGTCTCAGATTCCAGCACATCTGATTTAACCTATCAGGTAATTAACAGCCTGGTGGGTGTAACAGAGCAGGGAAACACTAACATGTACCAGGGTTGAGAAGCACTGTATTTACACCAACAGTAACTTGTAGAGAACAAAGGCCAACAAGAATTGTGTTAAACTTGAAGTAATTTACTGGTAGCAGATTTGAAATCACAGTAAACAACTGTAAAACATAAAAGGTACTGTCATATTTTATAAATTATAAAATATTGCAGAATTGCTAATGTTGATTGATGGTTTTTCAAAACCAGCAAAAACTACTAATTGACGCAGGACACATCTAAGCTGAAAGCTAAGAGCCTTGCTCAAGGACCCAACCATGGCAGCTGAGATTTGAGCTCATGAGCTTCTGAGCTATACCCGAACGCCTTAACCAGAGAACCACAACAACTAGCGCAACTAACTTGCATTGATTCAACAAATTCCATCAGTGACTTAACTCACCGAAATGCCCACACTGCACATCTGGTCCTTGAGCGTGGTCCTTAATCTTCAGCTCAGCTGTACCTGGCATCAATTTTAAACTATTATTATTAGTAGTAGTAGTAGTAGTAATAGTTAGAGATAGGGCAAAATTTCAGTGGTGTATCGTGATTCATTTGTGTGACATTTCATGTATCGCCACACTGAGTCCAAAATCGATTTTTTAAAATATTTTTTTTATTTATAAATGTTCTCATTTGAGGTGGAAAATTTTTGCTGTTCCTCTGTAATCCTGCAGGTGGTACACTCTAAACTATTCTCACAGCACAGTGTGGTAAGTTTGTTTAATTGTAACAAAAACTGAAATCAAGTCCATCCATTCATCTAGTCCAACTATGGACCATGAAGGCCAGTGGTGCCTTTTGTATTTATTCAAATTCCCACTGGTCAACATTCACACACTAAGGGCAATTTGGGACTGCCAATTAGTCTAATCAGCATGCCTTTTGACAGTGGAAGGAAACCAGAGTACCTGGATGAAACCCACCAAGTGTGGGAAAAACATGCAAACTCTATGCACCCGAAGTGAGAATTAAACCCGGAATCTGGAGGTGCGAGGCGATAGTGCTAACCACTATGTCACCGTGCTGCCACAAATTGAATCGGCAGCTAGGTACAGTATTGTGGGAATATCTAGTCATAGTAGTAGTAGTAGTAAGCATCAGTCAATTGAGCATGTTATACTTTTTGATGATATTATAGCATAATAAAATATTTGACTTTTGTCTACTGTACAATTTAGAGTACTTCACACACCACTCTGCTGCCACTAAATTACTGCATAATTTACAGCCTTTTTTTTTTAGACCCTGTTTGTACAAAATGGTGTCTCGATGTTAGAGTAAAGGACACCCTGAAGCATTGAAGCACATAAGCACCCTGATAAAGAGTGTTTCGGAGAGGGCGCGGCTTTCAGATGCATGTTAGCTTTCTTATTATAGGCCCATCAGGACTGCTACACAACTGCCACTTCACACTGCACTGTCCCGCTATTTCTAATCCTTAAATGTAATTCAATTCTCCCTCACTCCTGATGCTCTGTTTGACCATTAATGCAGCATTAGACTTTAAACAGCAATAGAAGATCACAAACAGGCTTATATCATATTATAGGCTATTATAAAACAAAGCATGATTAAACATTATTTTATCAGTATAATAAACAATATTTACCAGGCGTCGTAACTGGTTGCCATTGCTGTTCAGACAGTCTCCGTTTCATCGGTTTGCGGTGTTGCAGTGGTTTTTCAAACTTCGTTTTCTTCTCAACCACAAATCCTCCTCCTATTCATTCATTCGCTCCGGCTCTTCAGACGGGGAAAGAAAACAAGCCCAGCTCGTGTCAGCCCATGATTTCGTTGTCCCGGGCTGTATTTAGCTGTGTTTTCCTCTTGGATCCGCCTCCCTAGAGGTGACTATCTTTCCGATTAGTTGTCAGCGACTCTCGATTCATGCTCAAGTTCAGCACCAGTCCAACATCGTGTATTTTTCACGCTCCTATAAGAAACAAAACGCATGTGTGAGATAAACAAATACTCCCTCCGTGGTTGTTCAAGCACGCCGTTTCTATTAATGGAAAGCTATTTTGAAAAGCACCCTATCCATACTACTCTACTGCGGAGTGTGTAGCACTGAGCACTAGCTGCTTCTAAGTATGGTAGTGTGCTTTTTAGGGCATAGTATCTTTTAAGGACATAATAGCTAATACTATTTGGCTACATTATAGAATAAATATTTAACGACATAAATAGTATGTAAATAGTAAAACCTACGTAGTAGCAAAGTAATTGGAACATTGTGTCTTTTTTTACAACAGTATCTTTCTAAGAGGTTGCGATTGCGGCTTTCTCCCGCTAAGCATCCTGGTACTTGTAGTTGTTTAACTATATAAGGTTAGGCACGCTCTGCAAATGAAAGCTGTCATGAACGAGTATTGAGCCATAACCACCAAAGAAATACTGCCTCAAATTCAACTGTGAATGTGCATGCATTCATTTTTCACTCTATTTCTCCTCAGTGCAAGCCAACTAGAAAGCATTATTTTTCCACTTATGATGCATATACAGTAGGCTATACGTATTAACCGAATATTTTCTTTTCAAGAAAACCATTTCTTGGCTTACATTTGACCTCAGATAATCACAATAAATGCTTAACACGATGATGGAAATACAGTAGTTCAGTGTAGTTAAATAATTTTTTGAAACAAGATGACAACCCCATCCAAAACATAATAGACAATAAAGTAAACCTTTTTAATACGCAAACATTCCCGAGCGTTTCTGAAAACTAATCACGTGACTACAGATCATCATTATTAATATTAATATTATTTGCGGTAGAAACATACAGTAGCTGACAGAGTTGAAAATAATTTCAGCAAGCAAGGAATAACAGGTTTTGCAAAAAAAAAAACTAAACTAAATTAAATTAAATTAAATTAAATAATGATCGCATGATTTTAGACACTTTGCATGCAAGAGCATAATTTCTCTTGTGATATTTCTGGTTTCATGCAATGCCGCAAGTCGTGCACATATAGAAAGAACGACTTAACTTTTACAGGCCCGTTTCTGCATCGTATGTATTTTGTGCTTTTTCAATCACCAAAATAATTTTATTAGATTGTCAAAAAATAGAACAATATCAGAGGGTCAAACAAAATATTCAATTAGACAAGCTGAATACATCTTTTAAAAGACTAATAACCTTCCATCAGATGTGACCAAGTGCCTGTGTCTCTAGCTAGCTACCTCAAACAGATGTTATGTAAAAATAAATAAATACATAAAGTAAGCCTGTCTTATTTGTTTATTGATGTACAGTCGGTCGGTTTTGTAATAATCTGTGGCGCAGTATGATGCTCTCCTCTCCGATGACATCATCCAACCCTAGCACAAGGACGCTTCGAACAGTATCCACTAATAAGTAGAGCAAAATCCCATAATATAGCCTTTACTTAAATACTGTATGTAACGAGTAACTGATAGGGATATATCCAGTAGTATTTCAGTGTCCCGTCTGAAATTGCCGCAGTTAGAGGATGCAGACTCACCATATCCTGTTCCACGCAGCTTCAGCACCATCATCATTCTCCTACTGCTCTGCAGCTTTCACTCCTAAGTTCACCTCGCTATCTAATGCGCATGTCAAGGGTAATTTGAGGCCAAGCGCAGATAGTCAGTCTGTGGAGGTCGGCTAGCTTATTGAATTTACGTATGGGTTGCAAGTGTAGTTTGTGATCCAGGACCTTCTGAATCCCTGGAATGATTTTCCTGCATCTCCTGCAGCGGTGATACTCAGAGCTCTTAAAGCGACAGGGGGAGTTACAAGAAACGCAGACACTCAAACTAACACATTCATATTACACTAAAACAGACAAATTCTAAAAGTAATAATAAAAATTAAATCACAGATGTGTACAACAACCTATAAAACATACTGTAATGCCGGTTGATTATATCAGCTATTTACTTTTTCAGATCATCATTTCAGGTGCTTTCTTAATCCATATCTTTCTCTTATATAAATTCCATGAGGTAATTTAGGGAGTTTCCAATCAACTACCACTAGCTGCGTGTAACTTATTCTTAAATATATTTAGAAATCTGTGTAATTTTGTTACTCATATATTGTATGGTTTGGGATCCGTGATTAGAAGGTTCAAATCCTCCCCAAAAAACTTCAACAGTTAAATATGCTGTGAACACATGATGTGCATGATGTGGATAGAATTTGAATAGTCAGATTGAGCTCAAGATATTCTGATATTTCACAATGTGTGGAAATGGTTTGAGAAACCTAAATTTAGAGGAAATAGCCAGCTTATATCTTTTTACATTTAAGACAAGAGAGTTGATCATTCGAAACGCACTACACATTATGTTCATGTTATATAATAAACAGAATCCTGATATTTTATTGCAACCCATCCCATGACCAGCAGATGGCAGTACACTCGCTCACTTCACTGTAATGAAACGAGTAAGCGGTAAATACTCACTCACTTACTCATTCATCGTCTATACGGCTTTCTCCTGTATTCAGGGTCCGGGGGCCTGGGGTCTATCCCAGAACAAGGCGGGGTACACCCTGGACAGGATGCCAATCCATCGCAGGGCACACAATTTAAAAACGCCAATTAGCCTAATCGGCACGTCTGGACTGTGGGAGAAACCCGGAGGAAACCCAGCAAGCAGAGAGAGAACATGCAAACTCCATGCATATAGGGATGGGAATCAAACCTGGCCGGGAATCGAACCCGGACCCTGGAGATTTATACTAACTCACCATCTATAGCTTTATCCTGTACAGGGTCAATGAGGGGCCTGGAGTCTATCCCAGGAGACTCAGGGCAAGAGGCAGATACCCCCAATCCATTCTAGGGCTCACGGATACTCACACACGCGTATCTACATGTCTTTGGACTTGGCAGGAAACCGGAGTAACCAGAGGAAACCCATCAAGCACGGGCAGAACTTGCAAACTCCATGTACACAGACCCGAAGAAGGAATCGAACCCGAACCCTAGAGGTGCAAGGCGACAATGCTGAGTGATTTATATTTGTAATTTAAATGTTCTATAGTTACACTTGTGTTATGTATCAACTTTGCACAATGCTAGATCGATTGATTTGTTCTTGATTCTGAAGTGAAGAAAAACTTCAGAATCAAGAACAAATCGATTAGCTAAACTAATGTTCTAGTTGCATGAGGCAGGCACAAATCTCGTCTCCCCAAATTGCACATCTTCTCTAAGCTCATTTTAGTGTTGTAGCTATTTTCTGGTATATTGAGAAAAGTATCCAGCACAACAGCAGTATAGCTAGTACAGTTATGTATTGTCTCTGCACAATTGAAAGTTGTTCTGTGAAACAAAGTTTCTGCCTCGCGTGCACGCGGCCAGGGCGGTCAGCCAATCGCAGCGCTCGAGGTGACGTCACACCGGCTGTAGAGCGCGCTGATGAGCGAGGATTTCAGAGCCGCCGCATCATCACACAGCCAAGCGCGTGAGCACCACACACGAACAGGATCACCCGGAGACGAGCCAGGAACTTGCACGCATCACACGCACGACCCAGTCTGCTCGTGGTCTCCAGCTCGTCAGGATGAAACCTGGGGAAAAGGTACTTTACTGAGTTTAAAGTGAAAAGCGTCTTTGTCTGAGAACTGGTTTAAGCTTTGATGTGCGCGCTGATCGGAGATCAGATTACAAGGGTCTGTCTGATCGCAGGCACGCTGCCTTTGATCTGAGCACGGAGCTCGCGTTGGATCCGGCGCTGCACACACACACACACACACAGAGCAGAGGAAGAAACAAGCAGTCCCGAAATGAGCGCGTGATATACCGCTTCCCGATCTACACGATCACTTGTGGTAAGACAAATAACTTGACGCTTGAAGAGACAGTAGAACATCTGCACTGTCGTAAACTGTGTTTTTTTTTTTGCTAAATCTTTATAGTGGAAACTGTAAAATGAACACTTTTGGAATGACAATGATATGCAACTGTGCAAATGATGCAATGCATAATTTCATAGGCAGTAATGGCAACGTGTGTTTGTTTAATTTATGAGCTAGACGAAAGTGTCAGTTATTTATTATTTAATCTCTGTATGTATTTTATGATTTCATTGGGACAACTCAGGTGTGAAATATGAATAAATAAATTGCCATCGTGTTTTATATATAGTACCATATATTGCACATATATCTTGTGTATGAGAATATATTCAGTATATTTAGACCATTTGTTGTTGTTGTTGATTTTTTCCCCCCCATGAGATTTATTTAAGCACTATACTGGAGTTGTGCTTATGTCTCAGTGAAATTGCTTTGATTTCACAGTGAGGAAAACTTCAGCATGACTCTTGCATCGGCTCTCAGCTGCTTTCCTCTTCTGAAGATACTTTCCTTGCACTTATTACTAGTAAGTTTCACACACCGCTTAGACACTCTGATTTACATTAGAGCTAGCCAGTGAAACAAATCTTTAACACATACACGAAGTGAGTAGAACTACATAAACAGCATGAAAACTTTGGATTGGATTGTTGGATTCTGGCTCAGGATGTAGTATTTGGTGTTGTGATAGTATTTCACTAGGATTTAGTACAGCATGGAAATAATTCATATGATGGCTTTGATATGTGGTGTTAAAGTTTTGGAATTCTTAACCATGCAAGATCATGTTTTATATCCGTCTCAGGTTGCCATAATGGCAGAGGAAAGAAGAGCATGCAGGGAGCAGGAATACAAGGATCAGTTCGGGAACTGTATTGCCTGTAGGCAGTGTGACGCTGGACAAGAACTATCAAAGGTTTGGCTTGTTTTTGCTGTTTTTTTTTTATTTTTTTTTACTGTCACTGAGATAAAAGTGTTATTTGTCACAATATTTATTTGCTTGTAGAATGGGTTTCAAATCACTTTTGATTAAACAGGCACTCTGTTGACTTGCACTTGAGAATATTGTGTAAAAAAAAAAAAAATCTTCAAAGAATTGATAAAATGTTAGTGCAAAACAAGTTTTAACAAAATATATGCTCATGACATGCTCAAGTGTTCAAATTACAAATCACATTGCCACAAATTACATTATTCTTAGAAATAATTGAACAAAGAAGTATTTATTATCCTTCAACAAGATTAGAAAAATGTTCTAAATAAGTGTAAACATGTGTGGTCCTAGAGCATGGAGAAAAGTAGTCATAAAAAAGAATTCACCGAATCAATGTCTTGAAGTTTATGAAGTTTCAGAGGTTTCATGAAAGAGTCCCCTACTAAACAGGACTATAGAAAAACACAGCTTTAGAGGGGGGGGGGTGTCAATGCTTTGAATAGTGTGTCCTACCCAGTTATTTACAGCTTCCTCCTTGAAGAGAGAGAAGATAAAACATTGCTCTCCTTTGTAGTGTTGGCCAGACTTTAAACATTTACACCCATACTCCTGGGTCTCATCAGATTCGGGTGTTTTTGTCTTCCCTTTGAAAAGCCTTTTTTTTTAATGTTGCTACTCTTGTAAAGAGAAACTGCTGCTCGACAAATCAGAATCATGTTGTTTTATTTGTATGCATTAAAAATAAAATAAAAACATAGACAGATCAGCCATGACATTTTGACCACTGACAGGTGAAGTGAATAACATTAATTACCAACTATACACTAGCACAAGTTATGGTTTTTGTGTAGTTTCTCTGTATGTTCACCCTGGGTGTAGGTGTGAATGATTGTATAAATTGTGATCTGTAATGGACTTGTGTCCCATTCAGGGTTTGTCCATGCTCCTTGCCTACGTTCCCAGAGATTGATCAGAATAAAACAATTATTGAAGATGAATTAACACTTTTCCTGCAAGCCCTTTCTTTCCTGTTGATGATAAAAAAATTTTTTTTTTTTAAGTTTTAAAAAGTTTGGTATTAGTCTCCAGTGTTAGCGTAACAGGTACAGTCAGTGGTAAAGCTCTGCCATTCGGTTTTCAGATCCTGCAATGTCTCCAGGATTGTGGGCTTTGTGGTTTCTTAGTAACTGGCAATTTGCATTTTTCTATTAATGTCTTATTAACTTCCAAAGATGAAAAAAAGGGATGCTTGCGAGTGAATTAGTATTTTTATCTGGGATCATCTAAATGATGACAGAAACCTGTTTTTGACAGCATTACACATAATTGTACACAGTCAAATTGTACATTATGTCGTTCTGTCATAAATAGAACGTTATTATTGGCAAATGTCTGTGGTATGCACATAATACACACCGTATGACAAAAATATTCCAAGAAAATAAGTTGAATGCCCTCTTTTTAAATTATTCTTACCGATAAACTTTCAGGCAAAATGATTAGCTTATGATTTCTAAGTTCATAAACTTTTTTAGCATTATTCATTTGATCCTCTGGGGGAGCACAAAAATGTTCTATGTGGAAGAACCTTACAAGAGTGTGAACCTAATCTTTAAGTAAACAAAGGACCTTTTTTCTAAACGGAATACACTTTAAAAGAACTCATATGTGTTTCATCAAAGTCCTGCAGATGTTCTGATTAGAGCTGTTGCATCAGAACATCTTTCATAAACATGGTTCATTTCTGCATTTGTTTTAAGCCCTCATAAACCACAGTGCTCATAATCCTCTTAAAAAAGATCCACCACTGAAGATATTTAAAACACACAGCTCTGCTTTAGTTCACACGTCATGGTGTCTCATTATGGCAGATTAAGATAAAAATTAAAATAATTAAAAAAAACACAGATCAAAGACTCGATCAAAGTTCGCCCTCAAGCTCTTTGGGAAGGCGTGTAAATTGACAGGTTTTTCAGTAATTGAGGGAGTTGGAGAATTTTCCAGGGCCTGAATAAATGTCCTTTAAACATCGGTGTGTCTGAACATGCTCATGCTTCACCCAGTTTTCTCTTCAATTGCCCTACCTCCCTGTTTTTCTCTTGACATCTTCACTAAAATCAGATGTAGAGATAGGAGAAGAATGGTTTCTTGTGGGTGCTTTCCCATTTAGACAGCGCTAAGTTTGGTCTGAGCTGATTCATGGAGTCGTATGTGACATTTACTGTATATAACTGAATTGTTCATAAAATATGTTTTTGTAGCTATCTGCCCAAAAGTTTTATGTCTGACAGTTTGACTTAGATTCAAATTTTGTGGTATTCCTCTGATATATGTATACTGATCCACCATACCCACATAACGTTCGATTTAAAGGCCAGCAAACTATCCAAACCCCGTGCATAAAGGCTCTGAAAAGACAAGTCGGAGTGGATCCAGACTTGCTGCTGGTTATCTCCCCAATGATGGCATGGTGCCCACAAACAGAGCCGGGCTTTGCTTGTTTTCTTTCCTCTCTCTTTGTTGTCTAGCCCTCCCTCCCAGTTTCACAGTTAGCTGCAATGCCCCATTGAAGAGAAGGGCCTTATATGGGATAGGCAGGCAGCAACAGCTGCCATTGTGCTCTAACACCTCCGCCTGTGTGTTTTCTTGGGTCGGCTCATGCCAAGAAGGCCAAATTGGGCTTCTTGGCTGCAGACACTGAAAAATGTCTGATTCCTGGTGTTCTGGCATGATTTCAGGGCAAAGCTCCCACCGTTTACTATTTCTGACAGGCCAGGAATCTGTGCCCACATTCAGAGGCCTGTGTGTGTCCAGGATGGGAAACAGTATCTGGGTGGAGAGAAAAGGCCACAGTTTGACACTGACCTTCAAGTTAATGATATATGAGACTGTGTGTGTAATGCAACTCCGAGGGCTAGTGAGGCTGAAAATGTACTCTCACTGGAGGAAGGGCAGCTGGATGAGACAAAGCTACTGACTGATGTCATGCCACAGAGGACCTTTTACTTATCTTGTGATTTATTCACATCCACTGGAACGTGGGAATTGCAGCCATTTCTTGTGAGATGACCAATACAGTTTTACTTTACAATACTTACTCCATATATCTCTTTATCAGTAATTATCCCATAGGCATATAATGTTGATTCACAATATGTGGCTTTTCTGTTTAACTACTATATATTTTTTGTATGAGAAACAACTATATTTAATGAAGTGGAGAGAAAACAGACCCTTAATTCTGTACATGTAAATTTTTATTAGTACTGTAATTAGAAATGATAAATATATTGCTTGCTGCCTGTTGTTTGTGGTCTAACAGTTTTGATGCATGGTACAAAACTAACTACTGACTACATTTCCTTAAACCGTACATTGTAAAATATTCATTATATATACATTTATTATAATTATAATTATAATGTAAATTATTACCACAGGCTATGAAACAAAGAATATGACATTTCTTAATAAATAACGTCATCTGTGGTAAAAGCGGAATATAACATTCAATCATCATCACTTTTTTGGATTGGTAAAATTATTATGCTTCAGACCATTTATAACAGCATAATTCATCATGTTCTATTACTTACATACAGTAATATGCTTTTTCTCACAACATCTTGGCAGTTGACACATCTACAACTACAGTACAAGCTGATTAAGATTTTATTTTGTGAAAATGTGGCTAAATGTTCTCATGTTGTGGTAATTCAAATGCTCAATTTTATAGGTTGTAATGCAGAAATACATGAAAACACTTTCATCAGTGTCATGCGCCAATTCTGGTCGGGTAGCTTGTGGAGTAAAAGATACAAACTGTTATTGCTCCACCGTCCCACAGCTTAAAGGAACACAGCACGTTATGTGGAATAGGGAAAATGTTCTGCCCATTAGGTTTTACTGGTTTGATTACAAAATAAATGCTGTTTTTTATAAGCCTGAAAATTCTCATCATGTTTTAAATTGATAATTTCAGATTAATGCAACTGTTATATTAATTTGTTTTTGTTATACCATATCATCCCTAATGACTGATTCCTACTGTCATTACATCATTCATCCATGAATATACAGTATTTGCATATACTGTACAGTTGAGGGTGAAATGAGCAGACCAAGTCCTACGACAAAACTGGTCAGATGTGTTTTTCATGATGTGGACAAGATACAAAAGTTTGGATTGTCATTGCATTGCATGATGTCAGTTTGATTACATTGTCTGATCACAAAATTATAACATGAGCAAATCAGAAAAACATCACAGTCAAAGAAATCAAAATCTGGCTAAATTGTTTTTAATTGTGGTTGAGCCAAAATGATGAAAATTATTAATCGTTCTTCCTGCTTTAGTTTTGCTTGTTGTAAAATTTTGTTATTCTTGGTTTCAGTAACTGTTACCAAGTGCATAAGCACAAGCACTTGTAAGGACAAGCACTTTTTTTTTTTTTAAAGCAAGTGATTTTACCCAATTTGTGTTGAATTGCTTCTCCAGATAACATGCTTTAAAACATTTCCAAGCATTGTAAACATGTTTATCTATAGCTATAATCCTATAAAAAGACCTTGATAAAAATAGAACTGTGATCTTACTCCATAACCTTGAGAAATGTGGATCTTATATACACTTCCCTGTCAAAAGAGTTGCATTCATTTCTGTCCAAGATCTTGTATTGATTATGGGAGAGTTGGACAAGTCTTCTGCAGCACATCCCAAAGATTCTCGATGGGGTTAAAGTCTGGTCTCTGTGGTGGCCAATCCATGTGTGAAAATGATGTCTCATGCTCCCTGAACCACTCTTTCACAATTTGAGCCCAATGAATCTTGGCGTTGTCATCTTGGAAATTGAAAACCTGAAAAACGGTCATTCAGTACATTCAGATCATCAGCTGACCTCATGTTTTGGGCAAATAACGTAGCTGAATCTAGACCTGACCAACAGATGCAATCCCAGATCATACCACTGCCTTGACAGGCTTGTAGGGTTGTCACAAGGCATGATGGTGCATCATTCCATCTGCCTCTCTTCTTACCATGATGCCCCCATTACTCTGGAACAGGGTAAATCTGGACTCATCAGACCACATGACCTTTTTTCAATGCTCCACAGTCGATTCATTATGCTGCCCAGCAAATTGAAGCTTTTTTTCAATTAGCCTCACTGATAAGTTGTTTTCTTAAGACTACAAAGCTGTTTAGTCCCAACCCTTTTAGTTCTCTTTGCATTGTCCATGTGGAAATGCTCTTATTTTCACTATTAATCATAGCTGTGATTTCTACTGTTGCTGTTATTTTTTTTACGATTTGATTTTAAAGGTTTAAGTGATTTTCTGTCAAACTCATTCAGGATGGTTTTCTGACCATATTTCTTCCTTGAAGATGACCACTATTCTTCCATGTATTAATAATGCGTTGGACAGTTCTTAATCCAATTTTAATAGTTTCAGCAATCTCCATAGTGTTTTCTTTTCTTGATGCAGGCTAATAATTTGACCCTTCTGAACCAGAGTAACATCTTTGCCACTAACACAGGATAATGGTCTTCTAACATGGATGTTTAAGTAATGGGAAACTACTCACTGCATCAGTTAGGGTTAAATAACTTGCTGGCAGCTGATCCATAGTAAATCCTGCAGTAATTATCCAATGGATGTCTCTTATTTATTAGCTTAGTTAAATCCAGGTGATGCCTTTTTTTTTTTAATTGGGCTGTGTACACTGGATTCTTCAGCTACAGGCTATCTGCCATTCAACGTAAATCATCAGACTTGTCTTAGAGATTTTCCTAAAACTGCTAATGTCACATCTGATCTATAAACAACCATTTCTTTTTTTTATTCCAATGTCTAAATCCTCCCTTTCAAAAAGACTTTTCTTTAGATGAAGGGAAAAAACCCTCACACAATAACCTCGCAATAAACAAACAATAGGCATCCCCATGGGCCATTCTCATTATAATACCTAGTCTTTCATTGGCCCCAGAGCAGAAGGCTGCCCATGGATCCTGAGAGAGTCAGGGAGATTATTGCCAGTGTACGATGGGGAATGAAAAGAAGGACAGCTTTTGTTCATTTGAAGATCTCACGCACACCGGGATCATTATTTCATTGCCGACTCTTGTTAGTCCACATTGACGCTTTTTTTGTAGCCTCCAAACCTCACTTCCTCCCTCCCCTGGCCTCTCTAACCGATGGGATATCTTCCCTTAATCCCTGCAGGAATGTGGCTTCGGCTATGGAGAGGATGCCCATTGTGTGCCCTGCAAGGCTAGCCGCTTCAAAGAGGACCAAAGTTCGCAGAAATGTAAACCTTGTCTTGACTGTGCCGACCTCAATCGCTTCCTGAAAGCCAACTGCTCCAGCACTAGCAATGCAGTGTGTGGTGAATGCTTACCTGGGTGAGTCTTCTTGAATTGGTAGTCTGTCCTGATTTCTTTTACATTATGTTTTAAAACAAGAGAGACATCCTTTTATATCTCATAAAGACATATTACAGACCAGCTCCAGATGTTCTGTTAACCCATAGGCAAAGATGTCTTTTTCACGTCTTTGAGGTTACTGGGAATTTCCCCTGCTCCATATATTAGAGTGTAGGAATCATGTAAATGTACAGTCCCCCGCCAAACTAATAGTTCTATGAGGTGGTATGAGTTGATGGAAATTCTTTGGAGAAGCTCCTTAAGGTCAAGAACTTACCCTCCAGCATTAGTAAAGCACGTAAAGCCTTCTGAGGTTAAAGTTAAGGTCAGGCATAAGATAGTAGAGTACAGGAAAAGCCCAGACATGCAACCAATGCTAAAACATGTTAGGCCTTTTACTAAGTAGTTCATAGTGGCACAAACGTTCCTCATCCCCCTAGTGCTAGTTCACTCTTGATAGTTATGTTACTTTATTATTTGTGATTACCCCTAGTTAAGTTCTTTTAACATCCTAATTAATAATTTTTACTTAGAATAACTTTTCTCAACCTTTTTTTCTATTGCAAAAGTTCTTCACTTGTTCATGTCACTTTGCATTGCAGATTTTACAGGAAAACAAAACTAAGCGGATTTCAAGACATGGAGTGTATCCCATGTGGAGATCCACCACCGCCTTATGAGCCACATTGTAAGTACTCTCATAGAACTTGATTTATAAATCTCTCAGTTGATCTCTAAGGACGATGTTTTCCAAATATGACTCATCTGCGGAAATTATTGCTCCATTGTCATGAAACATAAACTATAATGCAATATGGCAGGTTTCATATGTTCTGCACAGTCTGTCTTATCAGCTTGCCAAGAAGAGTTTTGCAACCAAAGAAATGGCTTAAAATTCATCTTGAATTTTTGGATTTTTATGTTTCATGAAACAACTAACGTTCTTGGGCTGTTGTTGATTTAAAATCAAATGGCTGGCTCCAATAAGTAGCTGAAGAAATATTCAGATGTGTTAAAAGCCTTAACACATTAACAGTGGTACAAAGCTACAGTCATGTGTAAAAGTGGGTGTCTCCTCATTTTTTTGGGTAAAAACATAATAAAAATTATATGATCATAGCAGGTCTTAGTTTTAGGCAAATACAATCTCAGATGAACAACAACATCTAACTTTTAGGCAACAAAAAAAATGCAAACAAAACCAAGTATTGCTTCCACAGTATTTGAGGATTAGCTGTTTCTAATCATCACAAACACACACACACTAACGGAAACACTGCCCTGTCCGGATTTTTTTCAAAGATAAAGTGCAGGTTAATTTTTTTATTTTTACTTTATATTTTGTATTCATTATTTTATATGAATATTTTTGGGTTGTGGAATGAATCACCCACGAGTTTCCATTATTTCTTATCGGCAAATTCGTTTTGATTTACGAGAGTTTTCATATACAAGCACGCTTCCGGAACAAATTATGCTCGCAATCCAAGGTTTAACTGTATGCATGTGGGCAATACTAAGTGCACATGATTTAAGAGGGTAAGTTGCAGGCAGATACTGCTATTCATCAGTCGTTGGCTGTTTGCTGGTCTGGAGCATTCAAGTATGTGTTAATGCAATTCCAAGAAGGAAAGACATTAGAAATGGTCTTAGAGAAGCGCAGACTGCACATCAGTCTGGAATGGGTTATAAAACCATTTCCAAACGATCTGGAGAGCAACGTTCTTCAGTAAGAAAGATTATTCACAAGTGACAACCATTCAAGACATTTGCCAATCTTCCCAGGAGTAGACATCCCAGCACATTCACCCCAAGGTCAGACCGTGCAATGCTCAAAAAAATACAAAAAACCCAAGAGTTACATCTCAGGTCCTACATTACTCACTGAGCATGTTAAATATTAAAGTCCATCGCAGCACAATTAGAAGAAGACTGAACAAGTTTACAAGTTACAGTGTGCTTGAACGGCTTACCAGGAATAACCTTTTCTTTGTCTTATTTTTACTTATTTTCCATGTCTTAAAAGAACATTGAAGTGTGACTGACATTCACAAACCTCAAGGATTCTGGAACAATGTCCTATGGACAGATGAGATCAAAGTGAGACCAATTTTATATATAAAGCAGGACACATTTGTAAGAGTAAAAGCTCCTGTTAAACTTCTCTTCTCCCCTGTTAAACTAATGCACTCATCCCAGTGTTTCACTAGTGCTCGGATACCGTCATGGTAGAATGTTTTCTCAGTACATGATAACGATAATTGGGTTGCCCACTTCATGTCTGGCCTCCCAGGAACTCCTTTAATGGCCCAAAAATGTGAAGTGAGATCAGGACTGTATGAGGAATGTGGTAACTTTCTGCTGAGTTCCGGGAATGTGCAAGTGGTGTTCATGAATGATATTATGTACAGTTCCCATAGACAGATACTTCTTTTATGCAAGTTGGTGCAGTGGAGCCAACTCGGCCGGCATCGCCATTCACGTAGATGGTTCACCATTAAATTTTTTTACTGCAGCTACGAGTTTCATCACCATACTGTTCTTGAAGCCTTCTGTAAATGTCAAGGGGCTTAATACCTACATTCATTTAAGTCCAGGTTTGATTTGAATGCCCCTCGTACAACTACACATTTACAGTATTTATTCATTCACTATACCCATAAAAGAGAAACAGTGTGGAAGGATGTATCTTTCGTTGCTAGGCATACATGAGTTTTGTGTTATGTTAAACTCCTCATAATCAAGTGTGACTTCCTGAAGGCTCTGGAGGGAGCAGCTGCTTCTTGTGAAGATTTTGGCAGTGTGTGAGAGAGACAGAATTTGAGCCAGGTTAAGCATGCCTAAGTAAGATGCATATGCAAAACCGCAGCACTTTGGTTATGAACTTTATGTAAGCTGTCTTACAACACCTTATAACTCTGTGTTGTGTTGACAGAGCTTGATAGAAAAATTTGTTCAAAGAACCAGATGTGCATTTGCGAGAGTTTGTCTTCACACTTGAAATGTGATTCCATAGACTCACAGTTTTATCTCACTCGGAACCACGTCTCTGCTGTCCCTACTGAACCTGTGCACAGGGGTAGAACAGCCCATCTTTTTGAACTCTTCAGCCCTGCTATCTGACGCATAGTAGTGAAAACGTTAAGGCCGGATTACTTTAAACACGGCATGCAGGCCTGAGGCTAGCACACAGCTGTGCACATACAGTAGACCTGTTTTCAGAGAACTCCATAAATCTGAACCCACTCTAGACTCTCCATCTCAGGAACGGGGGGGGGAAACAGAGAAGCATTTTATAGATTCTTTTGGTTTCTTTAATGTATTGCATCTGCTGTTGTCTCTTCTTGTCATGGGAGAACTCTAAATGTTTGGCAAGGCTCCTCGTCAGCTGTCCTGTGTAGCCACATGAACCAATGTTGAAGTAGTCACCTGAGAAATATGGTTTTGTTGATAATAGTAATAAATTAACAGTAATGCAACTAGGCATCACCTGTCTTGGGGATTACTGTGTTCCAAAGATTTATTTTTAAGACATGATGAATGGAACGAGGTTTAAAGTAGTATATTGTGTTTACTTTTTTCATGCATGAAAATATCTGATTTAGTCCACAAAGACCTACTGTAGCTGGGAACATGGAAACCATTACAGTGTACAGCAGAACTGCTCTTTTGTTCTTTTTAAACATAGCTTGTAGTTTAAATACTCTGTTCGTAACTGTGAGACCTCCATGTTCCTTCATGTAACCTCTCATTTAGTGAGTATATAAAATGCTCACAGGTGTTAATGTATAAAATAAAAGTGAGATATAATATTGTATAATTTACAAATATAGGATTTAAGATCGTTTTTCTATTAATATTTGGACAGGGGTGTCATAGTCATCCTCCACTGCATGTGTCCATGTTGTCAACTTCAAGTGCATGTGCATGAGTTTGGCATTCTCCAAAGTCAACAACCGCAGCGCACATATCAAAAGGAGTAGTCAATTGGCACTGAAGCCAGCTGATAAGATCAGCAGGTGAGATCTCTTCAATGGGCCAGCCTTTGTCTGTTTGCTGCAGCTGTGTTGGAGCTGATAACACTGGGAGAGGTTTATTTTGTGGGAGAGAGGGAGAGAGAGACAGGTCCAAGGGGAACACAGCTGAGCCAGTTAAGGTGGCAGAGAGACACGGCAGTTTGGCAGATTGACACAGTCCCCATCATTGTCATGCTGGTTTAATAAGACACCATTAATGTACTATAAAAGGCAAAGAATTCCAAGGACAGTGAGAGAACAACTTATCTAACTCTGGTCATGTTCTCGTGCATCAAAATGGAGTTTTATAGAGACAATGTTTTCCTACTCATATGTTGATTAGTGTTTCATTGGACATAAAAATAAATACAACTTTCATGAACAGACTAATTTAGGTTTTTAGTTAGATTGGATTGATTTATACAGACTAAAAAAAAGATTCTTCTTCTTCTTCTTATGTTCTTCAACCAATTATTTTAACATATCACATCATATTTGCATCCTAAATTTTTTTTTTATCTTTTATCATTAAGCGGTCCATTTGGTCAGGACCCAACAGAGCAAAATTGTCCATACTCTATGGGTGGAAATGAGGATACTCTGCAAAATCTGTGTTTAGGGAAAGCACAGAGGCGCCTTCATTATTTCTAATTGGTAGATGTTACATGGTAGGGGAGAGGTGCATGGGGGTGGTGATTAGCAGATGACCAGAAGAAGCCAATGTTTCAGCTTAAAGAGTTTGAGTATTCTATCCTCTAAATGCTATTCTAATTTTCCTAATAGACTTGTTTGAGGTGTATGTGCCTTTCCTCTTCTACTTTTTAACTTTCATGTAGCCTACAGAAAATTGTAAAAATGCAGCATAGATAAATAGATTTACTCATCAGCATATAAATAAAATTATACAGATTGTTTAATGCAAAAAGCATCCTCGCCATGGTTTTCAAATGTACTGTAAAAGAAAAGGGAAATATGGCCATATGGATATATAATATATCCATCACAAAAAGTGACAAGAAGTATGTATTTTTTATGACTCGGTCTTAAAGAAGGCAATGTGTGAATGTGAGGATGAATCATAACTAAGAAAAGCTAAAATCTCTTCAAAGGTTTTAAAAATAAAAAAACGTCGATGTATGTTGGTGGCCAAAAGTTTTGAGAATTTAAAAGTGAAATTTTATATTTTAATGACATACTAATTTATTTTAAATAATGACAACCAAAATAATATTTTTTTTGCTGTAAAATAGCTATACAGCAATAACTGTTTAGTATGTGGTCCTTTATTCTTAAAGACCTGCTGGATTTAGCTGGGCAGAGAGTCAAAAAGATGTCGGCAATACTCTGGTGTCTCTTGCTCAATCCATGAATGCTTGATTGCTTCCTGAACATCATGTTGAGTAATTTACCACAGAAGTTCCCAATTCCCAAAAGCCATTTTTGACTTGTACTCCACATATTTGTTCTATCCATCAACTTAACCAGCTGAGAGTTAGGTTTGAACTAATTTGTGACTTCACCCATTTTGTGCAGAGGGAGAACCATAATACATGGCATATGGTGCCATAATACTTTAAGCCATCAGTGTAACAATTATTATTATTATTATTATTATTATTATTATTATTATTATTATTATTATTATTATTATATACAGCATACACACAGTACTGTACCTCATGGCAGTAAATGAACCTTTGTAAACCCTTACATTAAATTCCTTGTTTATATACAATACATGTATTGGTCTTTTATTTTTTATACCCTTTTTGGCTTGAGGGTATAAACACATTTTAACTTGACTACACCTTTTTTAGTTCTTTGAACTTGTTAAAAAACAACAACAACAACAAAAAAACCTTCCACGTCATATTCCTTTGAACAGATTGTGTATTGTTTACAGTGCTATGCTAAAAGAGTTTGCATTTGCAAAAGGCCATGCCCAAATTTACTCTGTGATTAATGTGTTCAAGAACAAATAAAGAATAGTGTGCATTCATTGAAAATCCCTTAAATAAATGATTGGTTAATATTTGACCTCATTAGATACCGACAATACTTTCACACAAAGCAGCTTCAAAGGCCTTTATCTTTCTCTATGAAATGCATGGTTAATGCTTTGAAACAGTGTATGTGGACAAAATGATGGAAACACCACATGAAAGCAGCATATATTATAAAGGGAATGAAAGCTTATCATTCTCTAATATAAATAAGATTTTTCAAAGCCAGTGTGGAAAAAAAAAATAGAAAGATGTAGAGATGAGAAGTGCTTATAATGCAGGTGTGCAACATGGCCACAGAAACAGGCATTAGTTTATTGTGTAAGAAAAGACGTTTGGCAGGATTGTAATGCCCTTTTCAGAGAAGGAAAACCGGCCTTTATAAGGCGGGAAGGGCACACATTGTTTTGTATATTGAACCTATTGATCCGATTAACAGATCTATTATCTAGCATTTGAGATCGGGCATGTTTTTGCCCTCAAAATGAGAGCATTTCTCACTTAGAAATGTTAACTTGCTGGATGAAATGTCTTCAGGGAAGGCTCTACATTTTTGTAGAGCATGTGACAGGAAAATGATGCTATTAGTCAAACATTGCGACATTATTTTAATTGGTTGTGCTTGGCTGAATTCTAACTTTGACACAAAGGTATTTATGTCATTTCAGTGGTTTTCCCCCAGTTATGCTCAGAGTGATGAGGCATATGGTTTTAGGGAAGGGAGAGCTCTTGTACATACGAACATAGTGGGAATAAATAACAAGTGGCAGATGTTTTCTAATATTCTGCGTACATTCCCTCACTCTGTATGCGCAGATGCTTAATAATGGAGTTGTCAGACTGGCAAGTAAAGGCCCGACTGCCCTGGGGTTAGGGGTGAACACTCATCTCAGAATAAGAATGTCCACCCCCAACTCCCCTAGAGCATGAAGGTGTCTTTAATTTGATCTCGAACATTCACAGCCATAGTTTGTATCCTGAAGAGCATGAATCATGCCCAGTGGAATTATAGGAAAATGTGCTGTAACGTAGATATACCGTGATGGGATGGATTGAGGAAATAACTAAAAAAGTCAAATCTACCAACAGCAAAATACTGTATGATTTAACATGAAAGAATTATTTTTGAAGTTTATGATTAAATGTACAGACACTTATAAGTTTATAATCGAATGTATGGACCAACAACAAATTTCTTTGGAATTTTCACTTCCAGGCCATCCTAGCAGAGGCCATGTATTCCAAAAAACGAGTAGCATTCCTGAGAAGATGGGAACAAATAGTAGTCAGCAAATATCTGCATATACATTTTATCATAAAAAAAAGTACGGGTTTCTATTTGTGTGCTGACAACCTACAGATTTCCAATTTGCATTTATCTTTTTCTCCTGTATTTCACTTATGCTTTTCAGGTGGCGGACGTGTAAATCTGGTGCCCATCCCTTCCACAGTGACCAGCCCCAGAGATATGGCACTTGCTGCGGTCATTTGCAGCGCTCTGGCCACTGTCCTTCTGGCTCTCTTTATTCTTTGCGTCATCTATTGCAAGAGGCAGCTCCTGGAGAAGAAGCCTGGTAATTAAACTCAACTCACAATTTAGTTCCCTTAAATACATTTCTAAATGTATTTAGGAGGGCGGCATGGTTGTTTCACGGTTAGCATTGTGGTCTTGTACCACCAGGGTCTGCATTCGATTCCCGCCTTGGGTAAGAGTGCATGGAGTTTGCATGTTCTCCCCATGCTTGGTGGGTTTTCCCCCGGGTCCGAAAGACATGTGGATTAGGCTAACCGGTGTTCCCAAATTGCCCGTAGTGTGTAAATCAGTGTGTGTACTGTATGTGTGTGCCCAGTGATGGATTGGCACCCAGCATCGTGCCCTAAATCTTCTGAGATAGGCTCCTGGGATAGAATATGTGACCCTGTATACAGCGGATAGAGCGGTATAGACAATGAGTGATTGAGAGTCGTATATAGAACATGTCTATAGAAGGAAGGAGGTTTATCATTCATTAACTTCTCTGGCATTTCTTCTGTTTGGATTATCAGTCCTTAAATGCCATTTCTCTGTTAGATATATGGATAAGGACGGCAGTGATATGCACATACACATTGACACACTATGTAAAAAACAACAGCAACAACAACAACATGAAAGTTTACTGAAGTTTACAAAATGTTGGAAAAAAGGTTTGATTTGTGCATCTACACAGCAGTAAAAAGGAAAAATCTAATTTCTGTAACAACAGCCAAAAATCTGATTAGTGCCACTTCAGCCCTATTATATGCATGTCAGGCTTATTTTTGATTACATTTTCTTTCCTCCTCATAGAAGTAAAGTCTTATCTATAATTATAATAACCAGCAGTGGAATAAACTTTATGTTTAATATTACAGCATCACTCAGGTCTCAGGATGGTTCCTTTACTGGAGCCGAGCTGTCCTACTTGGATAGACGACAAGTTCTGGACTTTTCCCGGCGACCCTGCTGCTATTGTCAGCACGTCCCTGAGCAACTGTGTGGTGAGTTTCACTGATAAACTCAATTAACCACATAAAATACTGCGTAGTGAATATGGTCTTTGCTTGTATGGGGCTTTGTGTCTCATACCTTATTTTGTATGTTTATTACTGTATATTGCAATACAATTTTTTTAAATGATCTTTATGTTAATTAGCAGGTCCTGTGGATCTGCTTCCCACCCTGTGCTGTGAAGACACATACAGCCAGACACCTGGCCAAGACAACAGTCCCTTTCAGTCACAAAATAGTCTGAATGAGAGGTATGAGGTTCTAAGACCCAGTCAGTTGTACATCATACAGATTGTCTGGTATAATATTTTAAACTGGCTAGTTTCAACGTGGCATAATTTTAGGGTTTTATGGCACAATCTATGATTGGGGTGAAATTTATATGACAGGAAGGGATGACTCAAATTATAGATCAGTAGTAAATCTAGTAATCTGTAAAATGCCCTTAATGTCCGGACATCATGGTTTTACATTTTCATTTTAAAGATTTTCAAGCAATAAACTGGCACTGCAGTTTAAATTCTGTCTGATGACTAAATTCTGATTTACTGCTGCTCTAGTCGTTAATGTTCATGCTTTAACCAGGTATTACAAGACTACATATCTATGCATATCCATTTTCCCTTCAAGTACTGTATCATGTACTCTTACACTTTTTTTTTTTCTTCCTCTAGACTGATTGTACGGCAGTCTGCGTGGAACAGCCAGTGTGATTTGGAACAAGCTGCCGAACCTCTTCCTGTGGAATTCTCTGAGGAATTGCCACTCATGCAGGACCCTGTAGACAGGACTCAGCCCATAAATAGCAGTAACCCTTCCTCTGAGGAAGATGATGAGGAAGATGTAAACGAGAAAGAGCAGCATGATTCATCTTCAGTCTCTAATAAACTCTCTTCAGTGGTTAAACAGGATAGCAGATGTTTGTCTGAGCAACTTCTGTCTACAGTCGAAGGTAACTGGTCCACAAATGCAAATACAGTATTGCCGTCACAGGTTTACTTGCTAATAGACAGTGTAAGGGAAGCCACTTTGCAGTTGTAATGTGTCATGCTACAGTATAAGCTACTATTGATTTGGTAAAGTAGATTTTATTCGTAGTTATTTATTTGTACAGTTAATACATGTGTAATGCCTGTATATGCAGGCATGTGTGAGAGTTAGTGGCCTTCCTTTAATTCTATGTTTTTTTGTGTAAAATAATCATCTGATCGTAATGTATTAGGCAAATACAAACACAGACAAAAAAATTATATATACTTTTTTTTTTTTAATCATGCCATTATTTATTTAGCAAAAATGAAGTCAAAAAAAGAAGCATGTGGGCAATTACTCCCTGACTGCACAAGGTTCAGGAGGGTAAAGTGCAGCCAGGTACTGATAATCATCAGCCGTTCATTAATTGATAATCAGCTGGTGTGCAGCCCTTTATAAAAGCAGAGGTTTTGGCAGTTTGCTGGTCTGGAACATTCAGGTGTGTGTTAACACCATTCCAAAAGGGAAAGACATAAACAATGGTCCTATGTAGCAGATCCTATCCTGGTCCTATGTAGAGAAGCAATGTTGCTGCACATAATTCTGGAAAGGATTGTAAAGCCATTTCCAAACAATTTGAAGTTCAACATTCTACAGTGAGAAAGATTAGTCACAAGTGAAAAGCATTCAAGAAGGTGTAAATCTTCCCAGAAGTGGATGTCCCAGCTGTCTCATCCACCCCAAGGTGGTGCAATGCCCAGAAAAGCATGACAGCAAAATTAGAAGAAGACTGAACAAGTAGTTTGTTTAGGGGGGCTGCCAAGAGAAACTTCTTCTGGCTAAAAAGAAAATGTAAACACGCCTGAGATTCAGAAAACTGCATCTGAACGAACCACAAGGTTTCTGGAACAATCACCTATAGACAGTTGAGACCAAAGAGGTGTTGCTTGGCCTTAAAGCCAGCGCTACGTTTAGCAAAAACCAAACAAACTTTCAGCACAAATGTGTTTTTGCAGCCACAGGACCTGGGCATCTGGGCTCCAGTCGACCATTAATTCCTCTCTATACCAGAGTATTCTAGCAAATGTGAGGTCATCTGTTCGACAGTCTAAAACTTGGTCGAAATGGAGTCATGATTCAAAGCACACCAGTATATCTATATCAGGATGGTTGAAAAATAAAAGAATTAAGGTTTTGTGAATGGCCTAGTCCAGACCACAACCCAATTGAAATGCTGTGGCTGGACTTTAGAAGAGCTGTGCATAAGCGAATGCCTTAAACCCTTAATGAACTGTTGCAATGTTGTAAAGAAGAATGAACCAATACGATGTAAGAGACATAGAAAAAATTATTCGTTCAAGTTAGTGCTCCTAAAAGTAGATCTACAAGCTTTTGAATCTGGAGGTCTTAGTATTGCCAACATGATTATTTCTTTTTGGCTTCATTTTTGTTAAATAATGGCATGGTAAAAAAGTTATACTGTATGATTTTGTTCGTCTGAGGTTGTATTTGCCTGCTGTAAAAAAAAAAAAAAAACTAACAAGAACTAATTTACATGACTGTATATAAAGGAAATAAAGGTAACTTATTATTATTAGTTATGTTATTTTATAGCTGCTGACAGGTCAGAGGTCAGCGGTCATGCTTTCTCTAAAAAACACCTAACACTAACAAATTACCATCAAACACTAATATTCAAGTACGAAAAAATTGCGTTGCAAGTCGGTCTGGAAATTACGGAATAGCTTCACGTTGCCTCATCCACTGCAAATCAAGTCAGCACCGTTTGATTAAACTGTAGATTAAATTTGAACATTCTTTACACAGCAAAACAGCAGTGTGAAAGCAAAAGAAAAGCAGAACCATAGACAAACAGATCTTTATTTAAACACCCACTCTGTCTGGCAGATTTAACAAAGGGCCTTGTGAAAAGATGAACATGAAAGTAGTAAATGATTACATTTCCCCTGGGAAACAAATGCCAGTCTGATGTTAAACATCTTTCTGTGGAAGAACATTAGATTTCTTTACACCAGCTTTCACATAATGCCAAGTGTTTGATTTAATAAGACAAACAACTTTTGATAAATGTACCAATTACAATCTCTTTATAAAGTTATTATATAGTTATTATAAAGCTAGAAGTCTTGAACCCTTGATTATCTTCTTTCTTAAAGTATAGCATTAGATGTACACCATTTTGTACATGAACATGTTATAGTCTAATAGTGTTCTGTTTCCTTTAAGCAAGTCTCATTTGTTTTTATACATCTGCTCTTCCTCTCTAGGATGACCTGGCTTTATCTAGCCCAAGTTTATCCTTAAGAACTGCTCTGGATGTGAAAAGGAGGCACTGAGGAAGATCCCAGCTCAGATTAAATGAGGCCACACACATACACATCCTGAAAGCCAGGTGATGTGTGCTATCTTCCCAGCAGCTTATGGTCCATGGTTATCCAGCGCAAATCAGGCTCTATACATAAACAGGACCATGGCCCATAAAAACCCAAAACAGACTGAGGAACCCAAACAACGAAAATCTTTGTGCAATGCCACGCTGAATTGGAAGTGGCCTGTAAAGAGATCGATGGAACTGTATCAGATGTTTCCTTTAAAAAAAAAAAAAAAAAAAAAAAAAAACAGAACTTTGTACGAACAGATGTATAAAGAAATGCATCTGCAATATTGAGTGAAAAATATTTTGAAGGGCCTTGACTGTGTATTACGCCATTACATTTACAAAATATGAACACACAAGACATGATTATTCTGCCTTGTTCTGTTTCCCTTGTAGATACTGTATTATAGAAAATAGAAGGACAATATTTTTCTAATGTAGATTGCCCGTGGTCAGTCATTCAAATAATTATGGTTGATAAACACGTACATTTTCCTTTTTGTTAAACATGAATTTTAATGCTCTTCTATTTCTAAATAAATAAACAAATAAGATCACTGAATTGAATGAATAACACAAACATTCAATTACAACAAACCTTTAAACCATAATTCAACTGAAACAAAATGTGAAGCTCTGTATTAATTGTCTGTAATTTAATGTTGTTGGTTACAGTCTACATTTAAGTGTCTAGAGGATTTGATGGAATTCCCCAGTTCATTCTTAACAGGAATGTTCTGGTTCAAAAAATAAATAAATAAATAAAATCATAATTTAATAGGTGCTCCTTAACAATCAAGACACTTGAGAGGAATTTAGCCAACATTCCACAGGCACTTTGTGAGGGGGAAAAAAGCTAGCAGGGAATTTGTGATCACATGTCTGAGCCTTTGAGTTAGGGCAGTAACCATGATCAAAAAGATAAAAGGACACAGAGGGGGGAAAAAAGATTAAACTCACAACACTGACAAGTTATTAATTGTGGAACATTACCTGAAAAAAATACTGTAGGTAGGAATGTCATTAACTGTGCATTACGTTTTTTTTTTTTAAAGAAACAGGGCAGCATTTAAGCTGAGTTTTAATGTGAGTAAACAATGAAATTGGTTTTAAACAACTGAATGTTGATTCTTCTGTGGTACTTTGGAAGCCTTTTCTGTGGAACCCCAGAGGCTTTTCCCTCCCAAAACGGGTTCCATACTCTTCCCTCATGAATCCAGTTAATTTAACACAGTGAACAAAATTTCAGAGGTCAGGATGAACGGTCTATACAATTACACACTATTGTCATCAAAGATTAAATTGAACACATGCAGGTTCTCCATTGGAAATGAATTCTCCTATGGATTAGGGGGTATATCTATGCAATAAATTATGCATAATTATACATGTACCACAGGGGGATTCATTTTATTCTAATTATTAGGTTCCTTTTGGTGTTAAGAGGTTTTCACTACCAAGTGAAGTGATAATTTGACTCACTTGATTACCAAGGCCTTGATGAAGAAGTGGTGCTGTTCACTTTGTAGTGATATCGTACACTTGTCTTTATTTCAAAATGTGTGTGTGGGGTAGTGGTCTGGGAAGGCCCTCTGGATGTTGCTTTGGCTTCATTCCTTCATCAAAAACCACTTTTTTTTTTTTTTTTTTAAATACTGCTTATGCTGTCTTAACAAACGCAATGAAAAAAAAATCTGCCAGCCTGACTTAAAGTGTCTTGATAGCTAAGACAAAAGGTCTGTAATAGTCATGCGAGGCAATAGAACTTAAATCTATAAATTTAATTTTCTCAATTTTCATTTAATCTTGGGTAAACCAGATTTTAAAATTCTATACCTTTTTAAATGGTATTGAGATAGATACAAAACAGAAGTATTTCAGTGCAGAGCAACCAGTAGTATTCCAAACTATACATAGTATAGAAGTAAATTTCTTTTTCCATAGTGGGATTTCCAGTGGTGAGTTTTCTATGCTATGAAGGGGCTTCACAGGCTATCACACAAACACCATACTTACACTATAGTTTATAGACACCTGACCATAAGACCTCTATGCAAGTCTTCCCAAACTGATGCCACCAGGGTATAAGCGAACAATTGTATAAAACATTTATGTATGGTGCAGAATTAAGATTTCCTTTCACTGGAACAAAGAGGCCCAAAGATGTTCCAGCATGACAATGCCCCTGTGCACAAAGGGAGGTCCATAAAGACATGGCTTGCCAAGACTGTTGTAGAAGGTCTCAACTGACCTGCACAGAGCCCTGACCTTAACCCCATGGAACACTTCTGATGAACTGAACCTCAGTTGACCTCAGGCCTCCTCACTCAACATTGATGTCTGTCCACGCTAATGTTCTTGTGGCTGAATGAACACAAGTATACATGAAAATAAACATAGCCATGCTGCAAAATCGTAAGGGAAGGGTGGAGGTTTTATTTATAGCAAAGGGAGGCTAAATCTACAATGGAAAGTAAAAAAAAAAAAAAAAACACATACAGGTGTGATTGTTATGCGTCAACATTCTTTCGGGTCAAATTGTGCATGTTGTGTATCCGATATCAGCGTAAAACACATGCACACTTATGCTTCACAAAACTAATGTTTGTAGTGATCTTTATATTCAACACCCTCAGAGAAGAGCTGTATTCCAAGAGCTCAGTGTGGCAGGTATAGCCTCAATCACTTCAGAATGGACTGCAGTCTTGCTGTATTAGAGAGTGTGGGACTGTCATGTCCCTGGCATGTCACTTCTTTCCTAGACAACCTGAGATGAGTACTAGGACCTTTCTTTTTATTACGAAGGCAGTAATTTATCCCTCGGAGTCCATGAAGAACGTCTCAAAGTCTGGGTCCAGTTCGGAGACGAGGGCATCAACAAAATCCTCGGTGGACGGTCTTTTCTGCAACATGCCTGCATAAAAAAAAGAAGAAAAAAAAATAGAGATCATATCAGTCCAAATAAAGCAAAATTGAATTGCATATTACTTTAATAAAATATCACAAGACCATCAGTACACAGCAGCGTAGGTTAACTGGATAACAATAGACGGAAAGAAAACAATTCCCAACATACAATATGCATTCAGGCTATTGATTTGAGCGCAGAATTTCCTCTCTCACACTTCCACACTCAAACACACCTGCCAAAGCAGCTCCTGCACAGCACTGCTGCAACTGTCTGTGTGTGTGTGTGTTTTAGCAGTCAGTCTGCTGCCTCCTGAACTGTGTGTGCACTCATTTTACAATTCCATGGCTCTCACGCTTTGAAGTCTGCTCATTTCCCCTTGAAGAGTTGCCAATGTAAATAGGCCCTCCTCCCCACCCCTCTTTCCTGCATGGGTCACCACCAACACACACATGCAGATCTGAACCTACATGCACACACTGTTAAAGACACCAAAATCTCAATATTAAGAATCACAACCATACAAAGAACCAAAAAAAAAAAAAAAAAAAAACAGTCCTGTTTACAGCATTCATTTTAAACTCAGATTATATATTATAAAGTGTAGAAAATCAGCATTGCTCAGAGGACTATACACATAACATATCGACAGTAAAGAAAATTCATAAAATGAAGAATCTAAAATCAGTAAATACTTCATTAGATTACTGAGTGAGTTTTAATGAGATTAACAGAGGCCACTAGACCGGCGTGCTCAATAGACTTTAGTCACACCTTACCCTGGGGCAGATGACTGACACACACACACACACACACACATGCATGCTCATGCACATACACACACATCTATGCACAGTGCAGAAGATAATGTCAGTTAACTTCATGTCTGAAAACTGCTTCAATGCCAATACAAGAGTCATACACTAACCACATGAAAAAGTTCACTTTATAAACAAGGATGTGCTTGGAGCAAGGAATAAATTATTTTCATATCATAAATGTGTCCATTGGTGGGACGGACCAGTTGAAATATTAATCAGTGCATTGCTGAACTCTGATGCTTTATTCTGAGCGTGAATCTGGATAAACTGACCTCTACTTGCTGTCTCTTACATCACCATCACTTTCTATAATAACTACAATTTCCTGTCTTTACTCCAGATTGAACTAGGATGCATGATTCAAGAATTTATTTTCTCATGGTTGTCAAATGCAATCACATTAAGATTTCCAAATGCAATCTATTGTATATACTGTATACGTTTAGGACTATTTTTGATATTGTACAGTGTGCCTTTTTAAATGCTATGAAACTACTGAACATTTTCAGCAATAGGAAGTCAAACGCCAACCACGCCCATCAGAACATTTTTTAAAAATATAATTTGACTGTTAAGATTTCTCTTAATCTCAGAACAGCATGATCCTAGTTTGTACACTAAATTGGCTGCATTCAACTTGCAACGCAATTTGCCAAGCACATTTCCTACATTTCATGGAATATTTGTTTATTTACTGGCAGAGCAGGAAGATGAATATCTCTGTGATTGGTCCAAGGCTCGACAGCTTGGTTTAATGATGACTCTTGGGGAGTAAACTCACAATAAAAAAAACAAAAAACAAAAAAAAACATCAAAGTGTGAGCGAGAACCATGTCTTCTCAATTAAGTCCCACGTAATGGCACGGTATCACTCCCGCAGGATCTGCCACACCTTGAAGTCTGCACTGTGCTGAGGCTTAGCTGGGCATAATCAGGCATGGTATAACATGACTAGGGTTGTCCTGCTTTGACTTGGGGAAGTGAATAAAATCAAGATTTGAAGAAAAGCACACTTTGTGATGTAACCTCTACAAAGTAATGACCTGGTCATTCAATACGCTGTAAAGCTACAAGACAAGGCTAAAGAAGGTGTTATTTGATCAAACCCCAAGTCTGAGCATGAGAAGCGACCAACAATAGTGAGTAACTTGAAACATGGTGGAAACTGTGTGAATGGTATTTGCTCTTTTGTAGTACCATAGGGGAACAAAATGTATTTGCACTACTCAGCGTGTAAAATGTGTTTATGAGGTCATAAACTGGTAAAGTATTCATAAATGTTCTGCCATATTTATGTTTTATCTTTGCCCATAAATGGAACAAACCAAGTTCCCACTGATGCACTTGATGTTTAAAATCTACTTTGACTTAATTGGTTGTGCTGTTGGGATTTACATGGACTTAATGCCTGTCTCATTACCATTGTCTTTTTTCTCTTTTCTCCACAACTGTTTTGCCAGCATTTAAAACATGTCATGAGCTGTACACCATAACCTCACATTCCACCTGAAGGCAAACTACTTCATCATAGCTTCTATAATTATGGATCAGAGGTAAACCAGCTTCAAAAGAGTGAAGAGCGGAAAATGAGTGTGAGGTAATTCATACTTACATTCATACAAATCAAGTTGACTTTTGGAAAATGACTTAGGAATTTTAATTAGCGTATGAGCCATGTTAGACTTTTATCCACTTTATAAGCTGCGCGAGAAAATAATGTTTTTGAATAGAAAAAGTGAATCTTTGGTTATGGGTTTATCACAAAACTCCAAAGAAAGAGTAACTAGACACAGATCCTGTTCCTGATAATACAAAAAAAAAAGGACAGACTACTAGCACACAGCCCTGCACATACAACTCTCTGTGCTGCTGGCTGAGGAACACAGGGCTTCAGTCAGCATGGCAGTCAGTCGATCGTTTTCAGCTCCCTGAGCTGCTATCTAATCCGTCCGGGACTTTTCAGCACAAGGAGACTGAAAGCCGGTCAGGAATTGGTGCATAGCCAGCGGCGGCTTTCTGTAGGGTTCTAGTATGACTGATTTCATTCGAGGAGATGTGGAAGCCAGGCCCAGTGGAGCAGAGTGAAACTGAAGCAGCCTCTCCATTCAGCAACACAAGGACAACGGTAAGAGCCTCACACAGACCGAGGAGGCTTAAATTTTAGGATTACCAATGAAAGAGATACATATTTGCACAAGAGCGCAGTAAAACAGTCCTAATAAACGATATGCATGGCATTGATGGATGAGGATCAAATGTCTGTGTGAAAAAATTATATAGTAAATATGTGCTGTTAGCCAACAGATCCTCGTGCTCTGAGAAACCTTTACATTTTGCACATTACCATTACAGCAGGGAAAGGAATTAAGACTTGCTGCAGCAAGTTGTGCTTAAGCTATGACCAAAAGTAGGAAAGCGTTCATGAATCAAATAATGGGTTTTTTTTTGTACTGGTTTACAAACAAAAAAACATGTTATGATGAAGTACTTCAGAGATGTTAGAACCAGGATAGTATGTGGAATACTCATTCTTGAAATATCGAATTAACAGGAATCTTGGACCAACAGACAGACGAACCAAGAACATAATACCTCCATGACTTAGTGGCAGAAACGTAAACAACAGACTCACCTTCCACCATCAGCATGGGCTCCTTCCCTCCCCCATGAGCCAGCATCTCTCGGCGGTAGCGCTCTCCAGTTTCCCTGACACAAAACCAACGCAGACACGTTGAGATAACAAAGCCAGCATCACCAGCAGGCCATGTTTTTAAGAAAAGACTCTTTAGATAGTTAATTGAATTACAAAGCCAGGTATTAACTGACAGGAAAACAAAACAAAATGTAATAACAACAGACCCATTCACCAGTAATAGGGGTAAAGCATAAACAAAACCAAGGTGGTGTTTTCTTCAACTGATTGATATCATTTCTGCTATAGGGGTTGCCTTATATGCAAACTGTTCATCCAGACCTTGTGTAAACTTGTGGGGATGTGGGAACTTTGAAAGCGTTATTAAGTGGACTAAAAGGCAAAAAAAAAAAAAAAGGATCTCTTTTTCATTGTCTCTCATATAATCAAAAGTACATGAGCAAGCACACCTGTTTAAGGGGTCCTTATGGAAACACTGCCTCCAGACCATGGAAGCTACAGCCCGAGACATTAGGTAAGAGTAGTACTTCGCCCCATAGCCAATGAGGTGACTGAATCTCAGCTGCCATGCCTGTATTTGCAAAACATTTGAAGAAAATTGAGTGAGAAATTATCATGAAGACAATTGTTTAATTTCAATCATTACGAAACATGAAATATGATTACAGATCTGTTCTGGGATTTACATAGCTTGGATTAAGTTTATGCTTTGCCTTTAACGACAGAATATTCTGTTCCATTGCATTCACTCATTCTGTTTATCCTCTATATGGTCACAGTGGACCTGGACCCTTTCCCAGGGAACTCAGGGCAAGAGGCAGGGAACAAGGAAGATGGAGCAAAAAAGGAGAACTTGCAAACTCCATGCACACAGACCTGAGGCAGGAATCGAACCTTCAAACCTGAAAATGTGAGGCTTACAGTACTAACCACTATGCCAATGTGCCGCCTGACTGCCCTTCAGTCCAAGGCAAATAGCAATGTGAAAGTAAAGCCCTATGCTTATCATTCAGTGCTCAAGGAAATATTATAGCACATTGTTTAATACAATGACTGAGAAGGCTTGGTTTTAAAATTACTGAGAGGAAGAAAAATATTTGCATGTAACAGTGCAGTAATAAACAATATGTCCCAACATAGGATTGGGATTCTTTTAGAGTGGAAAAAGCTGTCAGTTGTATCCAGCCTGAAAAAGATCTTGTTATATTCAGACAAGCACTAGAGTTACAGAAAGTTCTGCACAGCTTTTTTTCCCCTTTACCTTACCAAACCCTCTCAAAAATAAGGAATCTTAAAGGGTGATCATTTTGTTTTTCTGCCTTTAATATACATACGGTTAAGAGCAATAACAGAAAAGCTGCAAACTCATCAACATATTTTGTGTTATGGGAAATGACCACTTCTGAGACACCAAAGCGTTTACACAAATTTCCAAGCATATACAGAGTTTTGGAAAGTCCGGAAAAGTATCTAATTTAAAGCATTAATTTCCAGATGTGCAAAAACAAACTTCAACTGCAGTCATTAGACACTGCCTTAATCTCTGCCCTAAACCATACAATTTTGCGCTTTTACACTTTCATGATGATTTTAATATTAGTAAGAAAAGTGAACAGCCTACAGTAGAAATGACTTTTTTTTAATGACAAAGCAAAACAAACCCTGTAATACCCATTTCTGCATTGTGTTTCAGGCCCAGTGATATCCTAGTTATATTTTTAAGAAGCTTAGTTGTTCAAAGGCACTGCTGAGAGACAGAAACAAAAAGAAACATCCATTACACGGAAGGACAACAGTACAGTTAATCCTTTCTGAAAAAATGAGAGGACCCATGCTTAAGAGCAGGGTGTAATATTACTAAACATCAGATCTATGCACTGTGGGGAAGAAAACTATAGGCTCAAAATATACCTTATTATGCAGTTGTTATATACAAATAAGAACATTTTATTCCTGATACGACCGACAACCAACTGTGAGCAACTTAACACAGACAAGCAGGGACACAAGTTCACTCAAGCGTGTCAAGGGTTAAAATGTTGGACACTAACAGGTTGTTTGAAAAGGATGGGCTTACTCAAACACTGGGTGGGAGAGAGTGCTCTAGTCACATGAAATGTACTCAAGCTGCAGAGTGTCAGCCTGACGACTCCCATCTGGCACATAATGACTTTCAGAAGTGTAAACAGCACTCAAGGAAGGGACCTTAAAACTGTACTCTACTGAAGACCAGGATCAAATGGTTAAACCACAATACTGTACTTAAGTACTCTTATATCATCTGAGTTTTGAGCAATTATTATTTCTTTAAACAGAAGAATAAGAAATTTTTGCAAACAGACTAAGGATCTATATGTACAGAGGCTGTACATTTGACATACAATGCATTTATAAGACAATGCATTTATAACAAATTGACATTTTAAATAAGTTTGAATCTATCTTCAAATACTATTTTATCCTGTCAGGATCACAGTGGATCTAAAGCCCATCCTGGCCCGTGACTGTACTCCAGTCCATGAGTCAGCACCATACACGCATTTTCACACTCTCATTTTTATCTAGAAGTAAAAAGAGGTGCTTTTCATACTCATTAGTCCAAACAAAGGAAAATTTGATACATAACATTTGCTAATTTATTTAGCATGTGTGTGTGTGTAGAAATCACATAAAACACATGGGCAAACTGGAGCTATGCCACCAAGCTCAATTTGGCATCAATCAATAAAGAAAACATTTATAAATATACCAACCATATACATAACGACCAATGACAAGTGACGTGAACAACATCGATCACAGAATATACACCAGAATACTGGTGATTATGGGCACCCAACCCTCACACACACCTACGGGGACCAAACGCCAGTCCGTCCATTCCGATCTTTTAGAAAAGCCAATGCAGCACGAGTCACCGCGAAAAGTCAATGATGGCCAGGATAGAACACTCAGTACACCACAGCCACACAGCCAGTGCTGTCGACTCGGCCCACATACTCCCCAGATCCAAATCCGATTAAGCACCCTTAGGATGCACTGGACAAACACGTCAGATATATTGAGGTCACACCCCACAACCCATAGCATCCCACAAATCTGCTGCCAGAATCCTTGTGCCAGACACCACAGCATACCCCCGGAGGCCTTTCGGTGCCACACCTCAAGATTCCACAGCTTTGATCAGTCATCCTTTATTTTAAGTTTCACTAGGATACGTATCTTTACACCACAGTATGAAAATGCATGGCTTTAAGTAATCTGGCCTTGTTTAAATTCATGAAAATAAGCAGTATTGAATTGCACAATGAATGATCAAGCAAGATTTAGTTCATCATGGGCTTAAAAGTAAGCATTGACGGTCTCTTTTATCATTCATGAATTATGCTTCAGAAAGCCAAATGTGCACAAACTATTAGCAACATTCCCTTGAGAAGGAGTTTAAATAGATTAAAAAAGAAAAACTGATGATTTCAGGGATGTTAAACACACAGGAGCAATTAAAGGGGAATATTTAGTGTGAGAGACATCTGATTCCCTGTGGTTTCATATAATTACAGACTAGGAGAAAATCTAAGTGCCAATCCAAACTCAAAAGCGTACTTTATATTGCCTGGCTCAATAGAGACCTTCTCTATGTTTAACTCATTGCTGCTAAGGATCTGCAAAAAACATTTTCGTTTTTAAATAGCTTCCAAAACAAGAGTTTCAAATTCTTCCCTTAGGATGTGTTCATGCACAGTGTAGCAATCAAAGTAAACGGCTTCTTTTACAGACAGTCTAAAGAAGAGAAAAGGAGAGAGGGAGAAGAAAGATTTTAATCCCATAAATGCTGGGGTATTAGACATAAAGCTACTGTGTGGCAGCCCAAATTCTCAACTCTGATGTGCTTTTTGTTTGTGTTGAAAAGAGCACATGTGCAAGACTGTAAGATGTTATTAAAGATTAGTCAGGGAAAGAATTCAAAACGTTCATTAAGTTAAATAGCTGTAATGGATCATAATATTTTAGGACCACCTGCAGTTTGTTAAATGTCTGTCCGTCATTGCTTCGCTGCATCATTAAGCATTCAATGTGTGTTATAGTCACAATTGTCTTGTATAACTGCTCGTATAACTTGTATTACACTGTAAACATCATGTTTAATTGCTTGTTTCAACATGAAGATTAAAGAAAAAGAGCATACAACATTTTTGAAGTTTAACAAGTGGGGAATTTTTGAAATAAAAAAAAAAAGTGACAAATTAAATGATAAAAAAAAAAGAGTAACAGTAAATTATCTTAGTAAGGTGTTAGTTCACTACAAGTCACCAGAGGAAACCATCATTCCCCCGGTTAGTGTTTTACTGACGATGGTGGAGATTGCTGGTTAACTTGCCGCTCCAAAATCTTCCCTAGGCATTCAAAATGGCTAAGAGCAGGTGGGTGTGAAAGCCACAGGATATGATTTAGATAATTTTCATAGGCATGAAACCATTAAGTGAGCCCTTATAGCTTGTGAACGAGGCAGAGTCGTCCAGGAAGAGATTGCTCCCATCAGGATAGAAATGTTTCATCATAGGATCAGTCAAAGGTGATGAGTCAGAAAAAGTTTGCATTTATTCATTCATTCACTCTTCACTCTAAAAGGCTCGCAAAAAAATGTACCGTTGGTTTTCCTTTCATTTGTTACAACTGTAAATGTGACATATTTGAGAATATGATTTTTAAATTCAAAAACTTAAAAAGTTAAAAGATTAATGTAACAGTGATTATTATACACAATTTGATACAGGTTGGAGTATAATTTTTTTAATAATAATTAATTATGATTAACATGATTATAATTTCAAACCTATCCCCTTCTAAATGTAGATACTTTTAGGAACTGTTTCTAAGGATTCTGTCTCCAAAATCTATCGATGAAGCCTTACAACCATCACTAGTTAATACTCAACCTCATTAATGCTACTTACTGTGTTGGGAACGTAAGGTAAGCCGTAGTATTTCTGTTGCATGTCTATCAGGATATCGGTTGTTGACCGTTTTTGGGGTTTGCCATGATAAACTTGGTCCAAGGCTGCATAGAAAACCTGTAACACGGATGTAATCCATCAGTGTGTTAAATGGTTATAAGATGCATCATGCATAACACTGTCCTGTTTTAGCATGATGTTTCACAAGTACCTGAAGTTGAGTGTCAGCAGCACCACAAACTTTTTTGGACTCGCAGAGTCGTGCCACCATACTCTGGGGCAAAGGCTAGGAGGATACAAACCAGGAGCACAAACGTCAATTATTAATCAGGAAAAAACATCTCTTAGGGTAAATGCTGAATGAGCGATAAGTACTCATTATTATTACCTGTCCTGTCTGATAGTGGCGAGCAAACTGGTTGATCACACGATAATCAGTTGCAAAGAACTCCATTAGAATAGAGGGCACCTCAGCGAAGTCAGTGGTACACCTCGTTCCTGTGAAGTCAGAAAGAAAAAAAATGCTGATTCAGAATGTCTATTCTGTGATTATGCATGGAATCAAGCAGACGTTAATAAGCAGGAATACAAATTTCAGTAACAAAAGTCCATATATCATCGTGTGTGATTGAATGAGCATTCATTTCTATGCAACTTTGGTGAATAAACCATTACATGCTGTAATAGTATTTAAATTTATAAAAAAATTTTATTTAAGCAATATCACACAAGAGGGAATACTGTTGTACTTGAATAGCTGTACAAATGTGATTTTGCTTTTACACAACATTTCCAACACCATTTATTAAGGACAGATATTGATAATATTAATAATTTGCTGCACCACAGACTGCACCACAGCGCGACTGGCGGAGGTGGCAACCGACAGTTAATTTAATTAACAGGGGTATAGTTTTAAACTCTTAAAAATAGGTGAGGAAAATAAACCATGGAAGTGGTGGACAGTCCTGAAAAAAATAGGAGCCGTAGATTTTCACTTATTCCTCTTTAGAATATCAACTAGTTCAAGGTTTCCAGGGTTGAATCTCAAACAGCGTTAAATGGAAAGCTAGTGCAGTAGGGATGTACAATCACTGGTTCCAAACCATCACTGATCCACCCCCATGCTTCACTCTGGGCATGCAACAGTCTGGGTGGTACGCTTCTTTGGGGCTT
>JAQQZT010000003.1:10784808-10799548 GCA_030068275.1 Clarias platycephalus
AGCGAGACGCGCACCAACAATTTGTCCTCTTTTGAACTCTGATATGTCACCCATAATGTTGTGTGCATTGCAATATTGTAAGAAAAACTGTGCTATTACTCTGCTAATTAAACTTTCACACTCTGCTCTTACTGGTGGAATGTGCAGGCTGGTCAAATTTATCCATGAAACCTCCAACACTAAATTGGCCAGTGTTTAAGTTTCATTGTCCAACCCCTGTAGTTAGCATTGTGGTTTGTGTTGACTGTTAACAAAGCAGGGATGGTTGAGAGGCAATTCGGACCGAGTCAGAAGCAATCACTAAGGAACACAGGGTTGTTTAAGATGACATAACGTCATCTTATTGCCCAACTTTCACCCATGCTGGCGATTGACAGTTGATGTAATTTACGATTGTTAGAACACGTGATGTGGAGTCATGTATATACAGTAGATAAATATCCCAGTGCTGTTACCATCCACCAATAGTGGAATGGCTTTCATCCAATCAGATTACTCAGTCGTAACTAACTCTTATATAATTATAAAGAGACCACCACAGTGGTAACATTGAGGTTCTCGTTAAAGCCAGAAACCACCCAAACATCTGTATCACATTGGATGTTAAAATCTATTTCTTTATAAGTTACTGTAGGCATCTTACCGGTCACATGCTGGTAGTGTGTGCGTGCAAGCATCGAGTGCATGGCGTGACCCATTTCATGGAAGAGGTTCTCCATCATGGCTGGTGTAAGGAGAGTCGGCGTGCTCTTAGTAGGGTGAGGGAGGTTCAGCATCAGCACTACTACCGGCAACTGGTACTGTCCATCGTCCAGCCGCCTCCCTCCACGGATAGTGAAATGGCAATCCTGGGAATACATACAAATATGTTCAGATTCTTTACATAAAAGATAATGAATGAATGATGTACTGTAACATGAAAACGCAAGCTAGAACCAAGAACTGGGCATATGTTTAACTGTTTACCTGTAAAGTAATCCTTTATAATAGGGGGAGATCATTTTCATACTCAAATGTGGGACGACATTTGTACAACTCACAAAATGAATATCAATATATATCTTATAGATATAAGTCATATATCTGTCCGTGATGTGAAGGTGATATGGCTGAGTTTGTTATAGCCTGGAAGGATATACAACATATGAGAAGCAAAGTGTATGTAAGTTATACTCTACCTGATGAGGCTTGTCTGGTCTATAGAAGAAGTCACAGTAAATGTATCCCAGCAATCCTTCAGATTCATGTACCACTGCCTGAGGGAACAATTTAAAACGACAGATCCCTGATCAACATAATAAGCGATAAGGAAAGTCACACTTTGCTGTCTTTTGTATTAAGTTTTTTCCCAGTCACATAATCTAGCCTGCAGGTGCAGTGTCTAAGCTGCTTACCAGTTTGCGTACATCCTCACTCCACACTTCTCCTGCACTAGGCTGTTCAGCCAAAAGTGACACACCAAAGAGATGTGTAAAAAGACTATTCAGACCTTCCATGCAGGATCCAAGTGAAAAATAAGGGCTGTATAAGCTTGGCTCAATATTAAATCTGCAACAAACCACAAACACTATTGAACATGATGGCACAAGATGTATACATAAAAAAAAGAAACTAAACACACTGAAACACAATAAACATCTTTGTCATGTTTCTGACACTATTTCCCTTAAGTGAAACACAGCAAATTGAAAAGAATATAAATAAAACACACCCTTCTGTTCTTTTACTAATTTGGATCACATGTACAAGTCAATCATGTCTAACTGTGAGCGTTAATGCAGGTCTTCACCATACTGTACAGATTAACCTCGCATTTCACACTAGCATAAAAACACATCGATTTATTAATGAAGAATTAATGAAGGTGTTGCAAACAGTGAGCCACCACAAAAATCCAGAAGTCTATCCAAGAACTGAAGAGGACAAGAAGAAAGAGGAGATGGGTGAGGGATATCCATGCAAGAGTTGTTTTGTGTAAGGTTGCAACAAAACACGGATACAGAATTTTATAAAGCCATTTAAGTATTAAAAAAAACGTATGGTTTAACAAATAGCTTTCTAACCTCACTTTTTAGGCTAAAGTAACTTTTATTTGTAAAATATAGGTGATCCAAGCACAGAACCAAAAAAAAAAAGATAAAATAGCTGTTCGTGGTGATATCAAAATATGTAATAATATATAATAATGTAATTTAAAAGGTGTCATCATTATAAGGTGAAATTTTGGGTGGAATTTTTTTATTTCAACATAATATTGATGAATATGGGGCAATAAAAATATTTCTTTGTTTTTTTATATTAAAAGCGCATTTTATTTTCATGTTATCATATGTGCTAGTTAAATCAACAGACAATTAGGATGGTGTTAATACCCTTTTTGAATCACTCTTATAACTGTTTATATAGCCCTGATACTATTAAATTCTTTGCAATTTACCCAGGTACCTTATTTATTCTGTCTTAGCAATCATATACCTTGTATTAAGGTACAGTTAATATAACAAACAAAATAACTAAGTAGAATGAAAACTGAATGGAAGTCAAAAATATTATACTAGCCCTTATAATATGTTTCAGAAATATTTCAGTCTCATGTACAGTAGCAGGGGAAAAAAAGAAAGTCATAACGACTAAAGAACACTTCCTTCCCTGGTTCATTCACACAAAACTGCTGCCAAAAAAGCCTATGTTGGAAACAGCTCAGAGGTCCTAAAAGCAAGAATGCTTGCAATAAAAGCCTGTTAACGTGTCTGCCAGTGTAGCAGAGGCTCCAGTGAAATACTGAAACGTTTAACCAGAGCGGAGTTCATTAATAAACTGTAGACGAGCGCAGATGAGCTTTGCGGTCCTAAATCTCAGAGCCAAATTTTAAACAAAGGGCTTCAATTAGTGCCAGCTCTGCTTAAAAAGGACAGATTGAAAAAAAGGATAGATCCCAAGGTTAGATTTTTAACTGTATTCATCTCAATAGAGTTAGATTAATAGCTTTTATCTTCAGTACAGTTCATCATATAGTGGAGCTATATTTTTCATCTGCGGATCATGGTATTGATAACTGCAATATTAACCAAAACTCACCTCTCAGCACGTACAACACCACTCAGATAGGGGTGATCCCATGGCATGAGCTCCTACAGTGCAGAGACATGATGTACTGTACAGTATGTTGTGGACATAATACATGATGCAGCTATATACATTCTTACATAATCAAATGAAGTGCTACAGAAGTGCTTACTGGATTTCTAGGATTGAATTTGGTCTTCATCTCCCTCATCATTTGAAAGTCTTTTTCAGTCCTAGCAAATAAACACACACCACAATTTATCTGTCACACTAAAATGTGAAACTGAGCGAACGTGATTTAACCTTCAGTGCATACTGTCACCTTGTGGACATTAATGGAATGTACTTGAATGATTGCATTACAGTATGTTGACTTTACTTTGTTTTTACTTCGAATACAAAATTCACAAAAAAGGAAATCACAGGCGATACATGCATTTTTGTTTTCAAGCGAGTTCATGCCAACCGTCCATATTTTTGTTTTTTCTGGCTTGCAATATTTTAATGAATGAACGAACAATATAGTTCATAGTTTAAATATATTTACACAACTATAGACTAAAAAGAGAACTGGTACAATTCCTGGTAAATTATCATTATGCCTTGTGTGTGAACAGAAGGCCTTTGTACCATGATGTGGTCTTTCTGACTATTTCTCCTATGGCTCCCTGACAATGGTCCACATGTGCAGGTAATTAACAAATTCAAGCCTCACACCCTGGGAGAAAGACTAAAATTGTGATTGCGAATGTGAGCAACCGATTAAAGTACACTCACTCTCTCAGTCTCTACACAGCTTATCCTGTACAGGGGGCATTAGGAGGGAACTCTAGGCAGTAGGCAGGTACTGTACATCCTGGACAGGGTGTCATTCCATCACAAGGAACACAAGCACACACTACTGAGAATTTGGAAACGCCAATTAGCCCACTTTGTGTTTGTCTTTGGATAGTGGGAGGAAACTGAAGCATCTAAAGGAAAACTACCAACTCCACACAGACCCAAGGTGGGGATCGAACTCTTGACCCTGGAGGTGTGAAGCCACAGAGCTAACCATAATAAAATATAATTTATAACAAGTGAATAACACAAAACTGGGTCACTGTTTGCTCATTTAATCCTAGGCTTTGAGTGTGAAAACACTGAGTCAGTTTTACATTACCTAAGCTCTAGGTGTAACTGACTCTAAAAAAAAATGAAAGGGTTGCACCTGGTTAATAAAATCAGATGAATTGAATTTAAATGACAGTTAAAATGTGTCCCTTTAGCAATACCAATTATACCACAAATATGTACCTTTCTTTGAGTTTATCTGTCAAAAGTTGCAGGAAGTTCATCACACTGTCTGTGGGGGGAAAAAAACAGAGCAAGTAGTCTTACAAAGTACAACAACCTACAGTAAGTATATGTTTATTCAAAGTTTCGGAAAAATAAAATCCAATAAATCTTTAACTCCCTTACAGCAAAGTATTTACAATCATACCTGGGCATTTAGCCATGGCCCCTTTTAATGCCCTATGTGCATAAGATTCATAGCCAACCAGGTTGGCCAGTTTATGCCTAGAAGACAGCAGTTCCTCAAGGATGTGCATCATATCTTCATTAGGGTACAGGAAAATCCTGTAGGCAACTTCCCGAACCTGAAATCACAAATACAGTGTCATATTGTATTCTAAATGTTACTGTTTCAAATCCAGACTTCTTCACTTTTATTTTCAGATTATGTATCGGTATATAACAAACCTAAACTAGGATTACAAAAGACCTGTAATAATGCTACACAACATTAAAAAAATATATATAAAAGTAAAGCCCATACTATAAGAGAGATATGCAAGTTGTAAAAATAATGTGCGAGGAATATGAGGGTTACAGGAAATATTTAATATAGACATATAACACAATTAGCCCAAAATTTTTGTGAAGATCAGTCACTTCAAAAGACATGGATATTAACTAACTAAATGAGCGACACAAGGTCTTATTGCAATTACATCTAATTCTTACAAACAATTTCTTTAGTGCTTCCTTTCCTTATAGTAATATTTCAGATTTTTAATTTTTTGTAACCTTATTGTTTCCTAATTTTTTTGCATTTTATAAGATCGACTCAAAAAGCAGAGAACTACAATAAACACAGTTTCCTGATAGTGAACCGTACCAGATCATCTGGTGCATCAGCATGCAGTCCTGCAATCTGTACATATTTCCCTTCGTTGGTAAATTGCTGGAGGACGTGTTTAGGGAGAGCTCTCATGTCTATTCGGTTTGGCATGTGGCAGCCTGTAAGAAACTGATTATTGAGATCCAACAGCTGCACATTCAACTTGACTGCTTCTTTCCTCTGTGAAGGAAAGAAAAATTAAGATTACCAATATATTTGAGTACATATGATACAAACACCATTGAAAGTCATTGTTTGGTTTAATAACAGAACAATCTAAGTGGTGTGAAGCAGCCTAGTGTAAAGCAGAATTATAGCTCCAAAGCTGATTTTCCTAAAACAGCATTTCCTGAAATCTTTTAGTTCTCTTTTACCACATCAGTGTTGCATTGTTATTAATTTATTGACATTTTTGGTTAATCTGATAATAGGGAGAGTGGTGGCTCAGGGGGCTAAAGGTGAGGTTCGAGCACTGCTGTCGGTGGGTTGCCACACCCCATGATATCCAGTTGGCCCCTAACCCGGAAAGAAAGTTTTGGTTTTACGTAATCTGATAATCTATTTTACTGCTATAACAATTTGTAGCAGCAACCCCTCTCTTTTTTCTTCTAATGAAGCTAAATAAATGAATGAATGCATGAACGAAAGAACGAACAGCCTTCTTTGAAACAGAGAAACGCAAAGCTCTCTGTCAAGACTCCCATGTAAGAACATTTAAAACAACAGCCATGCTGTTACAGACATTCAACAATTTGTAACCAATCACTCTGAAGAACTTGTTAGTAGTCTGGATAAAGATCAGGGAAGGACAATGATCAAAGAGGGTTGAGATATATCAAATAAATATATTATCTTGTATGAGCAAACAAATGATGATCCTGTTTACTTCGGACATTTATTTAAACCAATTTTTGTTTTGAAGAAAAACATTATTTTGCCATATTTAGAAGCCGCAAAAACAAAGATTAGATTAAATCATACAAAATTATAAAGTGTAAAGGTCAGAAAGAGCTAGAAAGTAAATCCAAGTTGTACATGACTGTTCATTCAATGGTAAATTAGAACATGTTACTAATGAAGATAAAACCATGTTAAATGAACCTGACCTGTTTTTCGTCCAGGTGGATCCCACTTATCTCAAAGTCAAACATGAAAAGCTCGGCTACTCTCCTATACAGACGACAAAAATCCTTTAGAACTTCTTCAAAACACAAAAATAAGCTAAAGTGTAAAAAATTACTAGATAAAGACTAGATAATGGAGCCCCTAAAGTCCCAAAAGATGTATTTATCAAGTCCAAAAATGTGTAAGATATTTGTCTGTATAAGTTTAAAGGCATGTGAGGCTTTTGCATAAAAACAGTGGGGTTATTTGCATTTATAATGGCACCATGTTGATTTACAAAGTATATTTGTGTTAATAACACGTTCCCAAGTGATAAGGGAACATAATACATACTAAACACAGTAGATTCAAATCTTCAAATAAAAGCTTAAAAACAGGGCCATTAACCATCAAAATCTTTTTTATTTTATTTTACTTTAATATAGCGGGATTTGAATATCACTTTCATAAGCAAATCGTCACAGAGACACACCTTGTTTCGGGATCCAGTTTGGCCATCACCTCTTCATTATCCAACAGGTTCTTTAAACTCTTACACAATTCAACATTTGTGTTAAGTCTGCGAGAAAGACCAATATGATGTTCACACAAGAAACCCATGCTTTACATTGCTCAGGATAAGGAAAGTGCAGCAAAAGTAGACTTACTTCTCCACTGTGGTACCGATCTGCATGCAGGTTTTCTCTGCTGCTTCTCGGTACAGCGGATCAGGATGGGCCACTTTGATAAAGTCTGCCTGTAAAAATAAACAACCACAGGAAAAACGATTAGGAAAGGTCATGCCGGAAATGGCATTAATCTAACTTACTTCCCTGCCTTTGACAGCATTCTGCAGACACTGAATTTGCTTTTGGATAGCAGTTAACATGCTAAAATAACTTTTTGACAAGCAAGTTTTTTCATCAATGTCTCTTCTGCTTAAGAAGTGCCTTTTTCCTCTAGATTGCCACTAGTCTTGAATGAGCACACGCATAGTGTCCCATTCATGGTATTCCTGCTATGTATTCAGTGTAACATACACACAGGCATCAGACCCACTGTGACCCTGAACAGGATATGGCAGGTACTGAAGATGAATGTCAGGCTTGGGATCAGTACATGATTGCTGAGAAAAATCTAAACTATTGTATACACCAAACCCTTTTCAACCTACAGTACGTACACGAGCTCGAAGAATTCCCCTATTGGTTAATTGATTGATTGACAGAATAATATGGCTCCAATCCAGAGAACAAGCATCAGCAGAGGAAAAACAAAAATCAACAATATCATGCAATGTTTCACCTGCTGCTATTTCTGAGAAAAAAAAAAAAATACTGACTGACCAAACACTTATTTTAAAATGAACGTTTTACAATCAAATTACAAATAAACTCAATGTTCCAGAAAATAATCTTATTTTGCATAATTTGTGTTAATTAATTATTCATTCAATAATTCTACTCGGTAAACCTTTTCAATATTTTTTTTTGGACTTTGATTTAGGATTCTGCGGTAGGGCTGTGCGATATGGACAAAAGAAACCTATCACGATTTTCTTGAACAATATTGCGATTTTGATTTTAATCGCAATTTTGACACACATAGACATGTTTTACAGTGTGAATATGAAACATTTTTCCAAAGAAAAACAATTAGATCTTTTTCAAAGACCTGTAACATGTCTCTAAAACAGACATAAGGCAAAAAAAAAAAAAAAACACCTAATAAAGGTGTAACAAAATGTCTCTAGAAAAGACCTATGGCAAAAAGTAAATGTGTGTTTATGTGCGTGCGTGTGAAAAAACAACAAGTCGGAGTGCGCAAAAAATCGTGCTGTAAGGCGATTTAGAAATTGCGCATATTCACATCGCGATTTCGATACGATTTCGATTAATCGCAGTGTCTGTGTTTTCCGTATAAACAAACACAAGAATCAATAAATTAACAAATAAGCCAGTGTTACCAGATCAGCCACTCTGCATAAACTGTCTGAAAGTTTATCGAACGTCTCCACGGTCACACGGCCGGGCGGCGAGCTGCAGGCTTTCTCCACCAGGCGCTCGGTCTCCTGCAGAGCTTTCTCCTGGATCACCTTGAATCCCTCTGTGCAGCTCAGCTCAGGAACTCCAAACAAACCCTACACCAACATCAAACATATACAAAGGATTAAGAATGGATTTACAGTTACAGGCTTCAGTGAGATAAATGCAAGAATTATTGAGTCACATATAAAAAAATAAGCAGCAGAGGTACATACTACAGATGGGAATCACCCGTCACCACCCAATATGAGATCACAATACCTAGATGTCAATTCGATTAATATTGCAATTCTGTATGTATCATGATATAAATCGAATAAATATCCCAATTACATGTTACATTTTTTCAGATTTTATTACAATGTTAAGACCTTAAACTTTAAAAAACAATTGTCATAACTCAAAAGTTCTATACCTTAGCTTTATTCAACAGCTTCACAACTGAATTGAAAATGAATAAGTAAACTTAAAAACCCACTTAAAAACCCAGGGTCATCTGCCATAATTATAATTTGTAAACAACCTTACAAATAATTCACTCGGAATGCCAGTGTGTGAACAGTTCACGAGCGTGCCACGTGTAAGATTAAAAAAAAAAAAACGGTTTGCAGCTTCTACCATTTTTGTGTGTGTTCTGAGACTGGTGTAAGTAGTGATGTTACAGTTAGAGACAGAAGCTCCGAAGTCTGTATAGAGGATGAGGGGGCGTGTCCAAATGAAGTCGGTTCGGTAAGAGTCACGTGACCAATGACAACCGACCGCTTGCGGTTGCCTAAATCACGTGATCTACACGATCGACTCGTGCGGCACTTAAGGAATGGCTCGTGCACTTTATGTGCATAAACATCCTTGAAACATTCCTTGACCAGTGCAGCTGCATGAACATATTAATAGTGCTGCTTGCAATGTTACGATCTAGTTGCTACACAAGATTTGTCCACTAGATGGCAGAACAACGAGCCCTTAATTAAAGCTTTATGAATGAAGCTTTTGGTGAAACTATGGGCTGGGAAGCCTCGACAGCTATATGAAAAACAGCTAATTACGGTCACTGGCTAATGGACAAATGGATAATTCGATTTTGGAGCCAAGGTGGCAATATACTGTATGAATAGGCATCTGTAGTTTGTAATCGGCATCCTGGTTATTTGTAGATGATATTCTCTTGACACTTTCTAAACTGGAACAGTTTTTTTCCAGCAAAGTCCAAAGGCTTGATTCTCAAAGCATGCTCACTTTAGGTAAGACAAAAGGATTCGAGTTGAAGTATTTTTTAATCCTATTCCCAAATTAGGGAAAACAGTAGTGTGAGAATGTTTGGGGGTCAGTGATGACAGTTTTAGAGCGACTGTACCAGTCTGTGCTGGAGAAGAAACCTGAGTTGTTGATTAAACTTTGGATTGTCCCCATCAGGAAAAATAAAGGGACATGCATAGGCAGTGGAAATGAGGTTTCTTAGTCATAATATTCCTGGGCTTATTCAATGAGCTAGAGTGAGAAGTTCTGTGATCCTTATCTCTGATTTGCCTACATGATTATCCACATGGTAGACCTGACAGTGTAGAAGCAGGTAGTTCACATACCACATTTTGTTGAAACAGGTCCAGCCTGCTCACAGCTTTGACGTTGAAAGCAGCTCCAACTGGTGACCAGGTGGTGACATTTCTTCTCCAGAGCTTTAAAGCAACTTTGTGCCTTAACACTCTCAGAAACAGCGCTTTATAAGCAGACATTGCTAAACACTTAACTTACTGTACACACTGACAGGCACTAACATTCACTAGCGTGCATGGGAAGCTAGCCTGCTGTATGCCTGGATAGAAACATGTATAACATTCACGTTATCTTTATCACGTCTCTTTAGTTTAATCGCTTTGTTTAACATTTAACATTCATTCGAATTTCTAACGCCACCACTTTTGGTGCTTAATAACCTCATTAGTAACGTAAATGTTATGCATGTGGGTTTTAGATAGACAGAAGACCTCCAGGCTGAATCCCAAACCGCGTGTCAGCAGACATCAAGTGCACTACGTAGGGAACCACAAGTCTTTGTTTTAAACGCCAAGCAAAGTGCAATACTATAGGGAAGACCGAGCGTTTTAGGACACCACTTGTCATCACGTCTTCTTCGTATATTTTAAAGAATAAAAATTATTGCGTCTATCGCCACCTAACGCCAGACCGAGCAACAGCAAGTTCTCCCCCGGGGTTATTAATGTACAGAAGGGCTAACAAATAATTTACACAAACAATCATTATTAAATAATATAATATAATATAATGTCTCTGTTTCTACTTTCTGTCGCATACAGTGTTGCAGAGTCTCTGTTCAAGGAGTTTATTGGCTTTAGTGTGTCCTTTCCTAGTTTGTAAGTTGCAATCCATCACTCTTTATTTGTCAGACGTAGAATATCTTTCAGCTTAATCAGCATATTACAGTATATTCAGCTAATTGGAATTCTCTGCTTAGTCTTTAATTTGGTTTGGGATTAAATTTTATTGTTTCACCATTCAGTGTATGTTTTTTGTTTGTTTGAAATGTATTGTCTGGGTTTGGGTGTGTTTTGGTGTGTGCTTGGGTGTTGTCATGTATTTAAGTCCTTGAGTCCTTGAGTAAGAGTGTGTGTCTTTTGGGTTTTGGTTCAGGTTGGAGTTGTTATCTGGGTCAGGGGATGGGTGTCTTTGTGCAGCTAGTTAGTGAGTAGCGCTCTGTCCTGTAGGGAGTTCATGTGAAAGTCGTTTAGATGAAGATTAATAATGTTTTCAGGATTGTGGAAGTTCTGGAGCCAATCCCAGGGGACTCAGGGACCAGTACACCCTGAGACCAGTGCCAGTCCATCGCAGGGCACAAAGATACACACACTAACAGACAATTTGTAAACAACAATAAGCCTATTCCACAGGTCTTTGTACTGAGGGAAGAAACCAGAGTATCCGGAGGAAATCCATCAAGCACTGGGAGAACAGGCAAACTACAGTATAAGCACAAAGACTCAAACCCTAGGCCCTGGAGGCGTGAGGCCACAGTGCTAACCAGTACACCATTGTACAGCCCCAAGGTTTTCCTCCTTTATAATGAACTTCACAAAAAAACTTTATAACTCATATCCAAGTTATAACATAAAAGTCTTTTTTTTTTTTTTTAAAGCAAGCTTTAACTTGTTAAATAATTGTCCAGCTAAAGATCACCCTATATCCCGGGAAAATGCAAGTTGTGTAATCAGTGTTGAAGTTGAACTCAACCTAAAAGGGGTACTGTATGACCATGTGTGTTCAAGCACAACCATTATAGAATTGTAAATATATAATTAAATAAAACCATTCTAAATGATTCTGTTGTCCTTTTCCTTATATTAATTTTAAAATAAATAGAAAACTTATTCAGTTACATAATATTTTATTTAAATGTGTAATTAATATTTAGTTAACATTTGGTAATGAAATTAAATCCAAACCAAGACTGATAGAAAATATTTCTTTATTAAAATATACCCCAAATAAAGACACCTCGGTATATTCATTATAATTTAAGATTAATTTTATTTGCAAACAGCATAAAACAGCATCATGTTGTTCATATATGAAACTATACAAAACTATTCATTCGTATGTTAATATTCATTACCATTATATTCAGACCTACACCACCGCCACCAAAAAAAAAAACTTTCAGCATTAGGCAATCATATATACTGAGACTGGGGCATTGAGCGTATTAAGACATCATGCTTTTTGAGACTGGTGATTCAAGTATACTGGTACATCAAGCATACTTGGATGATGCTAGGAATGGGGCATCAGACATACTAGGACTAAAGGATACCGAGATTGGGAAATTAAGCATACTGGGCCATAGGATGGTCACTCCACGGGGGTAGACTATTAAGTGTTTCCTCAGTGCTGGGCTGAATGGGCCAACCCCAAGCTTTAAAGAAAGGAGCCAGATTCATGTTCACTGCCTTTGAGAATGTTTCAGCATACAAGTTCATCTTTCCATCTCTGTTGTTTGGCACGTTCTTCATGTTCTGATAGGCTGCAAAGACTTTCTTGAAAGCATCCCAGCCAAATTTATCTTGTAGCTGAAACAAAACAGGTTTACGGTAAAAATAAAATACATATTTTTCATCCAGTCACTGTATGAAAATCTTACTCAATTAAAAATCAAGTCCAGTGGGTTTTTATTTTTATTCCTTTATATTGCTTGTATACATTGGAAAGAACTGTTGCTCTGGTACACTGGTACATCAGTAAAAAAAAATACAAGTACTTTTATACAATATTGTGAAACGAGTGGAAGCAATATATAAATCAATATACAAAATGTGTAGTTGTTTACCTGCATGTATGTCTCCAGGGCTGTCCAGACACTCCATGTGTCCAGATTCCTGCCTCCCTTAGCGTAATTCTCAGCTCGGCTCTTTCTGTTTTCTGGAGTCATGTTTGGATGAGCATTTGCCCTGTTCACCCCCAGCACCTCCTCATGCACATACACTGACCACAAGTTACAGGTGCACTCAGTAGTATTTGGAGGGAACTCCCACGGAGAGCACTGCTGATTATGGCCTAATTCATGAATGGCTCCCCAAATACCATGCGTACGAGCTGCCTCTGGGTTCACGAGCTGTGCGACAGAGGTGGAGTGAATCATTACAGGGTAGCCAGCATGCATGAAACCTGTTACGAAAAAACAGGGGATTGAGAAACCTTGTTAGTCTATTAGTCTTCATCTAGTCGGATTAAAATAATATATTTGTGCCATTGACAAACTCCAGGACAAACCATGAGAGATCTGAACATCAGCGACAAAACGTTCCTTGCGTGGAAACTTGGCAGGTTTTGCAGCCAAGTCAGCCACACCCTTCATGATGGAATCCCAGAGAGCCGCCACCTCATCAGGACGGTCCAGTTTACGTATGAAGTCTGAATGTAGGGTAATGATTATATTTTCAAACTCAAGTTCTGCCCAAGGAGCCGGTGCATTACGGATATCATTCACCCAGTCTGCTACACTGGTTTGTCCTGATGGAGAAGAAATGTCAAGTTCACTTATTTGGTTACACTAGAATGACTTGTGGTTTTCCAGCCTATGTTACTCAGTTATTATTTGTGTTAGGTAAATACTTTTTAGAAATGTTAGCATTTATGCTTTACAATCCAATAAGTATTTTTACTGACAAACTAACATAAAACATATACATACTGTAAGCATTAATTGTTCATAACATCCATGGTAGGGATGTATAGCTTAGGTTTCCCCATAATAAAATACAATTTATATTCTTAAGGGAGCAATGTGATATTTGGGGAACCATGAGAATCGGCTATAGTATGATACACGTTAGATTCATAAGGAAACAGTTTAATATTTGATGAATTTACAGAATCCTCTACAAAAGATAAAAATTATTTAATTTGAATACAAGCGTTATAGGCAAAACACCTCACTAACCTAATTACAGCTAACCTAATCAGCTACTGTATAAGTATTTTTGTACATACCAGTTGTCTCTCCTTTATTCATATTAATCACTTTATGATCAGTTGTAGTCAACATTAATTAATTATAATAGTTACAATCAATTTAGATCATGATTGTTGCCTTGTTGATTCATTTCACTCTCTGATTTTAATATCAATGCATCAATCTAATTTGCGTTACATTTCTGATTCGACATTGTATGATAGTAAGCCCTTAAAATGTGGATAAGGAGTCAATCAATTCTCCCTGGAAAAAATTTAAAAACATGCTTATGAAATTGAACTATGTGAGAATTTTCTGCTGAAAGACAAAAGATATTTTTTAGTACAGTGAAACCTCGAATTGCGAGTAACACAGTTTGCGAATGTTCCGCAAGACGGGAAAAGATTTTTTTTATACATTCTGACTTGAAAAACGAACAAGTTTTGGTTTACGAGTGCCGAGTATCATGTAGCACGCATGCGCTTCTTGTGATCACAAGCGTCACGTGATCACAACTGAGCCAGTGGTTTTTCTCTCTCTTGCGCTGCGGAATAGTGGGTAATCGTCTCCCCTGCTGGTTCTTAGTGCACATCCCTTACTGGTATAATCAACATCCGTGCACGCGTGTACTGTTTACCATAACACTGTAACCACGTGTGTGTGCGTAAATCGTATTTTATTTTGTGTCTGTATGCGTGTGTACAGCGTGCATGTAAAGTCTCATTAGAGAGATTAAAGATCTATTTTCTCTTTCTGTATCAGCCTGATATTATTGGACACACACACACACACACACACACACCCCTCCTACTTTCACCTTCATTGACACACACACACACACACACACACACACACACACACACACACACACACACACACACACACACACACACACAC
>JAQQZT010000003.1:10822925-10835605 GCA_030068275.1 Clarias platycephalus
TATTTGAGCTGATACTACTTTTTCTAATATTTTTGATATGAACGGAAGGTTTGAAATCGGTCTATAATTTGTTATTTTATTCGCGTCCAAATTAGATTTTTTAAGAAGCGGCTTAATAACTGCCAACTTGAAAGGTTAATGCCACGTGTTCACTTAGCTTTGCTTTGTGCACAGGGGCATTGTCATGCTGGAAACTTTTTTGGGGGCCTTAGTACCAGAGAAGAAAGTTATGCTAAATGCTACAGCATACAGAAGCTAACATTGTGCATTTACTAAATATTCTGACTGTTTGCCTAAAATGTAGGTCTTTATCTGATTTTATAAAATGAACAGTTGTAAAATTAACATTTGGGTTTGTGTATGTGTGTTAAACAGAAGGTTCAGAAGGAGAAGTTGCTGCAAGAACAAACACAGCTAAAGCAGAGTGTGGAGGAGTTACAGCAGTCTCTCTCAGGTCTGTGTGACAGCGTGTGTACTAAATCCTCAATGCAGCCGGAACAGCTGCACGTCTTAGCCAGGTATCTGTCCCCAAACTCGCCCAGTTCGGTGCTCCTCACACCCACTGCCTCGCCAAACCTGCCCTCCCTAGAGGCCTGGAGCATTGAGACAACTCAGCCTGATGGCACTCAAGCTAATGCAACAATTAATAATTGTAGTAATAGCAGTAGTAGTAGTAGTAGTAATAATAATAATAATAATAATTTAGGCACCATTTTGAAGCCCAATGAGTATTCACAAACGTAATTGAGTAATACAAGCAGTCTTAAACAAGCAAATACAATACAAGATACAGGCACACACATACCCGCACACACAAAGCTGGATTACAAACTGTTGTAACTGAACTTAATGGTAATAATTTTCACAATGTCATTAAATAGATTTTTTTTTCATTGTAAATTAAATAAAATGAATCATTATGATGAAAAGCAGGTTAGAAAAGCAGCTGTACAAGGTTAACGGTTTCTTTCGGTGTAAGAATTTAAAACCTAACTGTCAGTTTCTTTGTCCTTAACAAAACAACAGTGAACAAGAAAGATATAATAAAATCTCTTATAACAGGGCTCATCAGTTTGTGAACTGTGGATATCAACGGATCAAACCAAGCCTTGAAAAAGATGAAAAAAATTGTCCAATGACGCTTGTTTGATAAATATGAACCGTCGCAGTTTCTGTATCAGATTCTCTGCTCTGGATTATTATCTCATGCATTTATGCAAATCGTTACAGTGTCGTTACAATCGTCACTTCATGAAGGAAGGATGAAGTTTTGATGTTTTGATGTGAAAAGTTTAAAATTTTATTTCCATTACTTTCTTTGACCTGATTAGGGAAGTAACAGTGATGAAAACTGTGTATACAGACAAATACACAAATACCCCCTTGATCTATTTTATTTATAGCCCTAATGGTTAATTATTAAAAGGTAATTATTGTAACCTTGTATTCATCTTGGTTGCTTATCTGCGCCTTTGTAATTTAGCAATTCTAGTTGAAGCCCCTGTCATATAATCAAAACACTCTTGTGTGTGGGAGAATAGCACTGGCAGCATCATTTTATATGAATTGCCTTTCTTGCTATTGTGTGCAGTAATGGGAAAATCTTTGTGCTCATCGCATCTTCGTTTTTTTTTTTTTTTTTTTTTAAAGAATTGTTTTGAATTTTCTCATGTATCCTCACAGCTGTGCATACTTTTATGCTGAAGCAGCTATTATACAGCAGAGGAATCATAGTTACTAAAAGAAATGTTACTGTTTGTTTAATCAAGTTAACCAGGATAAGACGGATACTGTGGAGGTGAATGTCAACTTCGGCTTAAGCCACATGTGTTCACTGGCAATACATGCGGCGAATAATAAGTGTTATAATGACACAGTGTTTGCAGAAGTTGGAAGAAAAATCGCAAGACCTCAGTACAGAATGAGTTTACAATCAAACCATTTTAAACAAATTAGCTAATTATTAAATGTGTACAGTATTAGTTTTTCAAATGTAAATCATGGGTTATCTACACATAGAATTAAGTAGATTCCGCTAGATGTCATATACAGTATTTGATAATAATTTGAAAAAAAAAAAAAAACTAATTCATGGCGCCTTCCTTTTTTCTTGATTTAAAGCAACCTGATGAGAACATCACTATTAACACATTTGGTAATATGATAACAACAGTAGCTGTTTCTGGTTACTTTCATTACTCTTTTGCTTGTATTTCATTGAGTAAATAACTCACTTTATTCTACATCACAGAGTAACCTCTTTGGGAGCTTGATATGGAGAGCAACTTCAAACTCTACCCCAAAAATACTAATTCTAAAGGGTAGCTGGAAATGCATAAAATCTGAGCATAATGAACTGAGCATAGCTTCCAGAGTGTATACAGTATAGTCTTTATCAAAACTTCCATTTGCATGTCAAGATTAAAAAAGAAGGATTAATTGAAATCCCACATATTCAGTAAGTTGCTTTCTGTGGCAGAACATTGTTTTATATGAATTGCCTTTCATGTGCAATAATAAGACAATCTGTCACTATTAATAAGAGATAACATAACATAGTTATGAATAGTTGATCTTTTTTCCCTTTAACCGAAAGAAGGATTCTGTAATGATCACTGCCGCTGTATTAAATTAACCCAAATTGTAAATTTAAACCAGTATGTCCTAGTCCTCTAGTGGTCCAACCTGTAATTTTCACTCAGGAGTAAACATTTTAGTCATTTTAATTCTGACTATAATTTTCTTACCTTTTTTTTTTTTTTTTATGAATAAATGTATAGAACAAAATTTGCACTGTTACTAAACATTTCATATGAAATTTTAGCATGGCTTAATAACCGATATTTGTATTATTCCTATTGCAAGATGTGCATGAGCCAAATATTCCGAGGTAAGGATTCTTAATTATCTAAGAATCTGCTTTATAATTTAGAAATCTTAGTTTTTTCAGCACATTCACTTTATGCACTTTGTTACACTGTACAGTTACTACATTGCTTTTAATTCTGCTTGATTTTTGATAATCATAATTTCATGCATCCATTTGAATGTAGCACAATAGTCTTAGCACTAAAACCATAATATTGTTACTATGTGCAGTATAGTGCACATTTGTGCATTGTGCTTATTAACGGAGGGATTGGTTACAGGTACTAAAATAACTGCCATGTATGATTATGTGCATATAAGGGAACAGTTTGTAAATGGCTTGTAATCAATAAAACAAACCTGTAAAACACATTTTCTTCTGATTGGTTATTGGGTTACAATGTTAGTGTAAAGTAAAAAAGCAGCCCCATGTGGAGTAAGTTGGGAATTGATGAGTAAATTGGATGAGATGCCAGTTGATCACAGAACTCTGAACACACATTAGAATTCATTCTCACCTTGGGACTAATCCTCCCACTGACATGTGGGTTTTGGGAAATGGGAGAGAAACTTCATATATACAGGAACTCGAACCCAAAAGTAATATCATTTGTAAATATTAACATTTGTGTAAATGATGGTGTCATTTCCACAGTGTGGAATTGGCAAAACATATGCCATGCCTCTACTTGGCATTTGGCGTTTTGTATTTGGCAAGGTATCTCTTTTTTTCTGCCTTAGAAATTGCCTTGGACAAGTTTAAAGAAGCATAAAAATATATTTAAAAAAAATAAATAAATCTTTTGGGCACAGTTATGTCCATTTGGAAACTGTCACTTGCAGAATGTTTTTTAGATAATACAAGAAACTTGCAATACAGTAAAAAGTTAAGTTTTCATATTTATAAATTAATATTTTGTTGCTTCTAAAATAATAAAATTAAAAGTGTAATACAGATTTGGCTTATCAGCAGCTAGTTTTGTATTCATAGTGTGGTTGCCTAAAGAACTGAGACAAAGGTGAAATTCATTGTTTTAATGACATGGTCATTAAAAAAAACAAAACAAGACAAGCAAGATAATAGGGAGTCATTTGTTATTTTATGCAGTAGAATGGCTATACAACAATTAGTATTTAGAATGAAGTCATTTGTCAAAACCTGCTGGATCTGTCTGGGCAAAAAGACCAAAGAGACCAAAAAGACTTTTGCAGTACTTTGGCGCTCAATCCATGCATGCTTGATTGCTTCCTGAAGATCATGCACAGAAATTTGCCACAGAAGTACACAATTTACTAGTTTTAGCATTTTGTTTTGCAGAAGTGGACACCCTGTTTCAAAAAGTAAAAGTCCTGCCACATACAAGTGCATCTGAAATATTCTCAATAAATTAGAATATCATCAAAAAGTAGAATAAAACTCATTATATAGATTCATTACACACAGGCTAATATATTTCAAGTGTTTATTTCTTATAATCTTGATGATTATGACCACTTTAAAAAAAAAGATTTTGAACACAGAAATGTATGAACATGTACAGCACTCAATACTTCAGTTGGGGCTCCCTTTGCATGAGTTACTGTTACAATGTGGTGTGGAATGAAGACAATCAGTCTGTCGCACTGCTGAGGTGTTATGGAAGCCCAGGTTGCTCTGATAGCGGCCTTTAGCTCTTCTGTGTTGTTGGGTCTGGTGTCTCACATCCTCCTCTTCATAAAAGAAATAAAATCAGCTTCTCCATAAAGCAGAGGAAAGCATGAAGAAGCGCTAAAATTTCCTATAAGTTGGCTGCACTGACCTTGGACCCAATAAAACACAGTGGACTAACATGACATGGCTCCCCAAACCACCACTGACTGTGCAAACTTTACACTGGACCTCAAGCAATTTGGATTTTGTGCCTCTCCTCTTTTCCTCCAGACTCTGGGACCTTGATTTCCAAATAAAGTGCAAAATTTACTTTCATCTGAAAAGAGGACTTTGGAAATCCAGTCCTTTTTGTCTTTAGCTCAGGTAAGATGCCTCTGACAGTTGTAGCCCATGTCCTGGAAACATCTGGACGTGGTGGCACTCACTCTAGTGCTTATCCCTGTTGGTTGTGCAACTTTTTCTACCACTTTTTTTCCCCCTTCCATTCAATTTTCCATTAATGTGCTTGGATACAGCACTCTGTGAACAACCAGCTTCTTTAGCAATGACCTTTTGTGTCTTACCCTTTATGTGCAGGGTGCCTGTGATCATCAAGTTAGCAGTCTTTCCTATGATTGTGTAGCCTTCTGAACCAGACTGAGAGACTATTTAAAGGTTCGGGAAACCTTAACCTTAATCAGGAGTTAATTAGCTGATTAAAGTGTGACACCATGAGTCTCCAACATTGAACTTTTTCACAATATTCTAACCTACTGTAGATACTGAATTTTGGGTTTTCATTAGCTGTAAGCCATAATAATAAAGTAAAAGAAAATAACACTTGAAATATATAATGAAATAAATAAACTTTTCGATGGTGTTATAATTTATTGAGGTTGCAACTGTATTTGTTCCATACATTAACCAAACCCGTTTATTCTAACTGTTAAGCCCGATAGAAGGTGATAACTAATTAGTGACATCACCTGTTGTGTTGTGCAGAGGGAGAACTATAATATTTAAAAGTATTATGTTGTCTTAATACTTTTGGCCATCTCTGTACTCTGAGATATTTTATTTTAGTTGTTTTTAAGAAAGCTTGCCAGAAGGGGAGACTAGAGGCATGCATTGAGAATGGGATTCTGCAAAATACAAGTAAAATGTCATATGAGCATTACTGTAGGTTTTTAATTTTACACCAATGAGTGGTCCGATATTTTGGAAATGACATAAAAAATTCTCCACACCCCTGTTAAAAATGCAGTTCTTGTGATATCAGATCCACTTTTAATGTGTATGAAGTGAAAATCAAATATTTAAAAAAATCACTCTTCTTCTGGAGTCTTTCTTTTGTTGATTTGTATTTGTGCCTTGGGTCGCTGGGTCGTCATGCTGGAAGTCTTACCATCAGCTGTTTAAAAAATGTCCTACAGGTTTTGTGCCAGTATATATTTGGAGCTATCCCTCTTTTTATAAAAAAAATAAAATAAATAAAATTAAAGAAATTGTGGATAGTCCTGCCATCATCCCCCATTTTTTTTAGAATTTTAACTAAAATTGTGTACACATTTTTACACATGCTGTTTAGTAATTATATGTATGTTTTGACACAATTTCGGAAGGCTTGGATTTTTTTCTAGCCACCAGAGAAACATGGAGTGACCAGTATTAGCAAGATACTCATGCAGGTCTAAACAGTGAAAATCTGTACTTTAAGCATAAGAATGCTTTGTGAGTTCTTTGCAGATCATAGCTGTCAGTTGGATAAAACGTAGATGTCAAGGAAATCTTACATACTGTCAACAATTGATTGTTTTTTTTGAAGTTTGTTTCGTCCTAAAAGTGTTCTGTTGTGTTTTTCTTGAATTTTATTGGTTGCTAGATCACATTAAAGGCTGATAAAGCTATGGTATGATCATTTTGATAAAGAAAAAAACTCTTTTTTTATATCCACTGATCAGCCATAACTTGAAGCCATAAACCAACATTAACACCACCTAGGTTTTAGGTTTCCCATTTGCCAATTTTAGGAGTATCCTGTGTTTTGTCTGGTACCAGGATGGGCCTCTGTGGATTGGGCTTGTTTGTCTGGCACATCCAACGGATGCTTTATCGAATTGGGGTCTGGGAAATTTGGAGGCCGAATCAACAACCTTAAACATTTTGTGAGTTTGTGCTGCATTGGCATTTCTATGGGATCAGGGCAGGCATGCTGGCCTTTGGTCCCCATGGGTATAGAGGGGCATTGGGTGCCCATGAGCCTGTCACCAGTTTACTAGTATAGAATTGATAATCAATGTTATGTAACTCACCTGGAGGTGTTAATGTTATGGTTGATCAGTGTTTATTATATCAGTTTAAATATTGTTCAATGGTAAATTACTATCAGTATTTTGAATTCATGCACAGTATACTTTGTACAGTATGTACTGGCTGTTCCTGTTCTAGGGAAATGAATTTCTTCACTTTAATTAAATTGAAAAAGCAGGGCAAACCTTCTTTTCCTTCCTCAACAGAGCTTTCACCACTGAAGATTTTTTAAAAGGTCATAAGGTTTGATCTTTTTTTTTTTTTTTTGTGCTCGTTTTGGTGCACAGGCTTCTTTTCAACCAATTATTTATTTTCTGTTCAAAAGGTCTGAAATACCCCCCCCCCCCCTATTTGAGCCTTTTACTATTGTAATAAAGTTGTTACCCAACTCTCGAACACTGCCACTCGGTGCTGATTTAATTTCTTCTCAAAGTCAGTTGTCTGTTCTCAATTAAGTTTAAACTAATGGGGATCAAAACACTATTAAAAACTCAATCGCTTATCTTTAAATGTGTAATTGCAGTGTGTGCTGCCAGCACTTGGGGGATTTCTGCCTCTTACTTTAGATGACTTGTCAAGGTGATCTCATTCATTTGGCTGTTCCATGTATAATAACCCACCACCCCTCTTTTTTTTTCCCCCTTCTTTAATGAAGTGTCAGTAACATATAATAGCATTAAAGTAAATCATATTTGTAGACCAGTACAGAAGTGATGCTGTAATAGTAGCACACAGATTTCAGTAGCATTTGTAGGTGACGATCCCCATTGCATTACGGTTTAATAGATTGATAGAATAAGAAATTAGAAATACCAATGTAGATAAGAATTCCCTGTTCATTTGGCTTGATTATTGTTATTCTGCTCGCTCATCTGCACCTTCCCGATGACTCTGTACACTCTAGCAATGTGACTGCATTTATGTCCTGTTAAATAATCTATATTCATTCACTATTACGTGGCAGGAATTTAAGTTGTGGCTTCATGATTATTCATTTTGTATGAGCATTTATAGAAAGTAGCTGAAGCAGAACATTACCCAAGCATAAGGAAAGGCCATTGAGGGCTTAAAGGGAAACTCCACCTTCTAATACATTTATATGTTTATTTTGAAATACTGCTTTTGTGTTTGGAGATTCTGGTGGTCATTTGTTAATGCGGGTGTGTTTTTATTCTTCTTCTGAGACAATAATGGTTGTGTGTCTTGATGACATCACAGGGTGACGATGATGTTTCGACCATAAGGGATGAGAGTCTGTTTCTGTTGTTACCCCTATGAACTTGGTTGTTCATTTATCATTTTCTTATTTCATTTAATATTAATAAGAAATCCAGTGAAGTAAAAGTAGGAGTTGCAGCAAACATTGTACATAAAAACACTATTAATCTAATTATGGCAGTAACTGGACTTGTCTACTCAACGATCCGTGAGATGATGGTCACATTGGCCTTGGTGGAAATTAGCATTAAATTAAAGATGATTTAAATAATTTGGAGTGGATTTTTTCATAAGTAGTTGAGCACACATCCTTTCTCTCTGTATAAATGGCGAGAATTTACCACAAACGCTGAGCTAAGGCTTTCAACAAACTGGAGAAAAAGTCCCACAGAAAGCAAAGTTATTTTATTTCATAAATGTTTAAAAAGCAAACATGGACAGAGGAAAAGGTCTGTGTTGTATTTCTTACTTGCTAAGTTTTTTTTTGTGTGTAGAAAAAACTATTCAGAGTAACTGTGTCTTATAAGTCTGACAGCATTTTATGTATGTACACATTTTATGAGTCCTGTGGTAAAGTGGTTTGGAATAGTGAGATTGAAAACTATACAGAAGAGAGCAGAATAGTGTTGCCCTTTATTATTATTTTTTTTTAATACACACTGAATATCTGGTCTCTGCCAGTGAAGAATAGCTTACCACCTCCCTGACATTATCCTTAAAACTGTTATAAAATGTGTAGATTGCCTAAGCACAATGTAGGGCTACAGAGCGAAAAGAATATTACTGATGTATATTTATGATGTAAAATTTTACAGTTTGTTATTTATGGTCATTTGGAATATCGATTGCTTTGACATCTCGTGTTAATTTGCAGTGCCATGGAATGTTTGATCATTTGATCACTAGATGGCAGCAAAAAGCCAACCTAGTCAAAAATAAATAAATAAATAAATAAATAAATAACTAGATAATAATACTAATAATACCATCATAGACAAAAAAAAAACTAAAAGTAACCCAACTGAATAACTTTCCTGTTGTTTTGTTATCTGAATCTGACTGAATTGGCACGATATCTACACATATTTCTGTTTGCATGGAAAAGAGCAGCTATAAGTACATTTTACTCTGAGTACATTTTCTCTTTTTTACAGTGGCATAGTTTGGAAATTGGATATGTAATTGTGCAAAAGCAAACCTCCATTTTTAAAATCCAGTCAGAAACAAACAAACAAACAAAAAAAGAACGTTAGATCAAATTCTAAATTAAAGTACTTTTTTTCTTCTTTTTTTTTTACAAAATGTCTAAACTCTATGTAATGTTATAAACAGTGAAATAAAATACGAACATCTGAAACATGTTTTAAAAACAGCCTGATTATTGAGTGCTTCAATGTGTCTTATGTTTTGTTGCAAACACAAAGGCAATAACGGTGAATGTTCTGACCTACTGAAGAACTCATCCTGTTTACTCACAAGCTTAAAAAGCTAAATAATAATAATAATAATAGATTGTATTTGTCCATCAGTTTTTCAAGAAAGTATTAAATAATACTGAGGAGATAACATACAAATATGAAATATTGTGAAATGTTTATAACCTAAAAATGGGACAAAAAAGAGGAATCAAGATTTAAAATTCATTTAAATAAACTACTAAATACTGATTTATTCACATTATATACATGCCTTATGCTAGGGGAAAATTTTTTACTAGTGCGAATGCAATTATAAAAGTATGGAACACTTTAAATTACTCTGAGAAGTTTTTCTGGACACAGAATAAGTCAGATATTCGGTGGAAGGAGAGTCTCAAACGACAGTGGTATTTAATCAAAAGACTTAAACTATGTCCAGAAAGTTGGCTTTGCATTGACTAATATACAAATGTTCATATATGGAATCTTTAACAATATTTTCCACCAATAATCACATCAGCAAAGTAATGTACAGCAATATTAACATGGGGAAGTAAACTGAAAATACATCATAAATTTATAATTCGCATATAAGGAATGAAATGATTGGTCAAGCAGACAGACAGAAATAAATAATGAAATTAAAAAACAGCAACAAGAAAAAAGAAAAAAAAAAGCAGCTATGCTTGTTGTCTGATCCTGAGACTGTCTACACCAATGGTATTTAACAATGAATTTGTGCTTATGTGTGTTAAATATTTCACTTTTAAAAATAAATTAAGGGCCAAATATGAAAAGAGCAAGGATATACAGACATATATAATAACACAATAAGCTATATGTTAGCTTCATTAGGCCAGGAACAATTATGAATTGTGCTTTCAATTGTTATCACTTCATGTTTAATTTGTCAGTATTTTGGTATCCATATATTACATAAATGTCCATGTTCAGTCTTTTATCTTTTATATAACATTCTTGTAATGGCGTACACTTCAGAGGACACTCACTTTCACAATGTAAAAAAAGAAAGAAAAAGAAAAAAGAACAGACAATAAATATTCACATTATGCAGCGCACATATTCTTGCCTTAAAGCGTAATTATTGGCAAAGCCAAGGTTTTCCGACTTGAGATGAACCACATTTCTTGCCGCTCCCTGGTAATATCTGCAAAAGGTATATAACAGGCACAGTGAGGGGGGTAAAGAAAGCAGTATTCAATGGGAAAAAATAAGTTAAAAAAGCACAACAATGAACACAGAACGTGTCTGTATATTTTGGCACTTGGCAACTCAAACAAATAGATTTTTATGAAAGGATGGAGAGTTGGAGGGAGGAAATATGAAAGTTTGGGCCTAAATGGACCTGGTGTTACAGTAACAAACTCAACGAATTTTTGTTTTTTTTTGGTGATTAGACTGGCGTTATAAAACGGCAACGCTCTCTGGTGTCAAATTTGCCTTTGTTAGAGGCTTAAGTAATCTCCTTTAGGAGTTTGAGGAGGGAGACCCGGAGCCCCAGCAGGCTACACCGAGCTACACTTAGCGCCCTCCCCGGGCCGGATAGCAGCATTGCCGTGACAGTTACGCAACAGAAAGAAAGAAACAGAGGTGCTAAATGAAGTACTCTTTCTTTTCCTCTGCATGTGCGTAGTTCCCCTCCGCATTGATGATGGCCGTGTCTGCGTCAGGGGCGTCCTCCGCTCCTTTGGCCTCATTGGTTAAGTATGTCCCTGTCCACACAGTCCCACATAGGTCACAGACACGTAAGGAACAGCAGTGGACAATGTTCAAGCATTTTAGCACACTCTCTAGGCCACAGGAGATGGCCACAGAGAGATGAGGCGATACCTACCTTTATGCCTGGCTAGATAGCGGCCCAGGACGATGATGAAGCACAGTGTGATGAAGACCACCACAGCCACCACTCCTCCGATCAGTGCGTGATCAGGACCATGCTGGGTCAATGCATTTGGATCTGGAGAACAAGAGAAAGAGGAGACTGGAGTGACACAGGTACAGTAGGTTGGCATGAAACCAATTTATATATATAATCTCTAACATATATGTAATAATTATTTTAACATACCTCTTGACCTAAGTATACAGTGGTTCTGTTTAGTTACAATAAATTTTTAAGTACAGTTGCTGATAAATTTTGCTGAATAAGTGATATCCTACATCTCAAGCATCTGTGGTTATATCCTGAACTCAGGTTCCTGTCTGTCCACACGTTCCCATCAGGTCTGTGTGGATTTCCTTTAGGTTCTCCAACTTCCTCCCACAAACATGCTGGTTGGTGCATTGGTTACGATAAATTCCCTCTACTTGTGAGCGAGTGTGTGAATGTGCGTAGGTGTGTGTATATGATGCTCCGGAACAGACTGAAAACCCATTCTTAAAATAGACTTCACAATGACCCTGACCAGAATAAAGCACATACTGTACTGAAGATGAGAGCCTGGATGAATTAAGGGCTTAGGTTATTAACAGAAGCATGAGAAAATTCAGTAAGATTCAGACCAAAAACAAAATAAATCCATAAACTTTCCCAAACTTTTTGTGATATCCACATGGCATTGGGCTTTGTGTGTCAATGGTATCACATTTTAATTGTAGAATTCATACAGCATTTCATACTGTATGTTTTTTTTCATGTAAGGACTTAAAGCACAATGTTCACTCTCCTGCACAATTTTTTTATTGCTTGTCTATTCAGGACACCACTGATTGTCCTTGGACTTCCATCCTAAGGACATCTTGAGTAAAATTCAGGAAAATGTGTCAGAATTCTTTTTTTTCTCCTCCCTATCCTAGGAAGAAAAAAAAGGTTTTCTAGGAAGTCTTGCTAAATTTAATGTGTTATCAATAGTGGTGGTGGTGTAAGTGGAACTGGCTTCATTAATTGTTTGACAGATTAGGGTTGTGAGTATGATTGGCTGATTTTTCAAGTCACTGCCCTACTTTAACATATTTTCATGGACCAACTTATATGGGTAATTGTAGAAGTGCAGTTTTAGATAATGGATGCTAATTTACAGAGTTTCCTCGTCTTAGTATGGAAAGAGTTGGTTGAGTGCCAGGTATATGCTAATACAGTACACTAATACTTCTGTAGTTTATAGATACTAATGTGAGGAATTAGGAGCGGGATTCACAATGATATTATTATTATTATTATTATTATTATTATTATTATTATTATCAGTCTAATGTTAAAAAGGGATTGTGAAAAT
>JAQQZT010000003.1:10838121-10851193 GCA_030068275.1 Clarias platycephalus
GGGATATGCGAAGAAGAAATTTCGCTGTGCTGTAAAAAGTACATGTGACAATAATTGAATATTCTTCTTCTTCTTTAGTCCCTTAATGCAGTATTATGATCAGCGTCACTTTTTATGACAAGTTCTCAGTGAACTGCCCATTCACTGTGAAATGCATCAAATAATAAAATTATTAAAAAAATATAAAACTTTCTCTTATTGTAATAATGAAGATTTCATCTAAATATTTGCACAGACAAAAAAAAAATTTTTTCAATTCAAATGAAAATTGTAGAAACTTTTACCAAATAATATGTTAAAGAGAAATGTAAGCAGCTTAAGGTTCTGTTCGCATTCAGTAATTTCATTCAGATAAAAAGATCTCCGAACACTCATGTACAACATAATAGTCTCTGGGAAATAAGGTGTGGGTGTGATTAGATCCTAAAAGCAAATTACTGTTTGTAATTATTTAAATAAATTTTCTTCACAGGCTGGCAATCTCTACAAATCCAATAAGATTATTATATCATAATATACAAGAGTTCTTGCCATAATGTAAGACATAACACATACAGAAACATGGTAGAAAGAAATGACTACAAGGAAACATCAATGGACCAGAACAAAAGACACGTAACGCTGCACGTAGCAGAACAGAATCACTTTTTCAAGGACAGTGCCATGCACACGCTGATGATATGGAAACATGCTGCGACCTCATCATTTTTCTTTGTGCTTCACCAACATCATTTTATAGAGCTTTTTAGCTCTGTGGCTCCATTTCAGACCACAGTCCTCGGCTTATTGCATATCATATGCTATGTAACAAGACAATTTGAGACCTATCCCTGTTGGGAAAATGTATGGAAGCAGTTGCTAGATATAAATATTTGTTATGTATAGACACACAACCTAGATGCTATACATTCCTTTTTTTTTTTTTTTTTTTTTAAATCAGGTCATGCTTTTTCAATATCTTCATACTAATTTAAGCAAGTGTTAATATACGGTATAATGAACTGATTTGCTCGCGGCAGGTGCTTCTGAGTTTTGAGGGCCTCTCGTGGGAGTGATTGGAATGGAGCACCATGGCCTTTCGTTACGTCACCCAAGTGCTCCCATGCAAGGCAATGACCCCAAGCTCATGCTATGAAGAAGATTGACTGGCCATGTCTCGCAATGACCATACACTGAACGAGGCGATATTTACCTGAAGTACCTGGTAAGTTTTTGGCTGTTGCCATGGATGCAGACAGAGAAGGGCAACAAGGGAAGACATGGGTGAGGAGATCAGGAAATCAACAGCGGTGAAACACACACATATAAACACACATAAACTTATAAAGAAATACTAATGAGGAAGGTAGATATTAGCATGCATTCAGAGATTTAGAAAGTCTATGGACTTAGAAAGGCTGGGACAATAAAGAAACTACAAGCACACTGGAGGAACCCTAAACAACACGTCATCATTGTACTGCTTACCTACTGTACATTGATAGTGTTAGTAATAGTATGGCAACATTATAGCTGCATGCATAAAAGTAGCTTAGTGACATGACCTGTGCATAGCGTTTCCCATATGTGCTGTGGATCTCCATTAGAGTTACCAATGGCTTCTTGGTTGCTTCTCTGATTAATCCCCTTTTTACCCAGTTGCTGACTTTTGATAAACAGCCCCCTCTAGGCGGGGTCTCTGTTGTGCCATTTCAATTTTTAATAAATGCAGGATGTTCAACATTCATGACAGTTTCAATACCCAAGCTCTGTCTGATTCCATTCCAGATTTTTGTCTTGAAGTTCTTTAATAGTTCCTTGGTCTTCATGATGCTATTTGTTTAGGGATGTTTTCTAACAAACGTGGTCATGTATGTGCTTCATGAAATGATCTGACATTGGATGACAACTAGATTCACTAGAGTTTCACATCAACAAGGCTGAATATTGTACACAATCATAATTTATTACTTCAACGGTATCTGAACGAAGTCAATTTCAGTACAAGGGTGGGATGAATACTTGTGCAAGGTATATATTTGAACATATAAGAGGAGCTAGGCAACAGAACCAGATGGACTGATTGTTTTTTATCTCTTTTACCTTTTATCTTTAACATCTAAGACAGACCGGCACCTGGTATTTTGGCTTTTATCTCAGTACTGCATCACTAAAAACCTTTTAGGCCAATTTGTATGCTCAAAAAAAGAAAGAAACATAGAAAGAACGAAAGTGTGCTGTTAAAAGGTGTATCTGATGAAAAGTGTCAGCAGCCACAGAGACAATGCGAGAAAAATGAAAGCGATAGTGAGAGAGAAAAAAGAGAACACATACTGTATAGCTTAAGTGATTTAAACACAATATGCCTGATCCAGAACCATTTGCACTGCAGACTATGTCTTCCTAGTGGCATTAGTTTGAACCTCTGAGCTAGGCTATATAACATCTTGCACACACTCCCAAATGTATAAGTTTACTGAAACAGTAATATTCGTTGCCAGTGAGGGATCTTTTAAATGCTCAGCTCCTCCATTTTTAATGAGGATGGATATAAGCAAGCTTCCCTGGCTTGGACTTCAAACGAGGCCCATTCAGATCACTGTCTGCCGGGCATAGTGCTCTTCCGGGATGTTCCCTCCATTCTGGTTACTTAATTAGTTCCTTAAATATCTGGATCTTGTAAAAAAAATAAATAAATAACACCATAGTTTCACTCTGTTATGCTCTGTAGCCAGATTTTTGTGTGTGTCAAGTGAACGCTTCAGAGACTTTTACAATGTGTGTGTTTTTCAGTAGAATCCGATTTTTATAGATGCTTGCATACCTCTCTCTGCAAATAAACACAGCTCCTTTTAGGCCATTTCATCAGTCTAATTAAGAGAGGTTTGTAGAGAAACTGAGCATATGTAGACTTAGGAAGTAAGGTGATAAATATTTTACTGTGGAAGGCAATTGTTGCACTGTTTATTCAACCCCTCAGAGACAGTAAATGCTGATGCTGACTTGGAAAAAAAAAAAGTTCTAGAAAAGTTTTAAGCATAGGTATATACATTTAATGCCAGCAAGAGGAGCCTATTTTTATTCCTGCCAACATCTCTTCCATGGCAAATAAGTATATTATTGATATATAACCTTCATACACTCACACTGATCAGCCATAACATTTTGACCATTCACATAATATTGAGTAGGTCCCCACTTTGGCAACAAAACAATAATGACTTATGTGTTCTGACACCTTTCTATTGGAACCAGCATATTAACCATTTCTTGATTTGAGCTACAGTAGCTCTTCTATTGGATGGGACTACACGGGCCAGCCTTCACTCCCCATGTGGATCCGTGAGCCTTGGCCACCCATGACCCTGTCGCCAGTTTACTGGTTTTCCTTCCTTGGATCACTTTTGGTTGGTCCTATCTACTGCAGTCTGGGAACATCCCAGAGGAGCTGCAGTTTTGGAGTTGCTCTGACCCAACTGTCCAGCCATTATAACAGTAGCTACATTTTCAATATTTGGTTACAATGGCTGCTGGAAGTGGGTGGGATATACATATTAGGCAACAAGTAAACATTTTCCTGAAGTTGATGTGTTGGAAGCAAAATAAAAAGGCAGGCATAAGGATTTGAGTGACTTTGACATACTGTAGGCCAAATTGCAATGGCTAGAGGACTGGGTCAAAGAGACTCCAAAACTGCAGGTCTTGTGGGATGTTCCTGGTCTGCAGTGGTCAGGACCTACCAAAAATAGTCCAACTGGTCATAATGTTATGGATTATCGGTGTATACAACATTTTATATATTAACATTCACCCATCAATGTGATACATGCTGGGTGCAGAAGAGCAAGACCAAGACTCGGCATGCAAAGAAAAAGAGTTGATCTAATCTTATGGTAATGTAAATCATTTCTAATACAATCTGGGTAAAAATCTACTTCTCTGTTTGATGTGATAAATCATGTTGATAGGCAACCGCAGGCAGGTACACAAACACTCCTAAGCCCTCTGCTTGTAATAATTCATGATTATTAAACTCCCATTTCTCTGATTTATCCAAAATAATTCCAAGGTTTTCTGTTGTGTAGGTTGGGTAGCCTACACTGAATAGCCAGAATAAATTGCCACCACAGATCTTGTTAGATAAATCAGGTATGATTCATAGAGCATGTGAAGAGGTTATCATTAAAACCAGTATGTAATTTCCAGTTATAAGGGCTAGTATTTTTGCCAGCAGGATGTTGCACTCTAAAGACACATTTTTACTTTAACTAGCTATCTAGCTACACCATATGGCCCAAAGTTCACAGCCATATGCACTTTTTGAACAACTCTCTCCTGATGTAGTTACCTCTTTGCTGTTATAATAACCTCCATTCTTCTGGAAAGGCTTTCTGCTACATTTTCGAGCAAGGTTGTGGGGCTTTGTATTCATTCAGCTAAATACTGAGGTCAGGGGCTGATGTTAGGTGAGGAGGCCCGGGGAGCATTCAGATTCAAAAGTTTATTGCCAAGATGTTCAGTGGAGCTAAGGCCAGGGTTACAGTAAGTGAATTCTTCACTCCAACCTTGGCAAACAATGTCTTCAATGACCTCAGATTATGTAGATAAACATTGGAATAGGTTTGGTCCTCTTAATTCCAGTGAAGGCAAATTGTGATCTAAGCGCATCCAAAAATACAACCTACTGTATACATTTGTGAGCATCTAACTCTGAGTGAAAAGTTTGGGGAAGACCCTCAAGTGTCCACATACCTTTGCAGTATGTACTGTAATAACGTACATTTACATCTAGCTAATCTGTAATAAGTTATCAACCTAGCTATGTAATAGTGTAGATTACACTTGCTAATTTGTGTTTAGTCGTATAGCTAGTTGTGTAAATCCTGTATTCAGGGTCGCAGGTGCCTGGAGCCTATCCCAGAAGGGTGGAGTACACCCTGGATGAAGTACCAATCCATCGCAGGGCACACATACACACATTCACATGCTCATTCACACACTACGGGCAATTTGGAAACGTCTATTAGCCTAGTCTTTGGACTGTGGGAGGAAACCCGGTGTACCCGGAAGATGCATGGGGAGAACATGCAAACTCCACACACAGGCAGGAATCGAACCTGGACCCTGTAGGTGCAAGGCGACAGTGCTAACCACTGTCTAAGTTCAGTTTATTTTAATCTTCCAGCTATTGCAAACTCAAAGACAAAATAATTTCACTAAATTTGCCTGTGCAAATGACATAATCAAATGCTTGACAATTACTATACAGTACATGATATCAGGTATGACTATCTGATAAGTTCTGTAGTTTTAGAGAGTCTCTTTCTAAGTACTTTCTTACACTGACTCAGGGGCTTGATAAATAAGGCCCAGTATTACAGTACCACTCAAGAAAAAGGTATGGCTCATCCATGTCCTAAATCTCAATTTAACCCTAGTTTTGAACATCAGACAATAACACAACTCCTGTTTGCATGATATAGTGCAGCTGATATTATATATGATGAATGGAAACTATATTCATTAGGAATTTAAATCCTGAAAGGGTTCATGAAAAACAATACGATAGAAATCAATAGCAAGTATCCAATTTCCAAGACAATGACCATAGTGCTCATTTGGGAGTACGTAAAGTGAAGAAAAACCCATCCACATGACAGATCTTACCATATTGCATATGTTGGGTGTTCAAGGTCCCATTTCTGTGCTCTCATTACATAGGGTTATTGGTATTTTACACTGTCCTGGGAGCAGTTTCTAAATGGAAGCCCTGTCATAAATATCAGCTTTGGGAAGCTAATGGTGCACAGTTTGGGTTTAGATTGAGTCAGGCTTCAATTGAACGCTGGCATCTAATTTTCAAGCCATCATGTGCCTGTCCCTCTTACCTCGTGTTCCGACCTTACGAAGATAGTCTCCCTCTTTAAAATAGTCACAAAGCTGAACGCTACATCTTTCAGCTGAAATGTTTACAAAAATGTTTCTCTAAATGCTGATCTGGAATTTTAGTATTCTCCATCCTATTTTCTCAGATTAAGGTAGTGTTTAATACGGAAATGATCAAAAGAAACAGGTTTGTATTATAAACTGACTTAAGATTTCAGTTATTGAAGAAATGTGCACATGGTGTTGGCATTATTTTGCTCATGCTCTTTATATGGTATCAAATACTGTAATATCCACCAATTTACATGGATAGATCATGCTGTGCACCACTGGTAGGTGCAAAAATGCTGAAATTTAATGGAGATGAATAGTGCCTGGGTGACTTCAGGTGACATTTATTGCCTCTTAGCAGTCATGCCATTAGCGGATTATCTTCATCCAAAGGCTGGACAACTTAGAGAGAGAGAGAGAGAGAGAGAGAGAGAGAGAGAGAGATGATAAACGTCTCATTGGCCCACAGCAAGACATTCAAATGAATTAGAAGCAAAAGTAATGACTAATGTGAATGAGACGCTCTCTCTCTGTCTCTCTCTCTCTCTGTCTCTCTTTCTCTGTGTTTCTGCCTGATGAGCAGGGAATAAATGCAGCAGGATATGCTGGCTTGTGGAGGTTAGACGAAGTCAGGGGTGAATCGTTTTAACTTTTACAGATCACTGAGATGTGAGTACACTGTGCTGCTCTCCATTTGCGGAAAATAACCTTTGGCTATGACCTTTGCTGGGTTTAGCTTTTTTTTTTTTTTTTTGTCTGTTCCTTTCCCCTTAGCTATATTACGCCACACACTTTACTTCTATCAAGATTCGTTTATTAGCAAAATTTATAAATATATTGTCTAGAAATGAAGATATTCATCAATATGATTGCACAATAAAATTCATCATGTAGAAGCATGGCGCAGGGAGAAATTTTTAATTTTTAAATGAAATCTAAACCTTTCATCATTTGTGACACCTTAAGTATTTTATTGAATATATGTGCCTTTAAATGCCTGAGGTTTTAGTTAAATTAGTTGATCTGATGTATTGGTCACATTGTAAGAGATGTAGCCTAATGTCGAGGCCATTCAGTATAAACAGTAATGTGGCAGATTCACCAGCAGATTTTGCTTGGTGGTCCTGCTTGATGTCCTACCTTTTGAAAAAACAATGCCTGAGAGGAAATCACACCTTACAGAGAATGGCCTATGTCACAAATAATTACCTCACAGAGAAAAATGACCTTTAGTTAAAAGATAGAAATAGAAAATGCTGTAAAGATTTTAAATCCTGAGCACAGACGAATCAAAAATCATTTTTCCACCTTTGCATGAGAGCCTACAGTATATTGCACTCCAGTATATGACTGACCCAGACTGGTTTGTGGCTGCTGATTATAAATCTCTGTATTTCTACAGCTAATATTCTTTTCCAACGCTCCAGTTTTATCATGACAAATGTGTATGTGTGTTTGTAGCCAAGACTTAATTATATGTTCTCGCACGGCACTGTCTGCATCTGAGGATCAACTGATATCTCAGCCTCGCCATTAAATACTGCCTCAGACAGCACTTTTCCCTCTTTCCTTATAACACAACACTAAACTGGGTCAAAATGAGTTATGACTTGTGTGTCTGTGTGTGTATGTGTGCAGCTTTTGTGTGCGCCATGATCGATTGAAAGACTGTAAGACAGAACTAAGGTAAACAGCAGAATGTTGAAATGACAAAAAAAGTACGAAACACAAAAAAAAATCCAGCGTTTTTCACAATACTGTAAGCAACCATTAGCTTAAATAATAACTCACCATACACAAACAGTACATAGTCATCACTGTTGGTCCCAAGATGGTTTCTTGCCTCACACCGGTATGTGCCATTGTCTGTTTTGTTGAGGTTTGTGATGATTAGTTCTCTGCCTTCCACGATCATTCGCTCCACATCAGGAAGTACCCCGCCGTCTTTTGTCCATAACACCCGGTCAGGTCTACAGCAATGAGCATTATATCAGGGTGAGTATTTAGTTCCAGTCTTACATCATGAGGAAGAAATTTCTACCTATTTCTAATCTGATGTGCGGTATATTTTTTATACACCTCGGGTTATTGCAATTTATTTTAAATGTAAAAAAAAAGAAGCAGAAAAAAAAAGTATAACAAATCGATTGGGAGTGCAAGAATAGAGAGTGGCCACTTTAATAGGAACACCTGTAGACTTCGCTGTTTTACATGTGGCAGAAGAGTAGTGCGTAAACGTGCACAGTTACAGATTAAGTACTTCAGTTAATATTTATATCAAACATTAGAACAGGGAAAAAAAATGTCATCTCAGTGTCTCTGACCATGGCATGTTTGTTGGTGACAGATGGGAAAGAAATGTCATCTCAGTGTTTCTGGCCATGTCGTAGGTGTAGGTGACAGATGGTTGAAAACTGGAAAACCATCATTTGGTCTATTTCCAATCTTAAAGTATCTAATGTTGGTGAGCTTAAACCTGGTGTATCTTCAGATTTCCGTTCTTGCTATTGAAATTGAACCCCATGTGGTCTTCTATTGCTGATGCAATAGCTCATTTGCACGAATGTTACAGTATCTTCCTACGATCTTAAAACACACCTGGTGAAATCTGCTGTAACATCTGACATAAACCCTCAGATGTGCAGCTCACTAATAATTTTTGCTTTTCAAACCATTTTGTGCAAACTCTAGAGACTGTTTTGAAAATCATAGGATATCATCAGTTTCTGAAATATTAAGACTAGCCTGTCTGACACTTACAAACATGCTATGGCCACTGGGATCACAGATTTCCATAATTCAGATTTTTTTAAATGTGAAAACTGATCTCTACCCACATGAATGTACAGTTAAGTCAATTAAAATTGATTATTTAATCACTGCACAAATCAGTTACGACATCTACTTTATGCATGACATAAGTAATTGTTTCAGCACTTGTTTACAGATAGATTATTTCGCTTATAATTCGCGATCACAATTCCAGTGTATCAGAAGTTTACAGCCACTCAGTCGACTGTGCCTTGGAAAATTCCAGAAAATGATATCATGGCTTAGGATGTTTCTGATAAGCTAAATGACATCATTTGAGACAACAGGAGGTGGACCTTTGGATGTATTTTAAGGACTAACTTCAAAATCAGTGTCTCTTTGTTCGACATCATAGGAAGATCAAAAGAAATCAGTCAAAACCTCAGAAAAAAAAAATGTCGATCTCCACAAGTCTGGTTCTTTCTTAAGAACATTTTCCAAATGCCTGAAGGTACCACGTTCATCGATACAAACAATACCATGCAAGTACTGTAAACACCATGGGACCATGCAATCATCATACCTCTCAGTAAGGAAGCATGTATTTTGGTACAAAAAGTGCAAAAGTCATATACTGATAACCTGAAAATCTGCACAGCAAGGAAGAAGCCACTGCACCAAAGCCTCCATAAAACGGCCAGACTGTGGTTTGCATCTGATCTGATCAAAAGATCTTACTTTGTTTAAAATTTTTTTTAAACGTCTTTGATGATGAAACAAAAATGTAACTGTTTGGCCATAATGACCATCGTTATGTCTGGGTCTCCCAAATTAACTACGACCCAAAGCATACTTCCAAAGTTGAATCAACATGACTTAAAGGCAATAAAGTCAAGGTATTGGAGTGGCCCTGGCCTCAATATAATAGAAAATGTGTGTGCAGAACTGAAAAGACATGTGTAAGCAAAAAAAACCTGACTCATTTACACCAGTTCTGTCAGTCGGGCTACAATTCCAGCAACTTAGTGTAAAATGCTTGTGGAGGCCTATCTGAAAGGTTTGACCGAAGTTAAACAATTTAAAGGCAATACTAGCAAATACTATCTAAGTGTATATAAACTTCAGACCCACTGGAAATATGATAAAAGAAATAAAAGCTGAAATAAATCTTTATCCCAACTATTATTCTGACATTGTATAGCAGCAGCCCCACTATAAGTGTATAGTTTCTCTGGTAAAAGGACTAGTATGGCTGACCACACACACACACACAAATCATGTAAAACTGCTGATATAATGTGATTTTGTGTGAGAGCATGTATATTAAGCATTCAGTGAAATTATATAATGATTTTAATTTGATGGCTTGTACATTTTAAAATGTAATTACCTTGATTTTTATTTCAATGTGCAGTTTCCATGTGTCCAAAAGACTTTTGGATTATGACTTTATGGATATGTTCTGCTTGATGACATCAGACAACCAGGATCAAATTGATCAAATAATTTTTGTGGTGCGCTGCATTTAACACACATTAACATTTTTAATTGTTTTAATCAGACTTGAAGATTTGATTCATTTAAGTTTTTTCATTGGAAATGTCAGTAGCTGTACTGATACTGCGTGTTCAAATGCACTGCATTGTTGGATGCAATGCAACTGAGTTCTTGTTATAATATATACTTATTTGTTTAAGACCTGCATAAGTTTGATATTTATAGCTTCAGTAAAAGTTACTGTCTCGCCCTTTATTTTCATTTGTGGGCGAGAATATTCTAAAGGCCATGCCTGTGGCTTGGAAAGGTCACAGAATTCACCTTACTTAATAAACTACAATGTCTCTGTAATTATTTTAAGATTTAGCTACTAAGTATAGCGCTCATAAATATCAAGGGTGTCTGATTTATTAGAGCTTTTTCATGTGGTGGAGAAAAGGTCTTCACTACCCTCTGAAATTATTTGCACTCTTTAAAATGAAGACGGAATAAAGTCATCAACAAACAGCCTGTTCACTGGATTACTTACAAGGGGTTGCCTTTAGATGAACACTCCAGTTTGAAGTACTGTCCTTCCTGTGGCACCATTAAAGAGGGAACAATCTCTACCTGAGGTCTATCTGTGATAGAAGAAAAAAAACAGTAGAATTGAAAAATGAGAACTGGGACAGATAAGCAAATGTGGGCCTCGGCTTCCATTCAGTGCTTTAGTTATGCATGGAATGTTCCCAGTGAGACTGAAATGCTATTTACTGTAGAGGTTGGAAGAACACAAAAAACAAACAAACAAACAAACAAACCAGAAAAAAACTAATACAAATATGTAATAAAAATGCATGTAAAATAGAGATTAAAATAATTGTGGCATAAATAATAATTAAATCTTTTACATATTCATAAAGACACTGATATAAAGAATCATTCTTGAAAATTCTTTCTTTTTCCTGACCTTCTATAGCAATGAAAGGTGGCTAGGCCGGCACCCAACCCTCCTCCTTTTTTATCTATGTTTTGGGACTGGCCATGGTAGAGTGACTTTATATGGGTATATGTTTAAGGCCCTTGCCTAAGCACCCAATAAGTTGCAAGCTGGCGGTAGCAGGGCTCGAGTCCCTGACCCTCTAAACAGCAAGTCAGAACCATTATGAAACAAAATGAAAAAATTATGTCTTGTATGTTTGTATGTCTGTCTATACGACTGTATTTTGTAACAGCATCATGCAAAACTGCCTGGATAGAATTTTATGAAACTTTGCGAGTCCTTCGGTAATTGCCTAAATTTAAACCTGCACCATAAATGAAACCAAAATGTTGAGTAGAAGGGACGTTATGAGCCAATCAACCTGATAGTTTCCTCTGTATGTGGAAGACACAGGAACGACTGTAGTGCACCTACAAAGTGCCCAAATCCTCACGAAACACACTCAAAAAACGTGACACAGCATGGCTTCCTCCAAAAAAAAAAGACAAGTACACAATGAAAACTGAACAGTCAAAGATGAATGGACAGATCAATGTATGTTAATTCTTCCCGCGGGAATTTCAAAACAAATTTGTTTCATAAGTTCTGCAACCGTGGTGCTAATAACAAGCAGTAATGTGAAGCGCCACTGTGAAATAAAACACGGGTCATTAGAGCAAACATACTGTATACATGCAGTCTGAGGTGAGGGGATGTAAAATACCCAACCTAAGAGTGCAGTGTTATGTGTTAAAAATCTAAATGTTAAGAAAAGTGATGTTATGAACGGTTCTGTGTCAGATTTAATAATCTACTTTACACTAAGCTACTAATAAGCTGCTTGCTCAATGTTAACAAACACCTGCAACTGTGGATCAATTATACAGTAGTAATTAGAAAATCTTAACTGAATATTTTTACTGGGATTATTTAATATTTTCACTGCTGAAATACCAGCGCTGAAGTGGTATAAGTGAATTTTAATGTGCTTTTAATGTGTCGTTGGCTGAAGACAAAAGCACAAAGTGCAACTTAGCGTGAACTAAGATCCTCAACTTTACAAAATTTTATTTCTTTGTAATAATTAATAACTATATAAACGTACATACTTTCCCATGCAAATTTGTTATCTCATGATTTTTTTTTTAAACAAAAAACTATTGGTAAATGAACTTTTGGGAAGTTTGGAGGCTTTCAGAACATCTCTACTCTGAGAAGTTACTCACAATAGACCTCCAGCACTTCTGTGACTTGGTGAGGATTGGAGCTCAGGGCAACGTGCTCCACGCTACAGGTGTACGCAGCTCCATCATCTTTCCGGTCCACTTGGAGGTGTATGGTGCTCTTCACTGTGAAAGACCTGCCTGTGGCATTCACCTCCTTCACACCTGGAATAACACACACCAATGAGAGCATGCCGGAATTCTGCCCTGGGTTTATAGCCTTCTCTCTTTTTTTTTAAGTCCTCTTTTTGCTTTACAGACCGCATTGATTTCTTTTCCCTTATTCTGTTAGTCAAAAGAACAAAGCAGCAACGTGCAAGTCTACAAACCAACTGGGTCTTGGTCAAAAACATTTCCACACTCCACTGAGACGTTTCTGGAACATATTATAAAGTCAATGAAAACAAAAAAACATTTATAAAAAAAAAAAGAAAGACTGTAAAGCACCGCTGACCATCTCCCACTCATCAGAGGAGCATAGAAAGGACCCTGATACAGAACCAGTGTCCAGGATTTACACCAGAGACATTCCTATCCACTAACCATGAAAGCCATGGCTCAGCAAAATCATGAACGGCTGAGTGCAAACAGTCCCCAGGAGGGTCTTCTCCAAACAGTTCATTGCACAGTACTTGGACTTGCCCTTCCTTTCTCTCTCTCTCTCTCTCTCTCTCTCTCTCTCTCACACACACACACACACACACACACACACACACACACACAC
>JAQQZT010000003.1:10851293-10872496 GCA_030068275.1 Clarias platycephalus
CACACACACACACACACACACACACACACACACACACACACACACACACACACACACACACACACACACACAAGTGCAAACACAAATCTCCCCTGTCCTTGAAATTGTCATCCAAATCTCATCTTTGCCATCTAAACAAAATATTGATTTTGTTTCTGTCTTTTTTTTCTTCTCCCGACTCCTGACATCCTTTGCATCTAGATAAGCATTGGTAAACAAGAGGCGTCAAGGTTTGGCTCTGAGTGGGCAGCTTGCCGCATGGTGCCTACATGTATTGATTCACTGTCTATCTATAGGGTTTAAAATTGGTTTCTTCAGTTAAATCACCAGCAATTTGTCAAAAGAAATTAATCAATATTTCTTAAAGAGACAGCTTGACGTTTTGGAAATGAATCATTTTAATCTACGTAACCACAGAATTATTGAATTCACTACAATGTTGGTTTTGTGGGTGTGCACTACCCGACCCAGACGTAATGGATAAACATAAAAGCCAACAGGAATATGTCTAGACCGTGAATATCATCTATGTGCTTTCATGTTTCGTACATTTTTGTTCATTTCAATTTAGTTTAAAACTACAGTATACAGAAATCAAGATTTACATCCCTAATGAACAAATTAGAGGTGTTAGTGGCAGGAAAAAAAGAGGGCACATGATAGAAAGCTTAACGGAAACCAGACCTCCCAGGAACTCCTTAAATGGCCCAAACATGTCGCAAACGTGGAAATGGTCAGGTACTGTGCTTGAAGTCTTCTGTAAATGTCAACCGGTTTTACACTTTCAATCACAAGAAATTTCATCATGACTTCATCACCCCTTGTACTATGTTTAAAGCATACAGAATGTTTGTTCTGATCCTATTGTTCATATGAGTTCTGCAATGAGCATAGTTTTTTTATTTTTATTTTTAACAAACGATGCAAGTCTGCAGTATTCAGGTGAGATTAATGCCTGAGGTAGGAAGATGAGTCATGGGCATAAAAACTCTTTAAGCATATTTTTTCTCCAGGAATGTTAAAACATATATTCATAATTTCTAGTTGATCTAAAGCTTTGCAGAAACTGGGCAAGTTTTAATAATCTGTACTTTTTCTATTTTTCTGCATCAGACATTCACACAGCTGAACTCAATTCAGAAACAAAGATCATTTTATATTATGTTTTATATTTTTTATACTTGTTGCTCAAGGCGTCCAACTCTCAAAGAGACTCAAACTGAAACCTGAATATAACAAAGATTAAAGGCAGTGAGATCCATCGAAAAACTGTTTAGAATGAAATATGAAACATGTAAAACAAAAGATTGCAGATGTGTGTTTGCATTTTGTTAATAAAGTAAATGTAAATAAAATCCTTTCTGTTTACAGACTTTCTATTTACATGCTGTCGGCATCAGAAGAGCGAATGTGCAGATAATATCGCTTATGAAACCCACTTTAATTAGCGATAATAAGTCAACAATGTCATTTGGTAAACATTCTGACTGGTCTGAGACAGCAAGAGATTTTTTTCTCTACAATTACTCATTAATCAGATATTGTAAATGGCATAACTGCGGGAAACCTTTTGCTAGTTTAATACTTGCCCTTTGATTGTAATAATTTACATAATTAGTGTAAGTACACTAATTATGCTCAGGTTTTAAAGGCTTTAACTGGAGTACTGTTGATTTGGTTGCCTATACGTACTAGATCTAACCACTGATAGAGATTCCTTTGACCTTTGAACCTGATTCAGTTAAAACCTACAGTATTACAACAATAAACCTGGTATCCTTGCATTAAATCTCAAAAAAAAATTAAATAATCTTAAATCAGTGTATATGAGATACTGTATATTAGCATATAAGAAATGCAATGAGTAATAGGTGTTCTGTTAATATAAAAAGCTAATGCTGAAGAACAGAAAATTGTTCAAATTCATAGCACATTACTGTAAAAATCTCTTTTAATCAACGTATTTAACATAAGTGATAGATAACATACAGTATTTACGTAGTCTGTGCATGGCCCAAGTATGAGTTTGCTAATATTTGTTCATTTCATTCGATGTTGTTTATTCTATATACTGTGGAACTGCCTAAAAACACAAGCTGCAATTTTGCACCCCACCTCCAGAACAGACGCGCTTCACACTCTTGCTATTTGAGGATTATTTTCTTTGAGGTCCTCCAAAATGTCTTTCATTACAATATCACCACCCACTGCGCTGAGTTACACCAGATGACGGATAAGAAATTGTGTGGTCACTTGAGAGAGAGAGAGCGAGAGAGAGAGAAAGAGAGAGAGAGAGCGAGAGAGAGAGAGAGCACAGCATCTTGACTTATTTCACTGACATCTTTTAATTAAATACAGGCATAATACCTTGCAGCAGCATCTTGTATAATGAACAGGGTAAAATTGGCACAACTAAAATTAGGATACAGGAAATTCTTATCTAATTGTATACTTCTCCCATTGGAATCCATCTTAAAATAGCTAACAGTTTCCGGAATTTCTTGCACGCCCTGCATTGCAAGTTTGACCAACGGTAAAAAGTATTTGAACGTATCTAACTTTAGTATGTGTCAGTGTACTGTACAGTACACCAGCAACATCACATTGTCACATTGGGTTTTGACTATGGTGCTACAGAGCATATCCTTTCCTCTACACAATATTTGATCATGCATTCTTTTGAAAACTAGTGAGTGACATAGAGGCCGCATGTGATGCTGTGCCGCAGCATAGTAAAATGCTGGCATTTTTACCGCATGCTACGTGAACACCATTTCTGAGGCAGGAGTGCTTATCTCAGTCTCCGGCCATCAGTTTTTCATGCTCCATCAACCATTCAGCCTGCTTAAACCCTTAGCGAAATGCCTAGACCATATTTCGCCATCTCCGCGGGGTGGATGTGCCTATTCAAGTGAAAATAATTCCTATCCAGTGCCTTCAACTTTAGTGTAATGTACTAAAGCTCTGTTGTAATTTGACTCATAAACTCAAATAAAAGGCTCAAAACTTTACCTTGAACATATGGTTGGTGGTTTCAAAATTTCTGAGTAAAATGTCGCAGTTGCAGCGCTGGGCAGAACTATGCAATGTTATCTCGAAGTTTATATAGTCGATGTCATTGTCTTCATTAAACGTGGAAAGATAAACAGAAAACAAGGGATTCATACTGTAGGAGAAGGCCCTGATTAAATAAGACCCAAAATAACGAGTACTAATTTGCATGTGTTCATGCAATTAGTGGGTGTGCTGCAGGTGATTTACAAAGAATAATGGCACGAACAAGGTGACATGCAAAATAGGAGGAGGAAGCGATATGTAAATGAAGAGTTTGTTTTTTGTGCTCTTTGTACTTGGTAGCTGCACCAAATCCAGATTTCAGAGATTTCCATTTGGAAGTAAACTCAAACTCAAATACCAATTAAAGGTGGTGAAACATGTACAAAACAGACTATGAATGTTGTAGACATGCGGGTGCATTTTGTTAATAATGTAAATGTAAATTAAATCCTTTTCACATACTCTGTCTAAATGCTGTTAAATGCATCAGAGTAGTAAAATGGCAGCATTGTTCGTGCAATATGAAATCTTTACTGCAGCAATGACATCATCATTCTGAGAAACAGCTTGACATTTTTGAGACATTAAAGCATACTTTCAGTAATTTTACTCAGTAGTCAGACACAGTTAATGGCATAATTCTGCCATTTACCAATGGAAATAGGCTTCAGCAAATTAAATACCTGCCCATCGGTTGTGGTAATTTGCAACTGCTGCTCCGAAGTGACTTTCAGGCTTAGTAAATTGCATTGTGGGTGCAAAATTAATTGCTTTCCATAAATACCACCCTAGATTTTTTTTTTTCCACCTTAAGATGAAGAAACACCCCAAATTGTAGTTTTATTAAGGTAAATGGGCTAAACAACTATTTTGCTGATGTGAAAGGTGCTGTCCTCCAAAGACCTTCCATTTGTAAGTAAGCTTGCATGCTTTTTGCAGGTGTTAAATGTAGACCTTGGTGGTGTTACTCTAACACTGCTAGAAACTGTTGATTATGCACTACTACTTCCAATGTATCCTTAAGCCATGTACTAAACTCCAAATCCCAAGTTTCTCCAACTGACCTATCAATGGAATTGCTAATTCTTTTTCATGAATGTTAGAATCTAAGTGAATAAATGTCACCCTTGTAGTTCAGTGCTTTCTCATGACCCAGACTGGTGTAAAAATGTGAAACTATGCTGTATGTCTTGTCAATAATGGTTAATATACCTTGCACCTCTTTATCATTTCTGAACCATCGGATGTCGGCGGCTGGTTTGCTTCCAGCTGTTATGCAGGTGAGCGCGACATCCTCTCCCTCCTCAGCAGGTCTTGTGAAGCCAGTGATTTCTGGTTTCTCTGGCACCCCTGGAAAAAAAATAATTATATTATAAAATGTGTATCACATCATCCTGGGACATTACATCTACCCGTCAGCAGAAGGCATCGTCCCCTGAGTTCAAAATTACCACTTCAAAGTTACTTCCTGATTATTAGAGTATACTGTATAAGGAACACACATGCACTGTTTCCTTGTGAAGTCTTGCCAACCTTAGCATCTGTGTAAATAATGTGCCATGTATACTGCTAGTGCTATCCCTGTGTTTTGACCCTTGTCCTGACTTTTGGCTACTTTTTGGATTTTGCCCTTTGTTGAGATCTTTTCCTGTCTGACAATTGATTATACAGTACCAATCAGCCATACCACATTAACAGCACAACACACATTAACACTTATGATATACTGTACTAGTAAACTTGCGACAGAATCCAAGGCACCCAACACCCATTTAAACCTGTGGGGAGCAAAGGCTTGCCTGTCCTGTCCAATCAGACAGCACAACCACGCACCTAAAGGCTATGCTAAGGGGAATCTACACACTACATGGCATAATGCTTTGCTTTGTAACGTTTCGGCTGATAGCGTTTAAAAGCTAATTAGGGACCACAATATGTCCCTAAAAAAAACTATGGAAAATGACTGTATATACTGTAACATTGTGTTTTGTCAATAGTCCTTATGAATATGGTACTGGGAGTTTATTGTACACCCCAGGAAAGGAAATTATAAGCCTAAGCCCAGTTGATTTATCATGGAAACAGATCAGGTAAAAGATTACGTAGCCAAGTTACCTGTAAGGCATTAAAAACAGCCACCACAACACAACCGTGTAAAATGCAAAATGTTCTCTCTTATTCTCTCATATCTGTCCCTGCTGCTGCCAGAGGGATGCTTCCATCAGGAGCCTGTAAGCTCCATCAGGGCCAGCTTGACTTCCCTGAAGCAGACTGATGGGGATAAGTATGTGATCCATGACAGCATTTACCCAGAACAGTGAGGAAGGCTTTAGAGGTCTTGATGGGCATGGTGAAGAGTGAACAAGTGTATTGACCCTCATCTGAAAGAGTCACTTCACTGATGCTGATGGTAAGTTCCTTCCATGAGGCTCGAACCAGCTCAATCCGGTTGTCCCTCAGTGCTAGAACAGACAAACACACACATGTTAATGACAGTCAGTGCAGCTTTAAACCACTGCTTAGTCATAAAGCTGTACAAGAATTAGCGTCACTAATTTTGAACTTTATAAACACAAAGTGCTAATTACATATTGAACACTGATATACATGCATTGTTATCTTTTGTTAATTGGATACGGTATTTCAAATCGTTGCATAATCTGCAGAGAAACACTCTGTAGGAGCTAATTTGCTTTAAGGCCGCTTATCATCAAGGCAGCTCAGTTTGAACTCCTCCACTTTCCAATTTTTGCAATTTAGCCATTGTGAATATAACAGCACATATTCTCAAGGGCCCTCTGAGGCTGAGGAGTCCTACTGATACCGAGGAAAAAAACGACCAGCTGGATCCTCACTCTTGCTCAAAAGCATTATCATGTGCTTGTATAGTCTGCAGTTCAGAATTAAGAGCTCTTATTTCGATAACCTATAATTTCTTATAACCTCATTTCAACTCCCTGTTGTGTCCAACAACTCATTGAGCGTCATCCTTTGAAATGTATTGAATTTCCAGACACAGCTTTGTTTAATTGAGATTCCCTCTTTGATGCCGTTCAGACATTCTAGCGCTGAGGATATCGGTTCAGAGATGTTCGTTTCCCTGCTTGCTCATGAAAAAAAAAAAATGAAAAAAAAAAAAAAAAAGAGGGAAAATAATTGAGCATTAATTCTGTATCTCAAACACAACAGAGCTGCATTTAAGACAGCGGCTTTCTGAGGGAGGAATCTGAGGGATGAGTCTGCTTGGATACTGCTTAAGAATAGGGGGTTTACGTGAGATGGCAAGTGCTGGAGGGGGTTTAGGAAGCAAAGGCAGTCTAGGCAGATAAAGGCAAGAAGCAAGGTGATCAGGTGTGAGTGAGCTGAGCGCAAGACAGAGCTGCAGCGAAGCCCAGAGAGACAGAAACAGAGCCCATCAAAGCCTTGGAGCAGATGACACACTTCCACTGGCCCACATCCTTCTATCTCCCTCAGACACAGAGAGACAAGGAGACAGATGAGAGAGTAGCATCCCTTGTTGTTTCCAGAAATCACACAAACACATGCATACACCGAGAACAGAAAGTTGATGATAAGCCTAGCTGAGGCTCACATCGCTGTTTGTGCTGCTGGCAAAAGATAGCAGCTAAATGTGGAGGATAGCAGAATGTAGATTTCTTTTTTTTTTATTTATTCAAATAACACAAAGATAGCAAGCTGGGCAAGTGGTTTAGCAGAAGGTACAGGCCTTGAGATATATGGTGGGAAAAGTGCCTGTGGTAACAGAATGGGTCTTGATAAAACAGTTGTAGGAAATGCTGGATTTGGTCCGAATTCTAAGAATAGCTTAAAGATGTACCATAGAAATGGCTGTGTCTTGTTTTGACACAATGGGGTTAAGCCTAGATCATTATTGTAAATCCATTGATGAGGTATATATAAATATATACTGTATATACAAAAAGTTTGAATAGCCCTAAGGACAACTGTCAATTAATCCCAGGCCAACCATAGCTGGAAAAACAAAACATTCTTCCCACTATAAGGATTGAAACACCCAGGGTTAGCTGTAATCTGTCACAATCTTAGTGAAAAACCAGAAATCGACTTTTTTTTCCGATTCTGTTTTTTTTTTTTTTACAGAGCTTAAAAAAGTCAAAGTGATGAAATGGTTGGTATCAGGCATCCTACTGATTTCTACTGTACCATATACCGCATTGAGAGAACATCATAAATTCAGAGAGCTGACCTTGTGTACTCTACCACCGTCTCTCTCCTACTGAAGGTCTCAGTAGTCTCAAATCGGAGCCACCGATATCTCAGTGCTCCCTTAGGGCCTGGCTTACACGGAAACTACCTGATGCAGAAGTAGCCAGGCAAACTGATACAGTATGTTCCTCCATAAATGGCCCCTTAAATGTTTCCCCTTCTCAGAGCTGAGACATATTGATTTTACTTATACACCTTAAAGTCCACCCCTGGCTGAAATACAACCTGTGTTGAAGAAAAAAAAAATATCTATAACATGCTTGTGAGGATATAAAACAAGGACAACGTTTAAAAAGTGATATATTAAACATTGTCATCTTGTGCAAATGATGCACATCTTAGCGGAGAAGTGTCAAAGCTTCTCACTTCGAAATTTGGACTTGATTCACATTTGTGCTGCCAAAATCACACCAAAAAGAGCCAAAGGAGGGAGTCCAGCAGTGTGGTGGTGTCTGTTCCAGTGCAGCTGGCATATTGGTCTTGGTACTAATGTGTTTAGAGAAGCCAAGAGCTTCCCTCTGTGCAATTAGACTGCTTTAACTGCTGGCTGCAGACGGTCAGTGCATGTGCAGGAAATGAAGATTACTGGAATCCAAGCTTGTTGTTCTTGCTGGAGACAGAATGTGGTTACCCCAAAACACTTATAGCCAGTCAGCACTTTGCTGCAGGTGGCCAGTGATCATGGGTTACATTCAATAAAATTGGTTACATCCAATAAAAAGTTTGCATTGGAAAGGGCCTTTTTAAATAACACACACACCCACACACACATTTATTCTATATTTATTGGCACACAGAAATGTACTGCATCACAGACCTACTGTAGGTCGATTCTGGGATCGGGCAAGCTGGGCGTTTTTTTTTGTTGTTGTCCCAATACATTGGTGAAAGTTTTTAATAATGTGTGCATGCAAGGTGGCATCCCATTCACGGCAAATTTTGCTTCTTTGCTCAGAGTTTCTGGGATTGGCTCTGGATCCACCATGACAAACCAGTTATGGAAGATTAAATAAACAACCATTTCACACTTTTACTCATTTTGGCAAATCATTTTTCTCTGGCACACAATCTACTGTATAACAAAAGGTTTTAGCTTTGAAGTTTTAAAGCTACACCCTTTAGGCAAATCAAGACACGCAGCGGAGACATTTCATAGCAAAAATTGACGCGTTATAAAAACCCAATTGCATTGCCTCTTTCTGTCAGGTGATCAATGAGGCACCAATCCCTCCTTTGCACAATATTGACTGCCTCAAGTGAAGTGAATGCATTCAATGGATTGGAGAATCCTCAATCCATAAAAAAAGATGTTTATTCTGTTGCTGCAGTTGAAGTATTAATGGAGTGAAGGTACGTGTCGCCCATGATACTTTTTGTGAAAGGACGTACTGTAAGTTCTGTAGTATGATAAGTGATCTGGATGTTGTGCAAAAAACATCTTAAATACTTAAAAAATCAATCTGGGATACTGTAGAGTAAGCGCAGAGGTGAAGTTAGTTTGGAGTGCAGCCTTCTGTTTCTCTTCCCAATTGATACAGTATGTTTCTTTTTCCGACTACTTATTTTTCTAAGAACAGCAAAAAGTGGACTTCTCATTTTCCTGTCAAATTGGACATTGATAATGATATATATTAAACTTTAGTATCATGATAATTACTTTGCAGTAGCAGCAGTAAAAATTCATTAACAGGAATGTCTATAGTGATGCTATTCAGATCACCAAAAATAAGATGCCATTATTTAACAAAGATAAATGTATAATCATTGATATATGCTTTCAGTAAACATAAAAGAAGGAATCCCCTGTTTCAGCACTCAGTAACAGTCAGAAGTTTTCTGACAGAGAAAAGTTTTTACGACAGAGAACTTATTCTTTGTGTTCTCTCTGTAATAAGCTGCATTTTTATTGCGTTATAAACTTGTCAGGGAACAGGGAATGACTGTGCCTCTTTATGTTGGGTGGCATTATACCACCCCTTGTTGATTATTTTCCTCTAAAAGCATGCCCGGTCATGTTTTACTGCTTACTTACTGTGTGCCGGTAACAATAACTAACATAATAATTCTGACATATGCTTCTGAATACACTTGGGACATTCAGAGCCAAAAGTTAGGGAAAGAAAAAAAACTTCTCATCACCAATTAATCTCATAGGGTTTTCCATATAATGTATCTTTTCCAATGCACATTAAAGTGTCTTCCTAAAACATGCCTGTTACAGTATGTCAACTTACACCATTTAAACATAGCATCTATACAGTATAAAATCTTTTGTTATGGCAAATGGATGTAACCCGACAATATACAGTATCTTAAGATATGTGAAGTACCTCCTTTAAATTAGGCTTCATGATGTGATATAAATCATCCTTTTTGCAAATCCAAGCTGGGTCGGTCCCCGGGCTGCATTTCCACAGGGAATGTTGAGAACAGATTCCCTTTGGTGTGGCTCCTCTCAAAGTTTCTTCATGTCATCTCAGCAAGTTTTTTTTTTTTTTTGCCATGGTTGCATCTGGCTTGCTCATTAGAGATGTAGATCTAATCTGTGTTTCTGTAATGCTGCTTTGCATCACTCTTTATTTGATCTACAAAAATTACAAATATAAAAATCTAAAACTACAAATAAAACCAAATTTACTAAAATTGTGCTTATAAGCAGAACACTAGAGACATCAAGGCAAAAATGTGGTGGAATACAGTACAGTATGTCCCACTTCAAACACATGAATAAAGCACAAAAAGATGAGTGAAAGAATGCTTCATTCATGACTAACCTGATGTAGCAAATGAACATGCTAATCTATATGTCTGTAAGCTATGTAAATTTAAAATCTATGCTAGGATTAAATCAAGCACAGTATTTCATTATACCTGAATCTTGTTGTTAAATTATTATTGTATGACATGGAAGTTTTAAATGCAGTTATGTACAGTACTTGCCTCTATAGAATCACAATGCATCCAAATTGATTTGGACATTTGTATGATTTTCTTCCTGAGCCTTTTCAAAGTGCCATGCATGATCCTTTATCAAATTATATAACCAACTATCCTCTCAAATCTATGCATATTACTTCACTCTTTTTTATCTTAAAATGTCTAGTCAATAATATTCTCATATTAACTTGCGTGTCTAACAATGCATCTTTTAGTTTAAATCCAACCTGAATAACAGACCTAAGAGGCGTTTTTATCCATTAACTTATTAACCAACTATACAGTATAGACATAAAGCTGTAACAAACTTAATGGAATTAAGGTTTGCCTTTCTTAATGACAGACTTAATGCTGTTTACCAGAAGACTTTTTAAAATGTCAAACAGCACTTTATATTTTATTTCTCAATTGTTAATGGTGTAACAAGTCCATTAGGAATCCATTTAGCTCCGTGTAAGATAGAAAGCTTTAAAATAGCCAATTACCGTCAGTATGAGAGGAGGCAGTAGGCCATGATGATGGTTTGGGATACTAAATTCTAAATGCATATGAACAACAGAGGCAATAAAAATGGACATACGTTGTCGAGATAATAGTCAAGTGCAAGCGAAGGCTATACAGTAAGCAGGTTGAGGTATTTTGAGGAATGCAACTGTTGCTCTGATACCAAGATTCTAAGACATTGTTATTGTATATGCTACCATATAAGCAGTGATGGCTAGCAGCTAAAAACTGAATACAACAGTTCCACCAATGTTTATAAGACAAATACACCGAACGCTATTAAGAAAAGATTTCTTTCTAGTCCAAACTGTAGATAAAACCATTAATGACAGTTATTTACACCAAGTGGAACACTCCTTAGGTGAGATCACCTTTGGACTTGCTGTTATTCATTCCATTTCACTGATACATCAAAATTTATGATATATATAAAACCGTTTTAGATATTACTGTGTGTCTGGACTATTAATATTTGTAAATATATTAATAAATATACAATATATACTACATTCATTCTCTTGGTGATTTAATTTAAATTAGTTTCTCCCTATAAATGAGTCATGTTTAATGTCTAAAATTAAATTGTGCTTGCGAATAATGGGCTTATTTTGGGTGATAAAGAATAATGTGCTATTAGTTCTTGATAGCCATGGTGACTTTAGGTCTCTAAGAAACTCTTGCAAAAATAAACAAAATGTGAACCTTGCCACACATGCATAATTACCTGTCTGGTATACCACCAAATTAAAACTGTGAAAACATGGAATAATGCAGTACTGTGATTCAAGACAAGAATGTGCAGTGAATATGAATTTTTTAAATAACCTACTGTAGTAAAATTTAGTCATCATTTTAAGAAACTTTCTATTCGTTAACACTTGATCATTCATATACTAATTAAAATCTTGAGAACTAAAACTTTAGGTAAATTTTTAGTCAAAACAGATATGATGTGTCAAATCCAAACAGATAAGATTTACTTATGGTGTTCTGTACACCCTTCATCAAGTAAATCACTGTCCTAAATATATATATATATTCAAGTATGCCATGAGACCATACTAGTACAATTCTGACTCAATAATACTAACCTCTGCCACTTTGACAGTTTTTTCCCTTTCTTTTCCCCTACTGTTATTATTAAACATAACAGAACAAGTTGAGTTTCAGGGTTATTGAGTGAGTAGTCATGACATTCTTACATAAGTGTGTTATTACACAACCTTGACTGACTTGTCTCGGGTTCTTGATATTGAAAATGATTAAAGCAGTTTTTACACCACATGATATTTTTTGCAATTAGCCTTCATAAATGTATACAGTATGCATGTTCATAAGCTTTATGTAGGTGTCATTATGGCTTATGAACACTTGACATAAGTAAATTGTTGCAATTTTATGAAAGATATTGACACCGAGCTGGAGGTGATGGTGGAAAACACTTCATCCAGGTATATTTAGCTTTAAAAGACAACGTAAATGTGTGCTTGTTCTTGCCCTAAAGAGACTATTGTATGCAAATTTTTGTTTTGCATGGTAATTGAATTTTTGCTCATAAAATCTAATGCACCATCCATGGCTGTCTGAATCTCCTTGGCTAATGACCAATTTAACGAGTCCATTAATGCAGTAATTTTGAAGATAACAACATTCTAATTGCCCCAGGCCAATTAAGAGCCCACTCTGCATTCGACCTTTAGCAGTTGTGAGCTGAATGTTCCTAATGAATGCCAGGAAGCGTTTGAGTGGCATCAACATTTGAGATATGCTTTTAAAGAACAAGGCTTGACCCAAGCACATTCAGTGCAACTATCCTCAATTAGGTCTATGCTTTATACGGATTCACACAATGGCTTTGTACTGTGTTTCAGACCTTTTTATATCTCACTGTGTAGGTTTTCATCTGCATTTACAGCTACAGTACCTGCGTACATTATCTTAATCCTATTTTATCTTTAAAATTGCGTATCAATTATTCAGCACCTATAACACATCGCAATAACAAGCACTTTACATCTCTCATTAAAAAGTGTAAAATTTCAGGCAGGTTTCGCCAGTGTTGTTTTCCCCTAAACAGGACACGAACAGACAAACCAGTAAATCACACTGTGTTGTGCAACGTTCTAATTTGTGTTTTTTTTTTTCTTTTCTGTGTGATGAATCGTAAGTTGGCTGCACATTAATAGCGAAACACTAAGGGAGACATATGGAACGCATTGATTTTTTGCGCGGTGGTAAGTCATCATGGCGGTGTTTCTTTCAGCGTTCTCCCCTAATGGCTGTAAGGTAAGATGGATGTGTGTGCTCTTGTAGTACACACGCTAACCACAGTGCCGTGTCTTGGGCAGTCTGCGGACACCACGGTATGGATATCCTACTAATACATAATTTATGAGTACGGACAGAAAGGACCAGAGAGTAGTTTATTTGTGTCTCCATCTGATGAGCAAAATGGCTTGTAGGTAGAATTGATTTTAGTGCAGGTTTCAATGAGGAAGAACGCCTCCACATGTGTTTTGTAAGGGACACATGGACATGCATACAGTACATCCTGACTACACTTTGAAGCTGGCACTTTGCTGAGTAGGCTGTTGTCATATTTAGACCTTGTGTAGGTGTTGCCTCACCTAGTGTACATGAGTGATAGTCAGGCTAGAAGTATGGTACTGTAAGAGAATGAAAGAAAGTAAACTTGTCATCTTGTCCCCTTGTCATTACTATATAATAAAAGAGGTATTGCTTTACATTAAGGCTTTGTTAACTGACATAATTTAACACATGCATGATTAAAGCTTGAACCCAAGCTTTTAAAACACCATAGGTCGCTCTATCAAAGTAACTTTTGTATTAATTAATTATTTTTAAATAATATAGCAAATATACCAAATAGTGAACACCTGAAAAAAAAAAAAGGTGTTTATACTATCAATGACAAAAAAATAAAAAAATAAATACATTAACAGTGATCAGCATGAGCTCACACCTTTATTAAGCCAGCAGTTAACTTGCAGAATTCACAATTATGGTCAGAAGCAAGTTTAGTTGATAATTAAGCAAATTCTAAACATTTTTGTTACATCATGTGGCGATTTAGCAAAAATTGCTGAATAAGTCAACACTGGCCACGACAGAAAGGTGTCACTGCATCACTCACTCATCAGCTTTACCACTTTATCCTGTATTCAGGGTCGTGGGGGGCCTGGAGCCTATCCCAGGAGACTTGGTACACCCTGGACAGGGTGCCAATCCATCACAGGGCACACTCACATACAGTCATTCGCACACTATGGACAATTTGGGAACACCAATTAGCCTAATCTGCAGGTCTTTGGACTGTGGGAGGAAACTGGAGTACCTGGAGGAAACCCACCGAGCACAGGAAGAATATGCAAACTCCACTTACACAGAGACGGGAATCAAGCCTTGCCGGGAATCGAACCGGGACCCTGGAGGCGCAAGGCGCAGTGATAACCACTAGACCACCACTACAGGTTTTTGATTCAGCCTCCAAATTCCACAGACCCCAATCCAACTGAGTAAAGCATAACCATTGTAATGAAATGCGCTATTTCAATGCATGAACCTAAAAGGTCACTCATTCTGTGGAGCTACAGGCCAAATACAAGCTTTGCAGCTTACTGAGATGAAGTCTTAGACAGCTCATCACTATGTGAGAGAATAAACCTAATCAAGCAGGTCATCTTGTCTGATCCCTCTATAATGTAGCTAATGCATCTGAAGTGACTGTAAGCGTGTATGTGCCCCAGGCAAAAGTGTCCGAATTATAAAATGCTGAAATACTTAGCATGAAAGTAAATGTCAACTCTTTCATACTTGCTAAAATGGAAAGGACTTGGACAGAACCAGCATTGTCAAAAAGGGGAAAAAAACACATAATATGTTTGCTGACATTTTACAAAATGCTGATTAAATGTTAAAAAAAAAAAAAAAAGTGTTTTTTTTTTTTCTTCCCTCAAGAGCATAGGGTGGGAGTGCGCATCCCTATATCTGTTATTGACTGTCTTTTTGGAATTCATGTGCTGTTTGCTACAAAGCATAAGAGTGACTTAGGCTTTTTCAATTCATCTCCAGCAAACCGCCTCCACATCACGGAAATCTTTCTTTATACTTTCCATTTTTTAAATTGAATTTTGAACAAATAATTGAACAAATAGCTACTGTTATAAAGCATACCCATTAGTCTTCTTATAAAGTAAGTATTCATAATGAATGATAAATACATTTATAATGTGTTATACAGCGTGCACATCATATACCACCTGGAATAGGGGGCATTACTGCATTCATAACAGTTTATAATGCGTCAGTATATACATTTTAAATAATTTATAGAATGGACATAAATATATTTCCACAAGAATATTGTCCATACAGCGGGTTTCTTCTCTGTACATCAAGCTACAATGGAGAACCTGTGTTATAAGCCTACTACAGCGTAATTTTCAACAATGTTCATTATCAAGAAACACCTTTATTTTTGCGGTGCATGTAATTTGTTCTACTTGTGAGCGATTATATATGCTCGGTCCTAGGTCATATACTATAGTTATATGCCTTTGGCACACTGTAAACACATTTATAATGGATTATGAGTATATGATTAGGAAAAAAACATATTAAAAAAATGTGAAAAAGATCATTTGTCATTTTAGGATAAAAGTCAACACGGTGTTCCTATCTAAGGCATAATGGTGCCATTATAGCAATGCTATTTTATTGTTTTCAGATTTACAACTAACTATTTTCCACTTCACAGAGCAACAATCACTGTTTCCTAACCAGTGCTATCTTGAGCATGCATGAAGGTTAATTTCTGCTTAACAGCTGGTTGAATAAATAATGTATGGCATTCATTAACAGGGGGGCATTTACTTTGATTAGCTGTGTAAACAGAACATGATGCTTTTTTTTATTATTTTTTTTTTTAAACTCAGGCAGACACTAGAATTGTGCTATGTAACTGCAGTTACAACAGTTCATTGCTGTTCATGATTTTTATCATGCTCAGACAGAAGCATGTTAGCTCCTAGCAGCTAAATGACATTGGTGCACTAAACAGACACTTCAAAAGAGGATGGAAACAGACACAGACATGTCATTATTTTGGTAGGTAACTTAGCTCACCCATGAACCTAATGGATGGATGAATAAGGGTTTCTGACTCTCCGTCCTTTAGTAACATTGTACTATTGACATCCACACAGACATGATAAGGATCCTTACTATGGTCAAAACATTTAAATTCTTGACCTCTACATACTTTACAGGAATTTTCACATGTACGCATCTGTATAGTGTCATATCTGATACCTTGTATTCAGTCACAATTAATATACATTTTGTCAAAATTTTGATGCAGTAAGGGACAACTGTAAATGAACGTCAACAATGATATTTATTCCTACAGTAGGGTGAACTAAACAACAAAATGGTCCCACTTGCACTTTTCCATTAAGAGTATATGGCTCTGGTGATTGGTTGGTTGAAATTACTGTATCGGCATCAGGCTCTGTCAAAATGTCAGGCTCTAGGCCTTTATTTCAGCACACTTGAGCCAGCAGGCATTGAAGTGAACATAGTCAATAACCTAAGCTGATCATTTGAGCCTTGAGCATTGCTTACTGTGAAAGTAATGTTATGGTGCTAATGTGATGAATGTGCATATGAATATGATGATGTCACCCTCTAGCAGCATGAGCCAGAAATGTGCTTTTGACAAATGGAGATTTAATGGCATGCTGCTGAGAAATGTATATTGCATTCAATACCAAACATGGTATGGGAGACAAATACAAAAATAACATAAAAATAAATCATAATAAAAATAAATAAATAAAATATTTATATGGATTTATGATGTATTTATTATTGAAATTGAATTGGTTAAAACAGTAAGCATGCTCATACAAATGTTACTGATTTTAATTAGTTTTCATCTTGTTTTATAGTTAGATTTTTTAGTTAGTTTTTTATTTTATTTATTTTTTTAGATTTTTTTGTTTGCTTGACTCTTTTTTTTAATTTATAGTATTATTTTGCTTGACTATTATTGGCTTTATTTCCCTGACAATTCATTCATTCATTCATTTCTTTCATTTCTTTCATTTCTTTCTTTCTTTCACCATGGTCAAGATTACCATGCAGGTACAGAAAAGACAAGACTATGTTAAACAAACCTGACCACAGTCAACCAAGATTGGTGATCCTTCAGACGCAATCCATAGATCTAATTGTGGCTATTTTGCCGTGCTTGCTTTCCCTTCTTCTATCGCTCACGCTGTCCTTTCTCTTCAAGTGGCCTCTCTTATCGGCTAGAGCTCCCTCAGGAGCCTGCTCACCCCTCCAGCCTGCTGCTGACAAAGACCATTTTGATCCCACAGTTAGCACGGGTTTAAATATGTTTGCTTATATATCTTATGGTACCATTCGTATATATCTTTGCTCTTTTTTAGAGGGGATGCCCTATCATAACTTTGGCTATATTTTTTCCAAGAATTCAACTGATCAGCAGAAATTAAAGGAAACATATGCTATTCCTAAAAGCACTTACAATGGGGACCTTTGAGGCAAATACACCTTTGGGAAAACTGGCAGGTTTTTTACCCATATGTGACTGGAAACAAAAAAGGCCTAAATAAATCATGCTGCAAAGTGGGTGACAGAATAAGTCTCTAAAAGACAGCGCAAGCAGGTTGTGTATTTCTGCTGCCTGTGGGCTTGTGGGTTTGCCAGCACAACAAATGGCAATTCTCTGTCCTTGTATGTCAGTGTATACTGTGAGGTACTTCTCTCCTCTCTGGACCATTCAATTATCATCAGATTCCACTAGCAAAAAGGACAGTCATCTCAATAAGTCTCTGGCATGGGCAGTCAGCCTCTGTGTCTCTGTGATATCGATCACAGACCTGTCAGTTTTACTTCACCTTAACAACAGCAAATCTGTCCTCATGCCTACACAAGAGAAGGCACTAATGGTTAGTTGCCAAGCAGGCATTGCGCTGAAAGTTTAGTACACTTGCCAGGTTTCAGAAGCCCTTGAGACTATATCAGTGTGGTTTTGAATTTTCTTGGACTTGGTTTCCCCTGGACCCCAAGGCTAGTGAGGTGGCTGAGCTTTCATCTCATGTCTGGATCGTTTAAAGAAATACAGAGAAAAGAAAAGTGACCTCTGGTGAGTGTGTGTGAGGACCAAGTAAGATGGAATTCTGCCAACAGGCACTCACACATATGACAGAACCTTAAAATCTGATTGATATCTGGCCACCAGACTGTCGACAAAATTATTGGTCCTTCAAGGCATTAAAGTGTTTACGACTAAAGACATGTTAGATGAACCTCCTGAAAATGTAGCGTGTAATGTATGTGTGATGGCAGTTCAATACGTCTGAACATACGAATAAATACAAAAACCAGTCCCTCCTCAAAACCTTCATCTGTAGCTTTCCATGCACATTTCTGTGTATGGACTTTTAAAATTGATCAGGTTGCTTTGTTGGTCTTTCCAATATTTTGCGTCGCAACGTTTACCTTAAAAAACTTCAGCTTTATTTTAAAACTGTTGGACTGCTATAGCACTGAAGCTATACACTTTGGTAATAAACACGTCACTTTTTTCAACCATTCGAATCATATATTTCCTGTGGCACTACAAAGACTTGAGCATGCATGAGAAGGGATACTTTCTTTCAAATATGAGAAATAATTTTTGCACTCACACAGATACACACACAAAATCTTAAATGTCAGTGCAGCAGGCTAATGAAGCTGCTCTTTTCCACTGGAGAAACAGCCCAGTTTTTTTTTTCTTTTCGTCAGAGAGGCCCAGCCAGTGCATGCTCCAAATTACTTCCTCCAAAACATTGAAAAACTACCTGCGTACTGGTGTAAGGGCAATGAATCGAACAGATTGAGGGCTGAAATTGTCTTGCTGGGAAAATGACATTCAAAGGTACAGAGATAATTGGGGAAGTTTTTTTTAATACTTTGTACATAAGACATGAAGATCTCCTTGACTTTTAAAGCCGAATGACAAAAAGTACTTATTAATACATACCGTAAAAAAATTTGAACTGAAATTCAAACACACAACATGGAAGACTTTTATTAGGTCGTGTTCAATATATTTATTTTATTAAATAATTTTTTTTTTTTTTAGTTAAAACTTTGTCATTTTGACTCACATTTCAATGGTTTCCTATATAACTTTCAATGGCATTTGACCTCCTGCGGATAGTTTTGCCAGTGGGATCAAATCACTTGCTTCGTCTCTACCTAAAAAGAGTGATGCAGGAGCACTTTGGTATTTTAGTCTCTGACTTAAATTAGACTCTCACTCACTCGTCGTCTATACCGCTTTATCCAGTATACAGGGTAAATTAGACTTTTAAAATTGAAATAGGCCAATGAAGTGTGAAATTTAACACCACAAATAATTTAAATGATAATTGAAAACTGGACAGGGATTTAAAATGCTACTTGTTTTTCCGAGGCAGGGAATGGTTGTCATCGTGGCACAAGTTTTCAACAAAGTTGGAAGTGGGTCTCAGAGGGAAAGGGCTGAATTCGACTGATCTACATATTGTCCCACATGACTAGGTTCTTATCTCTCTACCCCAAATGGCACGCTTTCCATGAAGGTTTTCAGAACAAAGGCTTTTAAACTGACCCAGTCACACTGACCTTTCTTGTCCCCAAAGAAAAGGGTTTGCTGTGCAGGGTTTGACCACTGGAGGGAGGTGTTATCGTTGTAATCCACACGGCAGGTCATGTTGGCTGTGCTCCCCTCCACCACTGTCACATTCTGGGTGACAGGGAACTGGCCCTGACTGCCTGCAATGACATGAGAAAGAGAGAAGAAGACATGGAAATAAATTAACCTCACTGACTACAGCAAGTAAAAGCTTGCATTTTAGAGCCCAGGTCTATACTTATATCTGTTAACGGTCCTGTAGAACACAAATATCACTCTGTTAAATTATTCTCTGCTGGAAAAGGAGGCTGAAAATTAACATCCACAAAGAACTAAAAATATAATGATTGATGTTTCAGAGTGTATAAAAACAATTTATTTTTTCCCCTACAGATAAAGAAAAAATATATAGTAAATTTGTCTGTATATGGGTGACACCTCAGCATGGGAGAGAGTTCTGTGCAGAACTATCATTCTTAGAAAATTATTTCCCGTATACAGGAGGAAGTGAACAGAGCAGTTTTTTGGCAAAGTGGACAGTTTATTATTAGTTAACTGCTTCCAATATACAGTAGGTGTTACCTAATAAATCAATATCACAACCTATTATAACTGTGCTCTTGATCTAATCTATTTACAGTAGATAACAAATGTAAATTTCATGTAAATGACAACATGATTCTATATCATGCAAAAGAAAAATACATATGAGTAACAAAACAACTATGTTAAGATTGTAATGTACTGTAAATTATACTAATAGATTTCTAAAAGAGTTGTAAACATCAGAAATACATTAGCTTAAGGGTCGCAATTCAGAAAATACTCACAGTATTAGAAAATAATATGAGAGCACTACTGTACATAAAGCACAATAAACTGGCAACATTGTGAAATAATATTTGTACCCACCACTTACTGTACAGTATACAGTATGGACCTTTAGTAGCAATATAGTGATAATAGTAATAAAGCCTTATTTTGTGAGTGACATTAGATTCTGAATTTTTTTGTGTTATGTGTTAATGCAAAGAACCTTGTTAAGTTTCATACTGTATACAAGCCATTAAAAAAATGACAGGTAATCCATCTGAAATATATTGTGAATGTGGGCCTGTGACTTGCAGCAGAGCAGAAGAATAGTTAAAGGAGAATAGGGTTACAGTAGGAAAAAGTGTTACTGCTTTTATTGGGTTTTATTTTATTGTATTGTATTTAATAACTAATTCCGTTGATTAAAAACTTTTTACAAATTTTACTTTTATGTCCTGGCTGACAAAAACCCTAATACCACTCATGATAATCCTCAAAGCTTACACCAGCCAGAAATACCACACTATACTATAGCGCATATCAAATCTATAGGAAAATTAAATGCAGACACAACGTCTGCACGCATAGTCGCCAATATTTCACTTCACAGGAATAGTGGCATTAATCCTTCTTTTATTTTCATGCACTGTCCTCTTCCTCTGATGCTCGATCAGCAGTAATTGGAAGCAGGGCCTAATTAGAGCTAGTCATGTTTGCCTGGCATCTTCTGGTGCTGCAGCTGGATGCTAAATTGACACGAAATCCCAACCACGACAAACTTCGATCTATGCTGGAGACTGCTTCTTTTCTGTTCTGGGAGAGAGAGGAGATAGTATAAATGTGTGTCTTAATATCAGTATATCTGTGTGTGTGTGTGTGTGTGTGTGTGTGTGTGTGTGTGTGTGTGTGTGTGTGTGTGTGTGTGTGTGTGTGT
>JAQQZT010000003.1:10890014-10905005 GCA_030068275.1 Clarias platycephalus
CACACACACACACACACACACACACACACACACACACACACACACACACACACACACACACACACACACATGAACACCTAGTGCTAATCCACTCCCATCTTGAGATTAGTTAATTTTACTTTCTTGGCTCCTGGCCATGGATGGCTGTGGGATCTAATTATTATCGCAATTTCGAAAGCAGAAGATAAGTGAAACGCTTTACTTTTTGCACTGGGGCTGTTCACACACCTTTTCCACGACTCGTTATACTGTTGTAGGCGAGCTAGCACTTTTATTTACATTAATGTTTTTTAAATGTGTTAAACGTAGTATTTGTTTTAAAGGTCAAATTTGTATTCTTTCCACTTTTGTTCCTGATAGCGGTCAGTTTGGACTCCCCGATGATCTCCAGCGGGTTTTAGTGTTCTTCAAAATACTTAATATTGTGTGAAGGACACTGGACAAAGACCGGTGGTGGGAAAAAAGTATTAACACAACGTGTTTCATATTAGATCTCCTTGTTCACAAAACAGATGATGTCATTAATCTAATCTAGTCTGTCTGACTAAAGAGTTGTGATAATTAAGTGTAAAGAAAAAAAAAAAAAAAAACTAGTGGGAAATGGCTATGTGATAATGGTATTCAGCTTTGAAATACCTGTTGGACAAACTGTTAGACAGTAGCAGTCAAGAAGACATGCAGACATCTCTTTAGAGACTCTACAGTTCTGAAGAATAAAGGACTTATTGTTATTTAGCCATTTCATTGCATAAAAATAACAAATTATTTTTTTATTACCTTTATTGTTAAAATTATTGAATAGCATTGAATTTAGATTTTGTCTCAATACTTTTGACCCACCCACTGCACTTCATTTATTCATTTATCCACCCCATGTGTCCTGTGTAGGTTTAATGGGGGTCATGTACTGTAGCCTATCCCAGGGAGCTCAGTACACAAGCACAATGGGGGGAAACTGGAATTCCTTGAGGAAACTAAAAAAGCACAGGATGACTATGCAAACTTCTTGCACATAACCTGGAGGCGAGATCCAAAGCCCCAAGTCTGAAGATGCAAAACGACAATTCTACCATGTCCGCCCAGAACTGGTGTGTTTCAATCTCACAAGAAGATTTGCAAACAAGATTCATCATTAGGTTTAGCAGTTGAAAGTCACAGTTGCCATAAATTTCTCTAGTGCTTCATGTTTTTTTATGGTTTCATTTATTCCCATTTGAGTGGTTGATGAACACAATATTGTTCTCCTACCAATGTGGCCTTTCTAGCTTTCACAGGAAATTGCAGCCAAGATGGATTTTGTATGTGATCATAGCTCGTTCAAGCTTAATAGCAGGATCCCGCAATAAGATCATAACTTGGAGATAAACACTTCAGACGTAATAAAATAGTGCTTTTCTGTTTACTCTCACCCACTTTGCGACAGCTGTTTGAAATTCAATTTGTGCAGATATGAGAAAATCCATAGGTAATTATATAAGAACCAAGACTCCATTACAGTTGCTTATGACTACTGTAGAATAAATCAATCTAAGTTAATGACTTGTCAAGAATGTCTTTGATTTATCTCAGGTTGACAGTACTGAAGAGTACAAAACATCTCATTTACCCCAAAACCTTACCATGAATAAAATTTTGATTAATTACTGTATGAATTCTGTAGTCAAAAGGCAATCTTAAATAAGAATTTACAGTCAAATGTTGCATTCTATTCAACATGTATTGGTTAATCCAGTAAAACAGGTTTATTATAAATATGATGTCCTTCCACACATAATATTCAGAATTGGAGGTTGCTTAATAAAGAATAAGCAGATTCTGTTCAGACATATGCACACACAAAATCCAGAGCTTTAGACACACAAATGCCCCTATTAATGCAAAGGCTGTGCACTATCCTCCTTGCTAAATTATCACCATGGGTGGTAAGAGTCAGCGGAACAAGGAATGAATTTCCCGCCTCTTAGAATAAATCCCTTGAGTGCTTTTCTCTCTCCTTTAAAGAGAAGGGCACAGGCACTGCAATGACACACCATTGAATTGTAATAGCTCAGTGGTTTAAAAGCACTTTAGACACCCCCTTAACATGGAGACAGACCCAGACACATTTCCCAAAAGTGCCGTTTCGGCCACTGCTAAAAGCCTTTTAAGGCGAGTTAAAGGCGGAAGCCTTCACACAAACCCTCATTTGAAATTACTGGGAAAGAAGGTCACATGATGTGCCCCCTTCTGCATATCAAATACATGGCATGATTAAAATTCACCTAAGCAAATGTGAGCACTAAATCTACATATCTCAGGTTTTAATCATGAATTATGATTTGTTTTTGGTTAAAAAAAATTAATTAATTAAAAAAAAGACACACCTTATCAATGATCTGCGGTCTTTTCTCTCCATTTCCTTGGATTTTTAAAAAACATTTTTTACGAAACATACTTCTTGGCCTACAGTATGTATGGACAAACAACGATAATAGACTCAGTTTTCTGCCTGTAGGTTGTTTATAACTTTGATTGTTTGCTGCCTAGAGGTGCTGAGATGCATATACTGGCAATATTTCATTATGAAACAGAAAACCCAGTATGATAGGCTTTAGGCATCATTGTATAGCTTTAGACTTCATCATACAGGTTTCTTTTAGCAGTAGGAATAAGAAAGAAAATCAGACAGTCAAATTAAATCAGCTTCCTAAAAATAGGCATGCAAAACCTGTGAAATTAAAGACTCAGGAATGATGCCACCCCAAAAAAATAATAATAAAATGAATATTAGCTCTAGGGTTGTTCATCTCAACATTCTAGCACTGACTCATTCAAAGGAATCCTCTCTACGCAGGCCTGAAAACATGGATATATTATTCATGCAACCACATAGCGCAAAATGCGTCAAAAAGAGCCTTTGTTGTATTGCTGGGGATGACCTGCTGCTGTGCTCAATTTCACTCAACTTATCAGCACAACTCCTTTCATATCCCTAGAGGAGCATGAGGTGCAATTTACTGAAAGCAGTAGGGAAATATGTGAACGCATATCGTAGAGAAACTCTTTTTCAAAATGTCCACATTTTTTCTCCCATTACACAGATGAGTCGAGACTAAAAAGCCACTAGTAATGCATTAATACTTGAATATTTACTTGGGGACTGTCATGCTTAAACCAGAAACATACTGTATACATGTTGAAACTAAAATTGATGTTAAACATATATATGTAAAAAAAAAACTAGATACACTGTACAGTATATCCAATTGTCATGGCGTGCATTAGTGATCGGTATGCACTCAATTTTTTCCGCACCTTACTCATTCCAAAGGCTCACTAATGTATGCAGGCAGTGTGTGTGTGGGGCGAGGCCACTAGATCGGGCACAGCTGGCGAGGGATAATTGTTAATGGATCTCGGGCTTGCTCCACTTTATAAAAGGTCCAGAAGTGAGAAGTGTTCGAGAGTGAGAAGAATATGCGGCGGACACCGAGTGCGAGAGTGGCATGCGAGCGGGACAATGCCACGCGCCCCAGGGACTTCAAAGGCAGGTGGATTGAACATCGCCATTTAATCGCCGCACAGAAGACAGCGGCCAAAGGACTGCATGAGCTGCCGTGGAGCTTTCACTTTCGCCAGTCTTGGTGATCCAGCCGCCGAAGAGGAAAAGGCGACTTCATTTGCCATTAGGCCCCTGTTCCCAGTCAGGAATGTCGCCCAGACGTTGGACGTCATGAGGACTCCGGCCTGAGGCCGTGCTGAAAGATTGCTGGGTGGTGCCGGCTGACTGTGACTGCGACAGCCACGTTGAAGAGCCCGCAGGAGCCGCTGCCCACACATGCCCACTCTGCCACTCTGTCACCGTCTGCCAGCTGGGCACTGCCTCCGGACCCACAAGTGCACACCCTCGCTTATTTTCTCCCCTTCTTTCCTTCCTCCCTTCTTAAAATCCTTTCCTTTCCCCTTTTTCCAATAAAACTACTCACTTCGCCTGAGCGAGTCAAAGATCTTACAAAATATATGTCCATGACGTGACGTGACATGAATCAGAATAGTCAGATTGAAATTTCTGCATATCACTGTGGTCATGTGTCATGGCCATTTAATAATGTGCAGTCGAAAGTCAGCAGCAGTGACCATGTTTAGTAGAAGAAACAATTAGCGAGAGCAGAAAAAAATCTCAAAAATGTGTTCATGATGAGCGCTTCAGGGACAGGTGTGTACAGTATATAATAAAGAGAGATATGGATTACAGATGTAAACGGTCATGACAGACAGATTCAATCTGAGCAAAAAATTTTAATTGTAGCAACAAGCTTGTAAAGTGAACATAGCCTCACTAAATTGAGGTCATCCAATTGCTACTGCGAGTCTTTAAATTAATTAATTGAACTCTAATTTAATGCAAAAGTGTCTGTGATTCAGCTAGGTTCATATGTCTCCACTACTTATCAATAGACATTTTAATTAAAGTACTACTATGGCTAAGGAAAATACATCGCAACGGACACTAAAACATTTCAGAAAGGCTATATACATATTTTAAAAGCTTTTTTAAATTGGTCTGTTCAAAACACAACACTAACACCGAAGCCAGGGGAATCGATTAACATTTATTAGCAAGTTATATACCAGCAAACTGGTCACAGGATCATGGATCAAGGCTCATCTATCCCTGTGGGGACCAAAGGCTAAGCCACCTGGTCTGATACCGCAGAAAATATAATGTAGCAATAATTGCTAAAAAAAAAAAAGGATGCTGCCCATGATAGAAAGGTATGAGAACACCCAATGCACCATAGCCTGCTGTATACTGGGCTTAGTATCCAAATTCCCCAGTTTTCAATGCAATTGAGCATCCATAGAATACAGCTGACAAACAAATCCATTGGGGCATCACCATGCAACCCTTAGCACCAAAAGGATCCACTGATGATGCCCCGCTGTCAGACACTAACTCCAACGGGCACATTAAACAAAACAATTTACATATCTTACCATATTTGACAAAAAAAAATGGACACTTTGAAAGACATTAAATGCCATCTCCAGGCTTACATACTCACTGATCATGGCTTTGAGTCTCAATATACAGCGTCGGCGCTTTCAGACAAATGGGAGATCTGAGTTCTCTCAAACTATTTAAGTTCCAATCAAGTTCTTAGGTGCATTTAATGAAATTATAAAATTGAGTAAATATGCCGTTTTGTTTTGGAGTCATTAAGTGATCTGGCTTTCAACATAAACAAGATTAGACTGCACATTTAGAAGAATTACTACATGGTCACAAAATGCTATTCCAAGTCCTTGATTTAATTAAAGCTTTGCAGGTTTTGGTTCATTTGATGTCTTAACTAAAGAAAAAGTGTTTATGACTTGAACAAGCAATTTACAGGTTAGGTAGAGTTCATGGGTCTCTGGAGACTTGAAGATTTATGTCTATTAATAGACTTTTTAATTAAAGAGTTAACATGGGGATGTGAAATAATGTACAGTATATTACCCTTGCCACCCACATCATCCATCCATATATATGTGTGTGTGGGTTTTTATTAAACTTATCCATTGAAGTATGCCTAACAGAGGTTTTACTGCCACAATGGCAAATTAAGCAGCGCAAATAAAATAGTACTTTATTTTAATGCTAATGAATAAGTAAATGTGGTAGAAATAATCTTATATTAAGTTTATTACACAGCTAAATAGTTTATTAAACAACTAATTCCAGATCCCGGAACACAAGGAGCGATGCTTAGTAATGTTGTAGTTTCAGATCAGGGATTCTGGGATTCTGAAGTTTGGAAAGAATTATGTGTTTGTGCAGGTGTATACAGTATATTGGAACTGATCCTGTTACAGATAAATCAGCACTGAGATTTTACTATGCACTTTTTATTATGAGTAATAATAATAATAATAATAATAATAATAATAATGCTGTAATAATATTATTGGCCTTGAATGTTGATTTTGACAGAAAATGCTATTATATGGAAATCATAGGCATTGGTTAAATGAATACAATTTATAAAATAGTGAATAATTAAATTAAAAAGGTAGAATCTCATTTGAACAGTCCACTTTAAACTCAAGAAACATTCAAGAACCTTGTCTTTAGACACTTATGCAACTGGATGTAACAACATATCAGCAGATGGCTACTGTATTTAATCTGGGTAACTTTTGCTGAGATACAGTAGTTTACTAGTTGAATGCTGAAATACTCTCTAGAAGAGTTTATATAGGAGTTTATATGTAACGCCCCCTTGACCTACAGTAGTATTAGACCCTATAAAGGGGCGTCCGGGTTCTCTTACCCGAAAATCCAACTTAAAAAGTTATACTAATTTTGCGTTCTTAGCTTAACTTAACTATTAGCTATCTAGCTACTCCAATGTACAATAAACCTTAAATGCAATACTCAAAATATATTAAACACAAAAGTTTGCCACTCAGTATTGATCTTTTGAATGATTGTATTCTTAATAAAAAATATAAACGGCCAGATAAGTGCTTATAAAACATAAATGAATTCAATGAAAACAAATAAAATGTATATATTAAAGCATTCCCATTTGTTATCCCCACAGAAAAGAAAAGGTCAATTTGGTTTATTTCTCAATATTGTTGTTGGTCTTTCGGCTGCTCCCGGAAAGGGGTCGCCAAAGCGGAATACCCAGTCCGCACTACAACTTGGCACAGGTTTTACACCGGATGCCCTTCCTGACGCAACCCTCCCATTTTATCCGGACTTTTTAGTGTCCTGTTTATTTCTCAATATTACTCAATTCAACTCAATATGCAAATACAGTAAAACATCCAACAGTTTCTCAGTCAAACTTAGTAGACTGACTATGGGCCCTTTTTTAAACTAAGCCAGCACTCCATTTCACTTAAACTCTTAAAGAAAATTTAGTTGCAGGCCTGAATCGTTGATCGTGAGTGGTGAGGCCTTCAAAACTAAAAAGGCCGCTTCACGCCAGTGGCACAACACAAAATAAAATGGTGACTCCCCATGTTTTTTTTCCCAAGCGCATGCACTACACTCTTTTAATTTCACTTCTAGATATGACCATATATTTTAAACATAAAAATAATATAACCTGTATAACAGAATAACATACTTTACAAACAAGACTTACACATCAGATAGTATATATAAATACATGCCATCTACATTACACTGTCATACTTCAAAAGCATTTTAACCCCTTCATTCCTCAGCAGGTTACATCTAATAATAGCAAAATGTCTAATAAAGAACTCTGTATTTGCAACCATGACAAAAAAAAAAAAAAAGTCCTTGGCTATGAGATTTGTTGTTTTGTCCTCACTGTGTACATTAAATATATTATCCCAGTCGGCAAACACATTTCCTTTCTCTAAACATCTTTGCAATGATTTTTTTCTTTCTTTTTGCATCTTCCTGATGCAGGTTATAAAACAAGTAGTTCACTGTGTGCTGTGCTGCTATGAATAAAAATTAATACTTCAGACATAAAATCTGCCTGTCCCTCATTCCCAGGCAAGATATTTTCCACCCCGTTTAGATTATTGACTCAACTCCATCAATCACAAACCTTTTGCGTTTACTGAGAATGCTGTAATACAGTGGTTCCTGACATCCTAAAGAAGATTTGCAAAGTCTATAAAGAGGACTAACCAAACAGTGCTACAGTGGGGGAAAAGAGAAAAAAAATCCAATCTAAAGGCTTCTACAGTGGTTTTCATTGTGAAACAATGTGTGCATTTTCTTACCACTGGTTAAGACTAGGTTATTTATAAAAGAGAAGAGAGAAGTGAAAAAGAGCTGATCCAGTTCATAAAGGCGTCTCCTCAGGTCAATTTATCAAACATCCCTGGTTTGCTTTCTAGCTGACAGATGCTATGTAAATGCACCCGAGCTCCTTCGGGAGATAAGAGGAGTCTGATTGGAGCATAGTTTATTGGGAACTGTGTTCGACATAAATCATCAAGCTGCAAAGACACAGAAGACAACTCACCTTTCGCTTTGTTTTTTGTTGCCGCCTCTGAAAAAAGAGAGAGAGAGAGAGAGAGCGTCAGACAGATTGTAAAAGCAGAACATTCTTCTCTATAGATACATTCCTTTAATCTAGCCCTGTTTATGTTAAAGTGGTATTCCTTGACATCTTGTCTTCTTTCTGTCAGGCATTTTGAAAAGAGCTTGCACTAGAATGCATATGTCTTGTCCTTTCATTATGCCAGGCCTTCTGTTTTGCATGCATTTCTGCCATACATACTTGGTGATGAGGAGCATAATGGTGATATTTTACAGCAAGCGCCATCTGCATAGAGTTCTTTGCTGAATAATTAAGTTGAACCTTTCAGAGTCAGTGTGAACAGAGAACATCAAAGAATGAAGTGAGCCTAAAGAATGAAATGACACTGAAGTTATCGTTATGTGGGAATGCGACAGAAGAATAACACAATAGGGTATTTTATCATAGTTCCAAGGACTTTTCATACTGCCTCACAACCCACATACTCCAACGACTAAGAGCAAAGTAGATATGCATTAGACACAGTTTCGCTAATTATAAAAGCATTATCTGTTTAACACAATGATTTTTTTGACATGAGACATTTTTCTAAAGTGACAAGACAATGATATAACACTGAAATGCTTTATTTCTGTAAAAAAAAAAAAAAAAAGTGCAGTAGATCATAGCGCTGGGCGATATGACCTGAAATCCAGAGAACAATTAACGGAACATTTTACCTCAGTCATGAGTAATAAATGATTCTTTTGTTTTGTCCCTTTTGTACCCTAAATATGGTCAACTTTAAAAGCTGGGATATTTTTTCCCTAATTACTGTAAAGAGTTCTCCTCCATGTTGCATCCATGAGTAGATGGGGCAGAGTTATACTGTACCTGTAGCTCCACACTAGGTAATATGGTTTTAAGGCAACAGAACACACACAATGAGGAAAGCATTAAACACATTTTAAATAGTATTAACAGATTTTTTTTATCCACAATTTATGATTTATGATATATTAATGGTTTGAGTCATACTGTACATACTGTTTAAGTGAAATTAAAACTTGCTCTGCAAAAAGACATAAATTTGACATTGCCAGATGATACATGGAACTCAGTTCTCAAGCTTGTCAACTCAACCTCCTTATGCGCCCATACACAGGACTCATTTTTCCAAACTTAAGCTTTCTCGTTTCTACCCAGTTGTCGATCCTTGCTGTGATAAATGTAAAAGTGGAGACACAACTCTTATTCATATGTACTGGACATGCCCGAATTTGGAAACATTCTGGAGGGATGTCTTTAAAACTTTGTCGTATATATATTGAAATGCAATCTTGAACCAGACCCTCTGATTGTTCTTTTTGGCATCACTGGAGAGGAAAATAAGTGTCTAACAGCGTTTATTGTCTTTAGCGACACTCCTGGCCAGGCGTTCTCTTTTATTCAAGTGGAAGGATGACACGTCACCCACTCACGCCCAGTGGCTCAGAGATATTATTTCCTGTTTGTCCCTGGAGAAGATTCACTACTCAATCAGTGATTCAGACTAGAAATTTCAACAGGTGTCCTTCGTATCTGATTGGTAGTGTTTTTTTTCCCCTCTTTCTCTTTTTCCTTTTTTTGCACGCAAAAAAACTCAGACTCCAGCTCCATGTTTTTTCGTTTCTTACCTTTCCTTTTTTAAATATACCTGGTGTCTAGTCTTTCTTATACATGTAAAGCTGGCTTGGAGTCAGGGAGGGCTGGGGTGATTGGTATAGGGGTTTATAAGGGGTGCGCATTGAAACACCACATGTTTACTCTGTTATATCCCGATTTAAAATAAATAAAAATATTTATGAAGGCGAAAAAAGTATTGACAGAATTTTTAAAAATGAAATAATTGACATTGATTAGAGGTTCGGAATACAGGTTTTGATTAATTTTCGATAAATTGCCCAGCCCCAGAAGATCATTCATAAGACGTCCACCACTCCTCCCCGCATCCCTCCGGTCAAAATTTAAAGGACTAATATCTTTAGAGAATAGATTAGATCCGAGTCTAAAGCCCTGAGCAGCACTCATTACTCAGTCTGCACGGAGAAAGAGCACTGGCATGCCGTTTAAAGATTCATTGTTTTTGACACTCGTTAATCTCTCCTGTACCTATGCCCTTTCCATGTTCTCTTTTACATTTAGTTGTCGGAATGTAATAGTGCTGACATAATCAAACTCCATGATAAGATTCACCTTGCTGTGGGCAGAAGATGTTTGCTGGTTTCTGAGAAGAATAACAATGGGTCTCAGCATGCACTAAAACACAAATGTTTTAATTGAACTGTATTTGTTCTGCATTATGATGGTTTCTATTATTTTTCCTATTTTAGCTTTTTTTTTTATATCAGATATGGCTTGACATGATATTGCATGGAAGTTTGTGTATTCAAGGATTTACTTAACAGTAGTGCTAATGAGACTTGCAGGACACCTGTTTGAGAATTTCATGTTTACTGATTTAAACCTAAATACACAGACATAAATATACTGTAAATGAATGCAACATATGTTGCTTGATATTAAAATGACTTTAGTTGTTACTACATTATCCATCTTCAGTATATTTTATCCTGTTGAGTTGATCTGGTGCCTATCCCTGGAACATTGTGTGTGAGGAATACACCCCGGTTGGGACATCACTTCATCACATGGTACTCAGATGGTTTAAGATGGAACTGGAATAAAATGATATACAGTACTGTGCAAAAGTCTTGAGCTACCCCTCAGTTCTTTATATGGAATTGAATAAAATTAGAATTTAATTAAAACCTGTAAAGTGCCTAGAGATATGATTTAAAAATTGGTTGTTTATGTAACAGCCTCGGCAGCAACCTCATTTCCCCCATGTCTGTTCCAACCACTCAGCATCAATAGTATAATAATCACCGGCCTGATCATCTGTCATCATCTGCACCTGTTTCTCACTGGTTCATACTTTAAGGTAGATGTTTTTATGCTTGAATGATTCATAGGTCACAGTCTGGCTTAAACAAAAAATATTCCTCTGAAACTGGTGAGGTACAGTGATCGGACTGAAGAAAAAAAAAAAAAAGGTCAAACATGAGAGTCAAAAAGTCCTTCAGGTGGCCTGGAGAACTATTGAAGACAACATTGAAAAGAATACAATAAAGTCTGGCTTTTTGAAACAAAATATGAAGAAATGAGGGGTGGCTCGGTGGCACGGAGTTGTAGTGGTTAGCACTGTCGCCTTGCACCTCCAGGGTCTGGGTTCGATTCCCGGCCAGGCTCAACTCCCCTCTCTGTGTGCATGGTGTTTGCAAGTTCTCCCTTCGCTTGGTTGGTTTCCTTGCACAGTTCAAAGACATGTAGATTAGGTTTATTGGCGTTCCCAAATTGCCTATAGTATGTGTGTGTGCCCTGCGATGGATTGGTACCCTGTCCAGGATGTACCCTACCTCGTGCCATAAGCCTCCTGGGATAGGCTCCAGGTCCCTGCGACCCTGAATACAGGATAAAGCGGTATAGAAGATGAGTGAGTGAGTGAGGGGTGGCTCACAACTTTTGAATCAAAAGTTGGAATCAAACCTGGACCCTGAAGGTGCAAGACGACAGTGCTAACCACTACACCACCATGCCGCCTGGTTATTTTGCTACTGTACTGTATATTACCTAATTATAATGACATGACATGTCAAACATCAAAACCAAACTCACTGTACTTACCTACAGTACAAAGCTCATTTCTTATGGGCTTTTATAAATTTGTGCAAATAAATTAATAAATAAAAATCTAACAGTGTTCTACAGAATATTTGCATGTCAATATTAATTTCAGTGGTACTTTTTGATTGTAATTCAGCATGAAAAGATAAATAAAAAAAGCAATATCACTAATCTAATAATTTGACCTCAAAAGTAGAGAATGATTGTGCACAGTTGGCCGAGGTCAGTCATGCAATATTGGATTGCTCTGTATTTAGAGTTACTGTTACTCTAGCTCCAGTGTCTGTACAGTATTGCCCAACATCCACCCCTCAGTGTAACACTAATCCAGGCATAACTAACATACACAGTTAATCTCTGGAAGGCTTCTATTATATGCTCAGCAGTATGCTAAATGTCCTCAATGCTCATCCATCCTTAAAAATGCATTAAAATGCTATGCTTTGAGAGGAGAATGGCAATTAGGTGGTAGTCCTGCAAGGTCCTCGGTCTGCACTGCTCCGTGGCATACTCAGATCTATGTCTTTCTCTTTCTCTACTGTTCTGAAGCCTGCCTGTGGGGGGCAGGTCCCTGTGGTGATTAGTCTAACCAACCATGAGAAAGAAAGGCTTTGTCCTCCACCGCACAAGATCAGGGCCCGTCTCCCTCATCCTGCCAAACAGCTCCATTCCCTGAGGTATATTGTCTTCAACTGACCCCTTGTCCAAGAGCAACTCATCATACTCTGCTCACAAATTCTGCTTCACTCTGTTTTCTCGAAAAACACTTTACAATAAACAAATGCTTTGAGAAACTTCCTGTTCGTGTTTATGAAATAAGCAGGGGGTTTGTCCTCTCAATGCCCTTTAAAAAGAGCACCGCCTCTCACTGGTGTTAATTAGAAAGCGCTGAGGTATGCATGAAAAGGCATGAGACTTCTTTTGCATTTCAGGTCCTGCGTTCTTCCTGATGTTAATTTACTTACAGTTTCTCTGATGAACCCAGACTGCATGTGTTTGAATAAATTTGTCAAAAAGGCTTACTATAGTTCAGCTGAAACATGTTATGGCATAAAAAAAAACCCTCATGGATATTTATGATTCATGTTAAAGTGGAAAGCAAAGAGTTGCGAGAAAATATGGTAACGTCTTATGTTTTAAACATCATTTAAACAAACCATAAACTTCATCAAGTAATCTTACCAAACTATTAAACATCATGTTTGCTCATGACGATGATGTTTACTCCATAAAAAGTATTAACATCATTTGCGAAGAAATGTCAGTGAAATACACCTGCATTGGCTACTTAAAATTTCAGGTGTAAACATCAGTGTTTAAATTTTTACAATCTTAGTACTGCAAACATAGGTGTTGTTCATGTTCATTAAGGTGTTGTTCATGTTCATTAAGGTGTTGTCCATGTTCTTTAAGGTAATGATGATATGAACACTGGCTAATACAGTTATTTTGATTATTTGTTGGTGTATTTTTTGGAGTATTTATGTGGAACTTCATGCTTTTTTTACTTTAAATATATTATGCTAAATTATACGGTATAGCCAACAGTATCTGGACATCTTACATATATGTGGGCCTAACTGTTGCCAGGAAGTTGGAAGCACGCAATTGTTTGTCTTTGTATGCTGAAGCCTTACAATTTCACAATTTCAACAAGGCCAGCATTGCTTATCAGGTGTCCACAAACTTTTGGCCATAGCGTTAATACGCTAACTATTTTCCCTGCTATCTATTTTGACTCAATGTGACTTTAAGTGGCCTATTCAATGAATAATACAAAAGATAGGCAAACGTGCCCTCTTCCTCTATCATCCAAAACCGCGAGAGGTGACGGTCTACCTATTGTCGCTCCATGCTGTTTCCTTCACCTCTGCTCACCTTAGCGTTAATATTTCATCACTGCTGGATTATTGATGGAGCATGAGCTGTTTGCGATGGAAAGTGCCGCAGGCCAATTACAGTGACAAGCGAACACAATGCACACAATGAGATCCCCCAAATAAACATTTCAGACTTCCCCATGGGGACACTTAACACTACACACTGTTTGACTTTTTCGTTCTATGCTTTAATGTAAGAACAATGTTAAAACTTACGTGTATGGAGTTGTGAAAATAAATCAAAGTATAAAGCCCAATCATATTTGAAGCTGAATATAAAAATAACATTGAAAGGTCAATCACACATTTGTACAATACCTCCGTGGCTCTTTTGTGGACTCCAGAGGAGAAAATTGTACAGTATTTCAAAGAAATTACACTTAAGCACATATTGAGTGAAGAAATTAAAAAGAGAAAAAGGAAATACAATAAAAAGGAAAATTGCATGTTATTATGCTGTATTTCATTTCTTTTTCCCTTTTGCACTAAGGAAAGATTTCAAAATGACGTTTGGGAATACAGGAAGATCTTGGTAAATGTCAAACCAAATAACTTTTGTGGCGGTAACATTAGAATTGGCATTTACCCCAAAAACTACACAAGGAGCATATTCCTAAATGAAGACAGACAGAAATTTGTAGTTATGCTACTATGCTCCTATTTTTAATTATACTCACCAATGTAATATTGCTTGATTAGAGCAGAAGAAAATACACTAGTTACTTCCTGTGTACTGTTCATGCTCAGGTTTGATTCCAAGCCAATCTGAAAGTGACTGAACTAACAACTCAAATATAATTTCTGTTTTAGTTTTTTTGTTTTTTTGTTTTTCATGATACATCTATGAAAGATGCTCCCATTCTCTATGTAGTAACAGTATGTAGTTCATCAAGACAATAAAACTTCTTAATTATGATACTTCTTTATAGTCTTTCTGGCACAGTATGGTTATAATTCTTGCTTCTAATCAGTTCTATCTCCAGTATAATGATCACATCGCTTGGTTGCAAGAAGGACCAAAATGAGACAATTCCATTTATGATAAAGCTAGGAAATTAGGAAATTTAAAATTGCTGTTAAATTCACATATTTCACTGGTCAAAATGACATTAATTAATTTTCTATAACATCACTTGAACAGCTCAAAATTCTGTCTGTAATTTATATGATAGGTTTATATTAATGTAATGATTATGTAATAATTGAACCACATAAAAGGCATACAGCTAAAAAAAACCTTTTATAAAATAAAGAGGAAAGCATGCAATCTAAACTTTCTGTAAGAAAATATAGAACATTTATGGAAGAAGTCTCTAGTGCTATTAGGAAGGAGGACTCTTTATTGGTATTGGTTGGTTTGTTGTAACATGGCAAGCTGTGTCACATATTCTATAACTCCTTCCATA
>JAQQZT010000003.1:10905105-10936953 GCA_030068275.1 Clarias platycephalus
AATAAAATAACATTCTCTATAACTCCTTCCATAAATAAAATAACATTCTCTATAACTCCTTCCATAAATAAAATAACATTCTCTATAACTCCTTCCATAAATAAAATAACCTATTCTTTAACTGCTTATTTAAATAAAACAGGAACTATCTTGATCCAACAAAATTAAAGTGATCTATAAATGGTTTAAAAAATTACATTTAAAAAATGACAGTAGGACATTTTATTCATAACTAAATTTAAATGTTTAATCCAAAACTTGTTGCTGCAGTATTAGAGAAATAAAACACTTCAGGATGTGTTGATATACAGTAGGGAAGATAAAAAGCATGTTTTTCTGAGCACTAACAGTAACTCTCACACCACCCCGTTGTTGATTGTTTTTCTATAACGGCATACCCAATCATGTTTTCTTCATTACAGTGCAAACTAACAATGATATTTGAATTCCTCACCAGCTTCACCTTCTGTTTAGACCAAAACCCAAAGTCTAAATCTAAAAAGGAAAGCACAACCTTTTCCAAAAGCTCCATCTTACTCCTCAGATTTGTCCTGCCAACAGCACAAATAGTTTTATTGCCCAGAAACCACACAATACTCAGTATGCAGCTAGAGTAGAGAAAATTACTTTGACATTAAGCGTCTTGTCCCTTTGCATGCTGATGAGGGACAGCGAGACGGAAGGGTAATAGTGATGGAGGATTCAACCTTCTGCTGTCCTTATCTGACATCTCCTTGGAGGAAAGACAACCTGTCAACACAGCACCTCCTGCTCAGCCCAAACTTATGCTGACAACAGAAACGACATTAGTGATTGCGTGCCGGCACACACATAAAGCAGCCCTTCGACATGCAGAGCGAAATAAATTAGAGAAGAGGGGTATTTTACCGTTCCCCGTAGAGTTGTGTACACGCGCATGACAGTCTGCTTAATTAAAAACCTTACCTGAGAAAGATTTAATAAGAAGATGACTACAGAGCTAATGGTTTCCAAATAGTTGCCTCTGTGATAACAAAACATAATTGATCTTAATCAGGAAAAGCTACACAAAACAATAAATCTCTGACATAGTTAAAATAGTCTTGGCCACAACTGTGCACTAGTTAACCTGAGGAAGTACTTTAGAAAGGAAGATTAAGTCAAGTAGAGGAGATTTTCATAGTATAAAATATTTGGAAATTATCATTATTATCATTATTATCATTATTATTATTATTATTATTATTATTATTATTGTTGTTGTTGTTGTTATTATTGGGTTAGTTAGTACAGACTCTCTGTAGTGTTGAAACAGAACGAAAATTTAGTTCAAATATTCATGGATATGTGTTAAGTCTTAGGGAAAAAAATCATTTAAACTCCAAATGTCACCAATCACTCTGAACAGTCTTTTGAGATGATTAAATTATATCCGCATGATAATTTGTCACAAGGAAGGCATGTGCCTTTATTTTCACACATTATTAATATATTTTTGAAATCACATTACAGTATGTTCATGTGATGCCATGTGTTCACTTCACATATGCTATTTCTGGCCAGAACATATTGAAATGCATCCATTTTAAATGATACTATGAGACACGTTAGTCACACAATGATGTGAATTAAAATTGATATAATATGATATAAAAATATATAACTACAAATCAGCATACTATAAAACATCCTGTTCCTAGTTTGCTGTTGGGCTGATATAACATGTCACATGACATCACAAATGACTTCTGTTTTTGTTAGCAAAAGGTCATGGCAATTTCTGGGCTTAAATTATAAGAATGACTTTCCAAGACCAGGACACTTTAAAGACAGTTACGCAATATTTTTTCTGACCCTAAATTAGAGTAAGGTTAGTTTTGATGTTTGAAATGTCACTTAGTTCTCTGACCGATGTGACCAGATTCCATGTCAAATTCTAATGTAATTCACCCCAGAAAATGTCATTCACTCTAACAATACCACGTCTATGTACAGTATGGTGTTACCTGCTCACTCCTTTCAATCACATTGAAGAAGCCAATAGTGGCTGTCTTTCAGCTCATGTATATGGAATAGGATGGATACATATTTTTTTTCTATTGGGCAACGCTGCCCTTTGACGACGCATGAGCAGCAAATAGACGTGATGCTCATGGCTTTATGTGTTTCACCCTCCACATTTGTTAGCTGTTGTATTATAAGGTTGGTGGGAATTACCAGGTGATCAGATTGTGGATTAAATTAGGGCTAAGTTATATTGAGTGTAATGTCAATTTGACATGAAAACGAAAAATCACTGTCATTTTCATAGATGTGACAAAAAACTGTCTTGAGGGCTTATGTACTGTAGGTTTCATGTAGGTCTGTGTACTGTACTCTGCCCAAGACTCTAGACTCAAGCATAGTTACTTTTTAATTGCTAATCTGCAAAATGCAATGAATAATTTTCCTGGAAATAAAAAATAGGCATCTCAAACCTTTTTTAAAACTAAATAAATAAATAAAAAAAATGTAAGTTATGGGCTTTTGAAGCTTTTGGTATTGTTTTGCGTTTCTGAACATTCAGGCAAAATTTTGGACTGAAATTTCAGCACAGAAACAGCAGGGGACAACACAAGCAAATACCAACAATCTAACCAGCTAACACTAGTAACACTACTGTACTGTAGCTAGAGTGATAAGTCAAACTTTAATGATTACCTTCTCAAATATGATACATTTTGAAGATTTAACTTTATTTTGCCTGATCTAAAAATAACACTTCTATAAACTTATTTAAAAGTAGTGAAAAGGGATTTTTCACTGTTGACTGTGTGCATGGCCATGTTGATTTGAAGTTTTTTCTGTAAATAGGGAAAGAACTGATAGTTGAGAAGATAAGTTGACAAGTTGAAGGGAGTGATTTCTGTGGCTTTTTTTGGTTTGGGGTAAAGAATTTGCAACCTCAGCTTTATACACGGCATCAGTATGCAAAGCAGTGGTTGCAAGCACACACACACACACACACACACACACACACAGAGTGCTTACCATACAGTACAGGAACAGGAAAGATTTCAGGTCTCTTGAGAAAGTCCAGTCCCTCGTGATCCCTTGGCTCAAGTTGTTTCATGTCACTGTGACCTTCGAGAATAATGTGCCCTAAATGGTTCCTCATCCATGCACATTGTGACCTTTCTAGCTCGAAGGCTTTTTAGCCATACCTGCTGCACCACACAGATCCACCACCTGTTCAAAAGCCAGCTATCAGCACGCTCCGGCACTGAATGGACACTATAAAGACCGCGGGCTCTCAGTCACCTTGACAGTTAACAGCTCGAGACGGCAGAAATCAAAGTCTCATCTGGCTTTTGTTTTTACAGCCAGGATCTTAATGTCATATAAAGAGATACAATGACACAATCACAAACAAATACGAGTATGGTCACTGCCAAAAATGTTAGGATGTGAAATATTCTTGAATCTACAGTAGCCGAACCTTTTTACAATAATTAAAAAAAAGATTACAATAAACTAAATATAAGATTATTAAGCTTATTTCTAGTCGAATGTTACTACAACTGCAAGAGAAACATGTCTTATTCTATTGGCAGAGAATTTTGCTAGTTTTAAGGGGTTTTTTTTCTTAACATTTGGCATTCGCAATTTTAGTAACGTTTGACTAGAAATAAGCTCAATAATATTATCTTAGGTTTAATGTAAATTTAATTTAAGAAATTATAGACAGATTCGGCTAGATTCAAGGATATTTCACTTGCTAAGATATTTTTTTTTTGCAGTGTACTCTGTTAAATAGATTTTAAACTTTTTTTGATAAATTGTTAACTTTTTTTTTTCAAAGCTTATCAAAGATCAACTTAAGTTTCCTCCCACAGAGCAAAGAGACACAGATTAGAGTAACTGGCATTTCCAAAACTACCGTAGTGTAAGTAAGTGTGTGTGCTTTGCTATGGATTAGCACCCTGTACGGGGTGAACCCCACCTACAGGATAAGCGGTATAGAGAATGGATGATTGAGTTATCCAAGGTCGTATAAATGCAAGGAAATACTGCCGTAAAATGATAATAGAATTTCTAACTGGAACGCACTAGAAGTGACTAGCTAGGCATCTAATGCCCCAAGGCATAAGCAAAGAAGAAAATAAAACACACTGCAGTATAAAGAATGAAAGCAACAACTGTCTCTTTGTCTGACCCTGTTTGCACTTGTGTGTTTTATGAGTTGTATCTGGATTATGATATTATAAGATTTTATACACATGCATTTACATTCAAAAAATTCAACAACAAAAAAAACAACAATGTTTTTCAATTTAAATGCAGCTCCCAATATAAACAGTAATGAGCTATGATGGTTAAACGATATAATGAAAGACGCTTTGGCTGTAAAACATGGCTTGGAGAAAAGGACGTAATTTCCCTTTACGCTTCATGTTTGTCATAAAGCCATCTATAGTTGATCAGCAGCAAAATTACTTTGTAGAGGAACCCATTGCTTCTCTATGGAACCTATAAGTGCCACTTGGATTTGCTGCATTGGCTTGGCACTCAAAGTTCACTCAATTTCAACTCTGACCCAGTTCGCGCTGACCTTTTTAAAGTGCACCCAATATGTTGGGCCTTTGTATGTAGCATCTTCTACAAAGGACAACGAAACCAAAACCCTTTTTATTAGAGATTTACAGAACGACCGAGCCTTATGAATAATCTGTTTTCAAATATGCTGATGATGCAATGTACTTTTCAGTAGATAAGCTTATTATCAGGATGGCATACTTTCACGGTAGTGCGAATTCTGGTCATCAGTAGGTGCCTGGTTTGACTAAAATGCATGTATATTTATGTTGATTATGAAATGCCTGAGCAAAACTGCCTTGGCATAAATTGTAAATCCTCAATATGATTCATTTTGTTGAGTGTAATACTGTATAATAGCCCTATATCACTAATTAGCTTTTAAAAAAAAATTATAATAAATTGAGCCAATAACCAGCTGAAAATGAATCAGTTGCAGCTATCAATTTTGTCCATTAGGCATTGCTGTATTTATTATCAGTCATTAATTTATGCCTTCATCATTTAACAATGGTTCACTGCAATGACCTATGACCACCTCCGCAGTCACTGCTATAAAGGAAAGATATGTTGCCTAGGTAATTGCCTAGGAATGCCCGTCAGGATGTGTCGGGACTGTGGGACGAAACAGAGTACCTGGAGTACACCAAACATGGGGAGAACATGCAAACTCCATACAAAGTGTAGAGGCGAGATTCGAACCCTCAACCCTGGTGGGGCATGGGAACAGAACCCAATATTACACTTTGTCACAGAAGATATTTTATACATCCTTATTTCCATTTTTACACATTTAATTCAAGTTTACTAAAAAAAGAAACAAAAGCTTATACATTTTCTCAAAAAAATAAAATGGAATAAAATAAAATAGCAGTGTAACTTATGAGGACTAGATGATGACCTTACTGCTCTTCACACTAAACAATAATACATTTTCCAACCCTCCCTGAAACACTCTGTCTTTTTCGACTGCCCTCAAAATGTTCAAAGTTTCTTTGCTATCAACAGAGCTGACCTAACTCATAAAGGGCTTTATAATGAGCTAAGCAACCTTGAGGAGTACAAAAACCTTGATTCAGTGCAGAAAAGTAGTTCCCTAGGCCTAAGGTTGAGAAACCCACACCAAGAGCATATTGCAGATGGAAAATGAGTAAGCAGAAATGTCACAGACTTTTGAAGAGGTATAAACAATATACAATGCAGTGCAAAACACAATGGTATTAATGCCGTTATAGTCAGCGGTAAGAGCACAGAGAGCTATTTGAGTTTAAACATGTGACTTACAATAGATTGTGTATTAAATGCATCATGGTTACAGATTATCAGAACTAAAAACTGAATTGATTGGCACATGTCTTATATTATTATATAAGATTATATAAAATAAAATAATATTAAAAGAGTTTAAAAAACAAAATAGAAACAAAATAAAATAATTGATAGGAAAATCAATTAATGCACAGTCACACTATGCAAGCAGGACAATGGCTCAGTTGGGACTGAATTTCCAGTGGTGTACAGTATGAATGTGCGTGTGTGCTTTTGTCCTGCCATTGAGGGTGTATCCTCCCCTGTGCTCCAAGTTCCCTGAGATAGGCTCCAGACTTTTTGTGCTCTAGAATATTTGATGCATGGATGCATGGATGGATGGATGGATGGATGGATGGATGATAGCACAATGGGTAGCATTGCTTCCTTATCACTCCAGGGTTTCTGATGTGATTTTGAGTTCCAGTTATTGTCTGTATGGAGTGGTCCATGTTCTTCTCATGTAGCTTGGTTTTCTTCCAAGTTTCCGCTTCCTTTGAAACCACTGATAGGTGAACCGGTTACTCTAAACCACCCCTAAGTGTGAATGAGTGTGATAATAATGAGCGAGTGGCAGTGCCATCCTGATGAGTATAAACTACTTCTTAAAAATGAATAAAACTAAATTAATTAAAATGTAAAAGAATGCAGTTAATAATTGTACAGCAAGCATGAACGACTGGACACATCCACATTTCTAGACATAGTCCCTTTTACCATTAGAGACATGCAGCCTGATTTTAGCTACAGGTAAAACCACGAAACACTTGAACCATCACATCACATTATGACTTTCTTTTTTTTTTTCACTGAATACCATTTAATTGCATTTTTTTTCCCACGCACCATAGCGTAGATGCTAATTATCCCTATATAAATATCATCTACTTTGAATCAAAATATGTAAGCTGTCAGGACAATTTAAAGGTTTCTTGTTTTCTATTAGAGCACACTGCAACTCCCTAGAGATCCTGTTCCTAAAACAGGAGCAGCTGTATTGTAACACTAAAATCCAATGTGAATGACAGCTTTTCTCTCACACTATATTCATTACGTAGATATTTATACCTGCAACTAACAGCTGTTGAATAAATACATATACTGTATGTGCCACACATTTAACACTTTTCATGGATCTTCACGCGAATTGTACTTCTTCAAGTAGATGTGACATGTTCTTGTGTTTCACTGGCTTAATGAATCTTATTGCAGAAACTTGGAAAGATTGACACGTTTTCGAACTCTTTTGTTTGCCAGCAGGCTATCCCCTATGGAAACATATAGCAGATGTTTAGTTGTGTCATGCCTCTGTGCACACACACATTTTATATGTGCCCTTGGCATACAACGTCGACCTCGAACACATGGTGAGACTTCCAGGAGAGATCCCGTAGAGACTGAGGGGCTTGAAGCAAAAAACAAGCTTGGGTGAAGTCCAAATATGACAAAAATGATTTCTGTTTTCTTTTTGAGAGATGTGTTATTTTAAGTCAAAAGGGATGGAGAACACGTGGCTCTAGGAAGTGGTGGCCTTTTGTGCGACGGTTCTTTGTGGAGCTCAGTATAAACCTAAAATCAATCAATCAATCAATCAATCAATCACAAATTCTATGTATGCTAATAACACCACTTGACTGTGTTTTTGGGACTGCTTTTAAGATCCATCCTTGTGACTCATTTTGACTATAGAGATAAAATGTAGCAGAGTTTGCACCTTATCTGAAAAAGTCAGAATGTCAGCTTTGTCCGAAGCCAATTAATGCTATAATCATAAAGGGGGAAATAAAAATGTTTTTTTAAAACATTTACGTTTAAGCAGGGAAAATTATGTGTATTCAGGTTCAAGGTTTTTTCTTTAGTAGTAGTACTGTATGTGAGGAAGGTTTTTCCATAATGTCTAGACGGCCTATTTTGTGTTTCCATAGTGTCTAGACGGCCTGTCTAGATGGTTTTACAAATGAAATATATAATTAAATAAATTACTTACTCACTCACTCATCATCTATATCTCTTTATCCTGTGTACAGGGTCATGGGGGGCCTGGAGCCTATCCTAGGAGACACGAGGCGGAGCACACCCTGGATAGGGTGCCAATTAATCACACACAAACACACACACTTACACGCTTATTCAAACACTACGGACAATTTGGAACGGCAATTAGCCTAATCTGCATGTCTTTGGCTGTGGGAGGAAAAAGGAGAACGCACGGGGAGAACATACAAACTCCGTGCACACAGACCCCAGGCGCAAATCGGACCCAGACAGAGCTAACCACTAAGCCACTGTGGCCGCCAGTTACAATTAATTAAATAAACGAATAACCAAGCTGATTAAAAAAACTTGACTTGAGCACTTACTGCATACTGAAATTCAATTTATAACTATCCTTAAGACATTTGGTCCTTTGGATAATGTTTACAAAGATGACAAGAGCTACTGTATGTGCACAGATGGATGAAGAAGTTTAAAGAAAGGAAAACCAGCACTGAAGACAGACCACACAGTGGGATATCATCAAGTTCAGTGATGGCACAAATAATAATATATAATAGCCCACTTTTGCATTACTTTCGGTACCCTCGTACATATACAATCAATATTGACCTTAAATGATATTCCATAGTTAGTTATGTGCATTTGCAGCCTAAAACATACATTTCAGCATGATATGTTGTTCCATCAGATGGTCATACACTGCCTTTGAAATTAATAATCCTGCTACTCACTCAAGAATTGCACACGAAAGATATGCACTCTTTTATAACTCTTCTATAACTAATTGCGCCTCATTCTGTAGTCCTGTAGTACGTTTGATGTCTGAACACCAATTAAGGCAAATCTTGGTATCAAATCTTTCAATTAATATTGACCTCAACTCTGAATGCAGGTCTGGTATCTAAGCCAAAAACCACTCAATCTCATCATCACTTTTTAGAAGCTGAATACTGAATAAGTCTCTCTTATTTGGGCTACATGACACATTGATGAACTACTTAAAAACTCCCAGAATTCAAAAGAAGAAAAAAGGCAGGCAGTAAACACTCAAAGCCTGTATGCGTTTGTCTTTATGAATGGAGTGGGTCTTTTTGCTATTAAATTAAAGTGGATATCATGGGTTAAACAGAGTCTGAAGGTTTTCTTCTTTACTAAAGACAGCACTTTGAGCACAAAATGGTCTGCATGCAAGGGAGTGAAAAAACGAAAAGAAAAAAAAAAGTGCCTTAAAAAAAAGCCTGATCATAAGACTCGGTACTGGCAGCTTCAGTCTCTCTCTGACACCACATGGCCCATGGGGTTAGATTCACAACAATTATTTAACTAGGCCCTGGAAATCCAAGGCAACTGCACGTTTCACTAACTCCCCTGTTGACAGGGTGATTCCCAATAACTCAATTTCCAGCTCGTAATTTACTCTCAGTGCCCACTGAGTCTCCTGCTCAGCAGATCTATAGTCTAAACAAGGGCAAACAACTTTCTTCTACTTTTTCCCCCTTTTTCTAAAGTACATTAGCAATTTATGTAAGCTTTTTATATGGCTATTGAATGGATTTGGAGCATAAAATGTACCCACAAGTGTATTGTCTTTGAAAGCCGGAGATTTAGTTTTTTTTTTTTTTTTTTAAGGTATATCAAATTGCAACTTAATCCCTGCCTTTTTCAGAGTCCCCCTGTCGCTATCATCAGTTACAATTCTTCAGTAAATTATTGAGTGACAGCGAGGCTGGCCATATGCTGCAAAGCGAGATATAGGAGTGGGGACACATACTCAAGGTCAATAGATGTGCCCTGCTGTTTAGCTTCCTTGGACCAGACTCATATAAAATATAGCTCAGCTATAATCCATTTCTTGCAATCCATTCAGGCAGTTTACCCACGCAGACAGCAGGATCCATAACAAAAATGAAAAGATGCTTCTTCTTGAACAGTGCATGTTTAATAAATGTCTACCAGACGAGCTTCAGGGTCAGCTGAAAAAATAATAAAAATGCCAAATAATCCCTATTATTTTTTTAATCAGTACACTAATTTACACATTCATATCTAATCTAATCTAATCTAATCTAATCTAATCTAATCTAGTTTGGTCTTGATTTGTCAATAATTAAAATAAAATTTCCAATATGGAGCAACATCTTAATTAACATGTTTGCAATGTGGCAGTAAATAGACATTAAGATATTAATGTACATTTAGGAACTTTTATATTTAATAACATTAATTCATTGAGGTATATCTATTTATATTTAAACAAATGTTAATTAATACATCGATCAGTTTATTCTTTAATTTGTTAAGTTTACTAAGATGCTGTTTGTAAAAAATTCAGTAAATCATGCTAGTTAGGAAATCCTTAATGTAAAGTGTTACCATTTTATTTAATAATATTATTTGTGCGCCTGACAGCATGTGTTTCTGAACCTAGTTGAGTTGAACAAAATCAAACCTGTAGAGTTTTTACTGTAGAGTGAGTGGAGCCCTGTCACCTTCTCGGTCCTTTCTCTAATATCAAGCTGGCCTTTATCAAGCCCTACTACACTGTGTGCCCTAAAGGAGAAAGCCAGTCACCGAGCCCTTTTTTCATCTGACTGAATGTGAGAATAGGCTGCTTTTTAATGGCTCCAAGCACTTAGCATGCCAGCAGATGGGAATCCAGTTGGCAGTGCTCTCATTAATGGAGCTCCAAGCCATCCTCCTTCTCATGGCCACCTGTCTGACCGGGCCAGTGCCACTCCAGCACCTGGCCAAGCCATTACATGTTATGATCAGGGCTCAAGATGGGAGGCGTTGAGACTTCTTGCTTCATTTGTATGAGTGCTGGAGGGGGAAGTGGACTAATAGTGGCATATGCAGTCTTCTTTGGAAGAAGGCTGTTTCCACTGGAGTGACAGTGCTATAGGCTACAAGATTAATGTCTATCACAGAGCTCATACTTAGTAGCTTGACACAAGGTTACTAATAAAATCTAGAACACAGAAAGTCAATGAAAACTGTGCAAACTTGTCAGTTAAAGAACAAGAAGTTGATCTGAGAACATGCATGATTAATAATAGGATTCAGCTACAAAATATGTTTCCACATTTTCATAGGAAAATTAACTAAAACATCTAAGTAGAAAATAATAAGGTGCCTACAGGAAAGCCTTGTGGAACACCATTTTATAATTTTAGGCTTTAAAGAGTCTGTGTTTATGCAAAGGGACTGGTCTTTCGGTCTAATGAAATATATTGCTAAACATCATCAAATGCTTCAATCAAGTCCAACAACATAGCCACAGCTTGGTCAGGGGTGCATCCAGATATGTTGGGCCTCATGAAACCATAATGGAGCATTTTAAAGGGCCCCTGTCATTCAGGGGTACTTGGCGTTATTCTTACTTACACCTAAAATCGCTTTAAGGCTCCCCTGTATATCACCCAACCCCCCTTGGTATTGCAACATACAATTTTCTTCAAAACATTAGATAGAAAAAGGATGTTGGATGCTGATGGGAAAGTGGGAAAATATCCCAAGCTTAGTGAAGATTATCAATATTATTAAAATGCGTTTCAAAGGAGTATACTCTCAACAGAAGTAAACAGAAGAAGCTTTGGCCATTTTATTGTATGTCAGTACATGCTGACATTAAGTTCAGATTAACTGTAAATCAAAAAGAAGTTAGATTTTATGTGCAGAGAAACTTTATTCAATGTTAATAGTAGAGCAGCCTTCTTAAATATCCAGAAATTGGAAAAAATGACTTGAAATATTTTATTTATGCATGATCAATCTTTTTGAATGAGTCATTAAAATGACATTTGTTCAGGCTTCAACATTGCAAAGCAAAATAGCATTCACTGGACCAAAGACTGCACTACTACCATCAATAAATCAGCAAAAAGATATATCTCCATAAAACGTAGGCTTACATTATAAATACTTGTTTATTTACTTATTTTTGTGTTTTCAAAATTTCATAAATTTTGTAGATCATATTCACAAGAGATAGCAAACCTTTGTTTGCCCCCATAAAGTTAGAATGAATCATCATGGTCATGACCGAGATTAGCTCATCTCTTGTACATAGTCTCAGTGTTTAAATCAATGAAACCTTCAGTCCTGACCGAGATTCGCTCTGGTCATAATCAACAGGTCAGTTGTGTCAGTGAGTTCATGCTTAATAAATTTGGAGATTTTTTGAATAGTAGTGCATGAAATAATCGCCTAGAGTGACTGAGGACGAAAAGAATGAATTTCCGAGCTCAGACATATAAACATTTAGTATTTAATACAAAAGAAATCTGTGTGATGCCTTAATATTATCAACATTTTAAACAATACCTGAAAACAAATGTACGGAATTTGCAGAAACACCTCAAAAAACATTCTCAAGGCCTAATGCAAAGTAACATTCATTTCATTATGAGTTTATATTCTTTTGATGATAGGATACACACAGTAGTTGATGGCACATGAGTTTTGGCTTTTATCTCAAACATGGCGTCTGGAAACATTTGGATTGATGACATTCCACAAATATACTGTACTGTACTGTATGTACACCCAAGTTCCCTCATCCATGCTGCTATGTATGATCACTTTAATGAAGCAGCTACCAGAAGCACTAAAAGCTGCATCAGTCATGTAGGGAAGAGTGTCAATTGGAAAAAATGTTTCAGCAGATGTGCATTTTGTGAACTGTTTCTAGCAAGCTAATGATGGTTGTCTAGTTTCTCGTCCCAACACCCCCACCCCCACCCCCAAACGCCTCTTCCCAACTCCTTTCGAAAACTCTTATACTGTATTTGTAGACCTTTATGTAACAAGGCTTTATTTAGATTGTGTGTACACCATACTACAATAGAATATTTTTAATTTTTCACAGTAAGAATGAAACATTCCTTCTTGTGGCAGAGATTGCTACAAACATGCTATATTTATCAGACATCAGATAACCAAGAATAAAACTAACCAAATTAAAATAAATGGCACAATCTTGCTCAGTTCCTTCAGGCGTCTGGGTTCACTGACTTACTTTACATATGGATGACCAAAATAACCCAGGTGCAAAAAAAATGTATGTAACGTATTTACTGTACCAACCTATGCTTTAATCCCAATAAGCAAATGTGTGGCTTCTAGCCAACTACTTCTCCCTGAGATGCAATGTAGTTCTATAAATATATATCTTTGCAGTCGGAGCTGCACGATGACTCAGCAGAGACACCAGTCTACAGCCAATGCCCACAGGTAACGTGATGTGTTTTGCTCAGGTTTGAGCAGGTAGCAGGCAGAAACAAACATCTTACTAGAGTAATGACCCCAAGAGTTTAAAAGTGAAGCTAAAGACAGAGTAAGGAACTTAGGCATCACTAGAAATGCACAGAGAAAATAGAATTAGACATAGAAATAGAACTAGACTAGAACTTACTAGTATCCTTTTATTATTATTATTATTATTATTATTATTATTAAGGCTGGATTTACTTTTTTTTAGCACTGACAAATGCGTTGCAGGTCAAATTTTTATTTTTTATTTTTTTATTTCATGTGAATGAATAAAAACACGTTTCTTTGGTATTTATAGCAGAGTTTAAATTGGGGCTGTTATAGAACTTAAGCACCCTCCAATGTGGTTCAGACAATGGTGTCTTTTAATGCTATCTGGTTCCTTCACAAAACAAAAGATAAATAAGTCCAAAGTCAATGACAAGTGTAACAACAAAGTAAATATATGGTCCAATTACTGACCCCATCCAGGCTACAGTAAATGAGGGGTAAATTTGCCACACCATGATCTATAGACATCTGGTGAACCACAGGAAGTATTGCCATATAAGCAATGAACAAGACTGAAAAGAATTTAAGATGCAAAGAGGGCATGACTATAAAGATCACTCAACAGATCCAATCAACACGATAGTTTACCCTGAATATACAGAGTATGCGCAAGACACAGAAATTAGCCTGTAAAAGACACCAAAATCCTCACCAAACAGAAATGGGAGCGCAACACTTCATGGCTTACTCCAAAATAAGGAACTGTAGACTATGAAAACTGAACCTTCAAAGATGACTGCACAGATCAATATACAGTATTCTTTTATTTTTCCTACGGGGCGTTTACAACCTGTTTGTCTCATGTTCTGAAACATATGGCGCTAATAAAAAGCAGTAATGTGAAGCGCCACCGTGAGATAAAACCAAGGTGAGGGCATGTAAAATCCCCGAACTAAAAGCCCATGGTAAAATGTTGGGTAAAAGCGATGTTATGAACAGTTATGTGCCAAATTTAATAATCTACTTTACAATAAACTACTAATGCGCTACGTACTCAATGTAAGAAAAAAAATCATACACCAATAGATATTAATTATAAAAGCAAAACTGAATGTTTTTACTGGGATTACTTCATATTTTCATTGCTGAAATAACAGTGCTGAAGTGGTATAAGTGCATTTTAATGGGCTGGATTCTTTTTACGACAAAACTTAATCTTTATCCGATCTACTTTTTTAATTCCTCATTTGTGATTCATGCTCTGATTGCTTGGGGTGTTTTTGTCGGACGATAAAAAGGGTTGAACTTAGTGTAAACAAGGTGCAAGATCCTCAATCTTTCAAAATGTATTTTTTTTGTATTAATAATTGCGACACGATGGCTTATTGGTAAGCACTGTCGCCTTGTACCTTAACGTCCGAGTTCATTTCCCAGCGATGTTCTATTCTTGACTTTGTATGCATGCAGTCTGCATGTTCTCGTGGTGCTTAGTGGGTTTCCTACGGGAGCTCCAGTTTCCTCACACAGTCCAAAGACATGCAGATTAGGCTAACTGTCGTTTCCAAATTGCCCGTAGTGTGTGTCTAAGTGTTTGTACTGTATGTGTGTGCCCTGCGATGGATTGGCACCCTGTCCAGGGTGTACCCCGCCTCGTTCCATAAGTCTCCTGGGAGAGGCTCCAGGCCCCCCACGACCCTGTATACAAAATGAAAGCAGTATAGACAATGAGTGAGTGTGTGAGTGAGTGAGTGTATTAAGTTAGGCAGAGAGTTCTGCCATGCGGAAAGACAGGCAGACATGTACTGTATGTGGGCTTCAACCTGAAATAATAATATCACTGTTTGCATTACTGCTGACCATCTTATTTTTAGCTTTAACCTTTTAACTATTTACACTTTACACTATTTAATATGGACTGCACTATAATGTACATACCTGTTTGAAAATACAAATATCCATGCACAATACATTTGTAAACTTCGGATTGAGTATATATTCGCACATGTCTACTTGTAAATTCCTGTCTATAGAAAATAGCAACCTGTACATTATGCTCATATCTATTTGCAAATTCCCAACTACAGTTAACAGCAACTTGTATATATTGTTCATTCACTGTAAATTTATAATTATAGTTAGTTGCAATCTGTATACTATGCTCACATAATATCTTCTGTAATAGTTACCCATAGCTTCTCCCTGCACATATCCCTTTTTAAGTGTACTTAGAACTTATACCTTTATCCTGCACTTTCTGCTAATTGCATTTCTCGTTAGACCTAAACTGCATTCCGTTGCCTTGTACTTGTACATGTATAATGACAATAAAGTTGAATCTAATCTAATCTTAACTATTTCTACAAATTAGGGCTCTGTTAGCTATCTATCTAGCTATCGAATATTTTAGTAATCGAGAATTCTACCAAAAATTTAATCGATTAATCGGATAAAATGTACTTTTGCTTAATTAAACAGCAATGTAAAATATATAAGGATTAATAAAGATTAATTTGTTTTCTTTTTAGAAAAATCAACTTTTATTTACATCATTTTATCAAAAATAAACATTGTCATTATTCACAATACAAGGAATAGCTTATGGCTTGACTCACGGTGAGATGCGGTGTTAGGCACCGTGAGCCGCAGTGATTCCCCGCCGACGTTCCGCAAAGTTCTGCAAGGTCCGCAAGCTACCGCGAGGACCGCCAAAAAAATTAAACATGTTAAATTTGTTAACATATTTATTATTTTTCGTGGGGAAAGATGGAAACGTAATCGCAGCGCCAAAACTCGCAGTGAATCATGATGAACTGTACTTCTGGCCACCGTGTGAAACTCGCGTAGATGAGATAGGGGTATTAAAGTTGACTGAGATGAATTAAGTGCATTACAGTGCCATACATTCTTATTTTAATGCCTTTTTCTCAGATGCAAAAAAAAAAAAAAAAAAAAAAGGTATTTCAAATTACTTTAAAGTGCCAAAAAAACTAAGGGACACATTGAAATAAATAATTATACAAAAACATTAAGGTGTGCAACTAAACTTTCAGAACTAAAAGTCTACAAAATCTTCAAAATCTACAGCTCAGGCATAACATACAGTATAAGCCTTTACTGACAATTTCTGTCGTTTTCTTTTGTTGGTTTCTTCATCTCTTGGCTCGCTGATAATTTTATCGCTCCGTTCCATTTTGCAGCCCGCAACAGATCGCTCCCTCAAATCAATACACTGGTAAGTGTTTGCGTTAGTGTTGCGTCGTTCATGAACGATTCGTTCTTTTTGAACGAATCTTTAACGAATGAGTCGTCTCGGAGAGTGATTTGTTCATTTTCTATTGGGCGCGCATGCGCAAAGCATCGCAAACCATCCGTATGTTATATACAGGAAACAGTATTGAACGATTCTCAGCAATAAGTCTTCGAGTCCCGAGTCGTTCGTTCTTTTGACACGTGACTCCCATAGACGCTATGCGGTGCAATAGATTCAATAGAACGAACAACTCAGATTGGAAGGTACAGTATAAGAGGTGAGCTGCTCATTCTGTTTATTATAATATGTCCTTAGTTACATTGCAATATTTTCATAACTGGAACTATAGCCAAAATTTGTGTATGTAGACGTATTGGGGGTATTTTTATTGAAAACGCAACATTTTAATTTATTTCTGATCAAAAGAACGAAATGAACGAAATGACTCAAAAAAAGATTTGTTCATTTTGATGAACGAGATTCAAAGAACCGAGTCACTAAAATGATTCGAACTTCCCATCACTAGTTTGCGTCTCCTTACGCTTTTTGGGTGACATACAGTAAGCGCTTCTTTTTCGTTGGTGCTTGCATCCGGAAGCGCACTTTGTCAAAAGCGCGCTGTCAACAAATAATTACGCAAAAACATAATGCAAGCTTATAAAATAAATTAAAAGACACTTTAAGGCAGAAGATTTTGCCTCGATAATTTTTTGTAATCGAATTACTCGAGTAATCGTTTCAGCCCTACTACAAATAGTAGAAATAGTTTACCCGTCAACGACGGTTACTAATGGTAGGTTATGAATAATTTAGTATTTTTAAATGAGTCATTAGGGTGAATGGTTTTGAGCTTTTGTGCAGGTTTCACCACTGCAAAACACTCTAGCATCAACAAGTCAGAAAAACTATATATCTTTATCAAACACAATTTAAAAAGGCTTACATTATTCATAGCTATTTGTTTTAAAAATGAGAATTACTTGAGTCATATTTGCAATTTAATTTGTGCCAAATCAACTTTGGCACCCCTTGAATTATTTCCTTACTTTATATACAGTAGTTTTTATATGATTTGGTCTCAATGCCTGCAGAGTGTTTTTTCATCTATAAACTGTTTGAAAGCATTTTCTTCTGTCATTCATTAATTTCTGACAGACAAGGTTGTCTGTAACAAAATATTTATTTTGAAAACCCCAACTTCCACATTTTGATCAAAGTGCAAACAAAGCCACCTGACTTGCGAGCAAAAGCAGTCGTGTCGGGGCAAGCCAATCGCATTGTCTCTTTTTGTCATGTGATTCGAGGTTTCAACACAATCTCAGGTTTGTGTTCACGTTGAAGAAATTCATTCTAACAGTGGATTGATTGTGCGGTTCTATACAGTACATCATGTTTATGCTGTCGGATTTGCAAAATGGAAGGAACTAGGTCCACCCATTTGCTGCTTTTGTATTATCACTTTTTACAATGATTTTCTTGTGGTGCCAACACTCATCCCTCAAAGAGAATTAATTACAGTGCTCCCGTCCTACAAAAGTCTGGCTTTATAGATCAATAACAGTAAGAATATTTTTCCTAGAAACAGCAAGTAATGGAGGACCTAATCATGATACTCAGCATCCAACAGCAATATGTGCATAGCTTCCACATCTGATTCAGACAACACCAGGGTTTGGTTGAAATAAACCTCAGACAACCATTTTTAAGAGGACCGGTGATCAGTTCTCTAGAAACAAATTACACATGTGAAAACAACCTGAGACAATGACACTGTCACCATAAATAGCATGACTCACAGAGCAGAGGGTAGGCGCTGACCTTTAGAGCTTTGCTTGAAAATCAGGGAAATAATGTTTTAGCATTGTGTCTTGGCAGGTGAATGCAAGGGCATTTCTGAACAGAAATTGGTTTGAAAATACCATTGCACTGGCAGATTTTGAATGTGACAGCCACTGGGGCATTGTTTTTGACACATTCATTTCTGACCTGGGAAAAATGGCTTTTACTGAACCAAATTAGCAGTACAATACCAATTTACTAGAAAATTAGGCTTATGCCTGTGTGAAAATAGAGCCACAATACCTTTGTAATATATGGACATATATGTCCATATAGCAGAGAAAGGTTTTTATATATATGTTACATATATAGTCACATACAGTATGTTTTAAAAAATGGTCAGTATAATACATATATTGGAAATGCATATACTGTATGTCTCTATATTATATTTCTGTATGGGCATGCATACAGTAGCTGTAGGACACATTGCATTATGGAAAAGCAATTGCACTGTGCATAGAACCAAAAGATACTGATATTTTTATTTTATTGTATTCATTTAATATTTTGGTGGGAGCATCATCTTTATTATTATTATTATTTGTTTTTTTGTTTTTTTTGCTAAGGTCAAATAAAGGGTATTAAAGCAAGATAAAAATTGCAGTACTATTTCAGCTGGAAATAATGGACCATTTTTGACTAACCTCTAGCCTGAAACCTGCCAAACCCTTGCCAATAACTAGCAAATCATTTAATGGCTGACATTATTAAAATACCAGCTACAATTCAATCAGAAAAAAAGTTCCTTAAAAAAAGGGAAAAGAAAGAAAATTCATTTTGGCTCACTGGGTGATACAGCATTTCCTGTGGTCAGTTTGATTGTAATTCTTCAATAGACAAAGGCATCCTATGTCTATGCTGCAATCATTCTAATTAATACATTAATCTATGGTCATGTTAATAAAAAAATATGCCATCTTTAGCCGGTTAGCCTAATCTGCATGTCTTTGGACTGTGGGAGGAAACCGGAGTACACAGAGAAAACCCACTCACACATGCACACAGAGGCGGGAATCGAACCTGGCCGGGAATCGAACCACCACTAAGCCACCATGCCTCCTTAATTATACAAACCCTAATTAAAAACGTTTCAACATAAATTGAGTTGTGTTATGTAAGCAAAAGTGACACATTTCGGTTAAAGTCTGCATTTCCCAAAATGACATACAGTCCAAAATGTGTATATATCACAGTTTGAGAGGGTTTTCCATACCACAGTAATTACATTATGTGTACATTATTTAAAGTAAACAAGCAGGAGGGAAGGTGGATCAGAAAGATGTTAGTTTATGATCTGTCAAACTAATAGGTCTCTTGATTACAATATCTATTTGCTTGAATCTATAACACGTTCATTCCCTGTCTCTTGAGTCAAAAGAAACGAGAAGAATATACCTCTTTTGCTGACACTGTCTTCAGATGGGAATAGTTAGCAGGGCTGAGTCTCCCAAACGCATCACAGCACAAAGATCATTGTTAAATGGTAGAGCGAGCACCACATTGAACATTCCCTCTCCAGTTAAGATGATCTTAACTTTGCGATGCTTTGGGGAAACTCAGCCCAGATCAGCAATGTTGCTTTGCTCTGTTTTTCCCCCTCAAAACCAGTGTCTCTTTCACTTGCTTTGTAGCTTAGTACAACATGTAATTCAAAGCTGTTTGAACTGAAAGCCATAGCACTCTTGGTGATTCCTCTGCCAAAGACTAACAATCATCAGATTTGCTCATGGACCATGCAGACAGAAAAACACCAGCTTCTGTTTGATCATCCCTGTCATTTCTGCTGTTCTTGTAGGCTGGCTATGCTGCCCTCTGTGTGCAATTATTCCATTGATTTATTCTCTTACTTTTATTTAATAACTTAGACTTAAAAATACATGGACAGAAATATGATTAAGGTAGATCATATTCGCTGACCGTTTATATAACATGGCATACTGTATATGCAAGAGCACTCTTAAAACTTAAAATTCTTAACTAAAACGCTGTTTCATAGTTTAATAGTCTTTTGTGGGATGCTACATTGTGTGGGTACTGATTTAAACAGCAGGAGTGATGTTATCCATACAGTTAGAGTGATACAGGCTGAGAGAAAGAGGGAAGGCAAAGCATAGTTTCTTTCTTTTCTGATATTGATTGTCTAGAATTGTCCAATGAAACATTAACCATGATAGTTCTCATGCAATGCATCTTGTATAATAAACAGAAGACTCTCAGGTTTACAGAAGAATTGGCAATAATGGAGCACATCTGACTAAAGCTATATTCTGATTTGACATTCAAATCCACTTTTATAATGTTTTAAACGTATCCCTTAAAGCTCAGAGCATTTTAGCCATTATTTGTTTTTGCTGTTTTTTATTTTATTTTTAATGATCATATACAGGGCTCAGGATTGTGCAGTATAGAGTGACTTCCTTTTTTCAGCATAAAATAGGCAATATAATGAACTGAATTTTAGATCATTTTAACGAACTACCCAAACATGACTGAGCAAATAAAAAAAAAAAAATGGTCATATAGGCGCAAATATATACCACAGATACATACAGTACACATGATCATTACACAGATGCTTTTCTGGTTGTTTTTGCAACATCATCCCCGTATACTGGTAGTAGTAAATTTCACTCATTATAAAATTAATGATAACTTTAGTTCTACCTGACATATAAAAAAAAAAACTTTAACACACACCAGCAAGGCTTCCATATACAGTAAACACTGATATTTCTTTAATCATCATTGATCTAAACTGTGTTGCCAGTACGTATCTATGTCAGTTTTAGGAGTTTAATAAGGATTAAATTAAAGGATTCTAACATCATTTTAAATGGATAAAACTTCTAAACATGATAAAAACAATATGATATCATTTCTTATTAGCTGATAAACAGTTAGCATAACTGTTAGCATAGTATAGCTAGCTAACCTCATAAGGTTAACAGAACTACTTAGTAAATAACTGCAATAATTTTTTGTTTGCTTTGACACATTTATTGTTTCTTGTAATAATCAACTTTAAATACTTCTTTATAGTTGACACAGACACTTTGAGTTGACAGTAGCATTTTATGCTAGTCATAAAGGAGATTGGTTCTAAGATAAGAGTAACTGAATTGAGTCAATTTAAATAAATATTAAGCCATTTGACAAAATACATCAATTTCCAAACTCAGTTTGATTAACATTATGTCACATAAAGTCTGCACTCAATATTAAGATGGATTTTAGATTTATCTTCACTTGATTAGAACCTAGACGTGACAATACTGTACCAAGCTGCTAACTCTTACATATTGAACGTCAGACTCACGTAATCACTCATCTTCACACGGTCTCACGCCACATGTCAAATTTCTCACGTTTTCATATTCAAAGCAATTGTCTGTGGAAGATGCAAGCAAAATCACTGAGCTCCAGCCTCTTTCTGACGAGTCAGCTATAAATCGACATTCAAAAGAAAGTTTATAGACTGCCAGTTACTGTATGCCCCAGCTGGAACGTTCAAAGAGTGACTGAGGGCAGTGATGTAGTATTATCTTATCTTAAGCTAAATAAATGTGATTATTCACGGTGACATTAAAATATTTGTGTTTCGATTAATCATGTAGCACTTTTATATTCATAAGAGCACCCAATGCTAACAAACCTGATTAAGACAGAATCGCCGCATGGGAGAGATAGATTCACAATCATACATGGAGCACAATCTCACTTTATATTCAGTATCTTCATTCCTTTTCTTACCTTCTCCCATTCTTTAGTATAAATAATTCTTCTTTGATGGTAATTTCTCCATTACTTATTATTATTATTACTACTACTACCTTTTGCTTTTTGCTTTCCTTTTTTTTTTATTATTTTTTTTTTAAGTTGTTCTCATCACTAGTTTCACTTGAGTATAGTGTTTATTTCCGTTGTTATTTTGTGGCTTGATTCTAAGCTTTGGCAATACGAATGTCCATATTTGTCATGGCAATAAAGCTCTCTCTCTCTCTCTCTCTCTCTCTCCCGCCTCTCTCTCTCTCTCTTTCGCACCCTAATCTGGGGGAATTCACCCTCAAGGCCACTGGCTGATCCACTTTGGTGGACTTTTCTATCTTACAATTCACAATGTCTTGATTTTCCACTTTTTATCTATTTCTGCATGGCCCAAGTTTCCTCACTGTCCTCATTACATTCTCTTTGTTCCACGGCTCCTCCATGACTGTGACATAATATTGTGTGCGTTTCGTAGTACTGTCTCTTTATCAAGTTTGTTAAAGTTTTTTCATGAATATAAATAGTGATACATTTTTAAGTATTATTAAACTTGATGCAAATACTGTAAATTTCTTTGTCCTATGTGTAAATAATTTTATTGTCTTCTGGGGTTTTGAAGGACTGACTATCCAGGGCCCCAATGACAGCAGGAATGAAATATGGGATCGAATTAAATATGGATCAAGGAAGGAAGGGTCCCCAGTGGGACAATGCTTATGTATAGGGACCAGAGTTCTGATGCCCTACATAGAGCTTCTGGAGAGCATGTAGATGATTTAGCTGGTGCGTAAGGTAGGTCCAATTTTTGGATGAATAATTCAAATGTCAGTTATGCCAACTGGAATAAATACAGTTACATGTATGTGTTGTGTTGTTGTTCACAGAACCTGAGCCATTCAGCTTAAGGTGTATGTTAATGTTAGACAAAATGGCTTGGCATGTGCAATAGAGTATAGTGTGCATGTATGCGCAGAAACAATGCCCTTATTTTCAGAATCTCACTCTAAGCTTTTCTGAAGCTTTGCAATTAAACGTTAACAGTCTTACACATACTGTATGGAAAGAAAACACCACCACTCTTTCTTGAAGTGTGAACATAGCCAAGTGTAGGTAGGTTTGATGTATAGTATTTTACTACACAATAAGTTTGGTACTGTTCTGCACTCTATACTGTAGCTGCCATAGACAAGATGAATACACTTTATACTTGCAGCAACATCAGTCCATTCAAAATATGTAAACAGGTGAGCACCAGTACGCATTTCTCACCTGCAGTGCTTTAAATCAGACAAAAGCCCACCATGTGCTAGAATGGGCTTTGGTGCTTTTTTAGTTTTAGAATTGCTTGTATAATTTGTAATTGCCTTAATAGTTGCGCTGGCAAAGTAGTTAATAATGACACCTTTAATTCCTGCAATCAGTCACTGAGAAGATCAAATGTGATGGACACAAGTGTGTACTCGAATCCTATTTTGATAACTGATGGATGCTGGTTATACAATACACCTTAGTAGCACAGATAAGCAAATATGCACAACAATACGCAGGGGTTATGTGTAAGAAGTATACAACGTTACAATAGAAGAGAGACCAACAATCACAAAGGAGAACTAAAAACAAAAGTAGAAGGCAGTGGCCAAACATAGGAATTAAGAAAGGAAAAAAAGGTACAGCTAATCAGCTGTAAGAGTGATGGATTATGAGGAAGTCATGGCAAAAATGCGGTTTGTGAGATATGTCCTTCAACAATACAATGAACAAAACAATTAACTTTGTGGAGAAAGAGTAACTCTGCTTTGTCAGGTCATACCACACCAGCCTGTCGTTTATTACTTTCCTATAACTGCATGCCCCATCATGTTACGTAATCTCTTTTTTGTTCTGATAAAACACAAAAGTCTGTTGTTTAACATGGGGATTTTGGGGGTCTCTAGAGGGACAGACCAGTTTAGGCTAATTATGGATTTATGGTCTCCCTGATAGATTGTAAAATAGATTTAAATTTGTAAATAATGTTGTAGAGGATATACTGTACTGTATAGACTTTTAAGGATCAAATAAATTAAAAGGCAGCATGCTCCTATTATACAAAACCATTAAAAAAAATCATAATGCCATAAAAATATCTACCAAGTGTCCACTGTTCTAAATATTCCTTCTCCAAACAGGGTATGTCATTATCTCAGTGAAACATGGCATTTCAAATTTACAATGTACAAGAAAGCAGTTGGGTTATTTCCGACCTGGTAAACACTATTTATCTTTCAAGAGTAAATACTGGGCCACTGTGTCTGCTGTTGTGATTAAAAAGAATAATTACACTGAATTATTCTAATGGCACTCCATACAGTTCAGAAAGAGCTGATTTGTTGACATGCTAAGCAACCATTCTAATCCAGGCTACCATTACCACCAGGCTTATTATATTTGATTATTATTTTCCATTTAGGAAATGGTAGGAGATTACTGAATAAGAGGTAGGTAATAAATAATAAGCAAAATAGCCCAAAGCAAAAGTTACTTTTATAACATGGCTGATAGCTCCAACAGTGAAAATGTGTTTACCGTGTCTTACAGTAGCTATACATGCAGAAAACAGACTAGAACTGGCTCAAGTCTTATGTATAGGTGCATGTATGCAGTAAATGGGCATAACTTCCATTAAGCTTATATTACTGTACAACCCGAGCTATGCATTACAATAACTCACTCGGAAATAGCTAGAAATACACGCCTCTTCTTCCCTTTCAAGTTAAGCTAACTCAAAGGTTTCTATCTATTTTCAGCTCAGACTTGGGGAGGATAATGTTCTCTAATAGGCTCGAAATATACAATTTCATCTACTGCTCAATAACCCTCGTTTTCCTAACATCTTTCCAAGCACCGTCTGCTTATTTCTACCAAATGACCAAAAGTGGAGTTTAAACTTCCCCAAACTCTGGGTAGAGTTTGGCAGGGCAGTGCGCATAATGTCAAATTAGTCCTGACAACGAGAATGGAGCAAAACAATTTGTGTTCTTTGCTGTGGCGGACAGCAAGCATATCAGACGCTGACAGGTGGGCACACCAAAATTATGGGTCCCACGGGAAGCACGGTCTATGTAGTTCATTATTCTGCTTGCGGCCCAAAAAGAAAAAGAAAAAAATGCACTCAATGCACTTTTTTCCCCTTGCACATACACCCACTATTATTTCTGACACCACTGGGCTGACTAAAAGGCACCTCTGCAACCCAGATGACTGCTTGTGCATGCATACTGCAGAGAAAAGTAAGGAACATCACACCAACTCAGAGGAACTTTTCCATTAAAAAGGTGTGGGTGTTCGAAGGCTGTGGCTTTTTTCAAGGCTTGCAAGAAGAAGACATTGCGGTAAAATCAGTCGCGAAATCCCCTCCATTAAAATGTCGCAGCAACACGTGCAAAGTAACATAAGGTATCATTTGGGTGCATTTAGGAGATATTAGGGATAAAAAGCAGAATGTTCCTTGGTTCTATTTTCATACTCTGAACAAAGCAGTGTTTTCAATCTGGCATGTTGAGTCATTCTATAAAACACTGGTTGTTGTTGTTTTTTTTTACCTTCTCTCTGCTGATGATTCAGGAAGACAGGACAAAATGTAATTTCCAGAACAGTTTTCAAGACCACTGTGAACAGGAAAATGGCTTACCTATGGACAGAGATAATAGATACAGCTATGAAACAACAGCCAGGTCAAGGAACACATAACAAAATTAATTATATAAGAGATCAAATATAGTATGGGTTTATTAAACATATTAGCATGCTACTATAATTATAATTTTACTTTTATGTTTATACGATTGCATTAATTGTAATATCATTTTCATTTTAGTACAAGACAATGTAACTTGTATTATAGTATAATATGTTAAATATGAATAGAGTTATGTTTATTAACAAAATGTAAAATAACAACTTACAAAAAACATCATCTCAATTCTAATTTCAATCTTAATCATAATTCACAACATTTATGAAAGCAAAAATTAAGAAAGTGCCCAGGTTTGCTACAGTACTTTATGTAATATTTTCATTAAATACAGGAAATGCGATTAGATATGTTCCAAAACAGCCGTTTGCTGCAACTAAAATTATACGTTGCTCCACATAAAATTGTCATTTGTTGTTTACATCAAACTCCACTTATCTTAAATCATTTCACGAATGGAAGGGTGTAAAACAAGCATTGCTTTTTAGCACAATTATTGCACTATCAGTCATACTGTATCTCACCATGGCCTCCAGTCCCAAAACAGCTAAACCTGATTTCAAGTCATTTTTGCATTTCAACCAAAATTTACATTTTTCCACTAAAATACCTTCACATTTCTCTGAATAAAACTGCCTGTGGCGACAGTGTGTTACAGAATCGTGTACAATAAGATGCTCTGTGAGTCAACCGAGTAAACATGAAGAGACGTTTCAATGTTGCGAAACACTGATGATGAATTCAAGATGTACAAGATGCATTTGCAGCACTTAAAATTTTTGCAAACTTTGTGATTTTAGAACAAACCTAATTTATTGTTGTATGTTCTACTTTGTGTTTACTATATTTACAATATTCTATCATAACTGTTGACATGACAGTGAAGTCAAATCTGAATTTTCACTTAATTAGTCCACATATGGAGAGAAACCTACAACAGCTGATGGATGTACCTACCATTGACAACTTTGAATAACAACACTAAAGCTGACAAGAATGAGAGATTATTTTCTCTTGTGATGGAATGCGAGTTTTATTTGGACACCAATATGTCTGCGAATTTTGGGGTTTGGAGAAAACTTTCCCATATGGCATCTGCAATTATAATGAAAATACCCAACTAAATATGCTGTCTTAAATCATCACGCTAATTAATGATTCACAGTATGAACAAAATATTATAAACCATAACATAAAAATAAACACAACATGCTTCACTGTTATAGAAAATTAATCGATGATGGAGGTCTGACACAAGCCATTATTTTCCTGCACAAGTATATGCAAAAATGTTTTTTAATCTCTTCTACAGTACGCCCAGGCAACCTACTGTACCAACAACTTCAACGCCATTCTTTCTTTAATTTAATGGTGTAGAAAATAGCTTGTCCTAGTTTATTGTAGCTGAAACATTTGTTATTTCACCAGCATATGTTTTTCCACTCTTTTGGAGACATTGACGACTTTTGAAGACTTAGATGAGAAGGAAAATGTACTTTCTGTTACAAAAGTAACAGCACTGACATCTGAGTCTTTTTCCATAAAACTTTAAATAAATGTTTTCTGATACCGTAGAAAGCGCTTGAAAATAACTGGTTGTTTTTCTTTGTCAGATTTTAAAAAATTGTTCATTACAACTTAGATTATATGGAGCAGTGAATGAATTATTATAGAAGACGCATATTAAGATAAATCTGTGATTACAGCTGGCACGGGATTACAGCTGGGACTGTTGTCAGAGCTGCTATTATAGAAAATTTATCAACACCTTCTTGCTGCTCAGAACCGAGAACTCAATAGTGCCATGGTATTAATTATGATACTATCATAATGCAATGCATAACATACTGTACGTCCTGTGTCGAAACCTTGCTTTCGCATGGTTTAGGATCAGTTTATGTTTATTCCAAATGTCTTCATGGTTGTCTTATCATGTGAAAGGTGTGATTCCTCAAAACACTTAAACTCACAGTAATTAGAATTAAATCTACATTTACATTACCACCCTTAAGTGACTCAATTCTGTTTTTTTACACTAATGTGACAAAAATCAGATTTTTTATAGCTGCGTAGATGCACATGATCAATCCAGGACTCTTTTTTAGACTGGATCCGAGTCACTTTCGTATGCGTATATATCCGATATATGGTCATGAGAACTGAATGAGAATGAGCAGATCGGGATTCATGCAACCTTTACACGTGTGTAGGGCGCTGACATCATCATTCAGCACAAGCAGTGCGCAGATGTTATAGTGTAGCAGTGCTAGCATCGGCTGCTAAAAAAGATAAAAATCGAGGTGTCTGGCTTTCTTACTTCTTCTGGACCGCAACAAATACAGCTGACAAATTGTCGAGAAAAAAATCAGACCCATAAGTCTGAAAAAATTGCTTCCATTGTTTGAAATTAGTGAGTGGTAGCACAAATGATGTGTTTTAACAGACAGACATATTAATGTGTGCATGTGTGCCATTATAAAGGACAGACACGTCCACACTAGAGTCAGATTAAAGACACTTGTAATTACAATGTGAACCATCATGACATGCAAAATCCAAAAAACCTGAATTGAGCAATATGGCTTGTAATGTGAACGCACACCCATAGTCATTTGTAACAGATCTTTTACATAATGTGATTTTCTTTTTAAATTGGTTCTTCATTGCAAAAATGGAAAATACATGAATTGTATTGCAGTCCTAATGCTTACACTGTCACAGACCTTGAGCATATACAATACTAAGTAAAAATGTAAAAATATGTTTGTTTATTGTTCATACTGTATGTATATAGTAATTTGTTTATGAAGAAATATGTTCATAAATTTGTTATTTTAGATTTTCTTTTCCCCCAAAAAATTATATTGATTCAAATTGTTAAAAAAGTAAAACGGCAAATTCCTTTTTTTTTTTCCAGAGAAAAACAATTCAAAGCTAGGTTGGACCTGCAGAGACAAAAGCCAGTGAGAACCAAAGTCTCCAGCAGGTCCACGGCATGTTCTCCAAGATTCTTTGAACAAACTACCAGTAGATTTCCTTAAAAAAACTGAAGAAATACAGCTTGAAAAGTAAAGGGTGGTCACAGCACATATTGATTTTATATATTTTTAAAGTTTACTGCCCTTTATAGTTTTTTTCTTTGACTTTTCATTTTATTATTTTTGAAATCACCTTTACAGAATATCTTGACATGTGGCTAAACCCTTTTCACATTACTGCAGAAACACTCTTTCTAAGAGAAAGTGATCCAAGAGCAAACTTATCAAACTGCAGGATAACCTGTGCACTTGAAATTAACTCTGCAGCATTATTTTATAACAGATGCCTAGAGATAATAAAAGGTAAGAGCAAAAATGAAACTGCACTAAAAGTGACTTTGAACTCAGTAGGTTTTCACCCTGTGACTTGATTACACACCTAAATCGCATTTAATTAAGCCGATTAAGGGGTGGGCAGGGGGAAATTTTTGATCACACTGTGATCATTTGAATGTTGTTTTGAAAACTACGGCCTTAAATAGAGTTCACCGAAATGCTGAAATGACTCATTCATAAGTTAATGAACCTTACCCTGTGCATAGAGATCAATGGGCACTGGGAAAGCAGTGGGGTGAAACCCATTAGAACTGCCTCCAAATCTCAAGTTCTGACTCAAATAGCGGTAATCTGAGGTGGCACAGAGTGTGTGGCGCTTTATAATATGGGGGTAACAAACCACACTTTTGAATTACCTGGTCTACTGAAGGCCCAATTATCACACATTGACCTGTGAAGGATGGGGATTATATTATGAATGATTGCAGTGAAAGTATAGTTTCTTAGTTTTGACAGCGTGTGGAAGTTAATTTAGCCTGCGTCTCTCTGGTTTCATTCTTTCCGTGAGAAGCCATGCGTCCACCGCTGGAGCTGATCCATGCCTGCTAGTGCCACATGCTAGCTCTGAACACGCAGCCATTGTATGTATGGCAGAAGAGCCGTGGAGTGAATAGAACAGAAGTATTGCTGGCGCAAGTGCATGTGGATCAATCTGGGAAATTACAAAAGCAGAGAAACGAACAAGTGAACTAGAATAATGAGGTAATTCATCATAGCTTGTCACAGCCCTGCACTAAGGGATGGAAGGAAGGACACCGGAAAAGGAGGAGCACTGAAGGGGGGAAATACTGTTTTCTCTTTTTCCTTTACTTGCTACTATTCATGTACACCATGGGGAAAAGGTTTACTAACAAGGGAGTGAGGCAAGGAGATGGGAGATACAGTATAAAATTTGTTTTTTTATTATTATTTATTTTATTTTTTTTTCGATAGGAAACGGACACAGAAGTTTACACATTTTAAAAGGTTGATTATTATTATATATTCAGAGATGAATATATTTCACTAAGTAACAAAGGCCTACAGTATCTATATCTAGAGATCTATATTCTATTCTATTCTATTATTAATATTTTAAGATAATAAAACGTTAAAGTTGGCATGTTCGTACAATGAAGATACTGTATTTGTGAAAAAACCCTTTTGGGGGGAACGTACAGTAAGATGAGTAATAGAACACATCAAGATGTTTTTTGTCTGTCTGTTTTTCTATTTGTTTGTGCATGCATCACATAAAAATTACTGAACGAATTTTAACGAGATTTGTACCGGTGTATTTTGCCAAGCTTGAGATAACATATAGCCTTTGTTTCAACTTAATCGGCCCACGGGAAGAGAAGATATGCTAATTTGAAATTTAAATGGAAAACGCCCTTATATCATTACAAAAAATCGACTTTGAAAAATCATTATTCCATCTCAAAATTCAACAGATGGTGCTGTGCATTTTTTATTACACGTTTATGAGTGTGCAACTGAAATCGACTTAATGAACAAGATCTCATACAGTACTTTCTATACTGCTTACCCTGTAAAGGAAAAGGGCCTGGAAGGGATACCAATCCATTGCAGGGCAAAACACATACTCACACACTATGGGCAATTTGGAAATGGCAGTTTGCCTAATCTTCGGACTGCAAGAGGAAACCAACGCCCCTGGTGAAAACCCCACCAAGCATGGGAGAACATGCAAACTTCACACACAAAGACCCAAGGACAGAATTAAGCTCTCCATCTTGAAGGTATAAGGCCACTTTTCTTATACATAATTGATTAAAAAAAATAAATAAATAAAAAAGATTTAACCAAGAATGTCTATACTTATCTACTGTATATGGTGTTCAAGTCAAACTGGGACTTTGGTTGTGCATAAAAACAGAACAAAATTATGAGTAAAAAAAAAAAAAAAAACTATTTTTACCTTTATTGTTCAATGTAAACTCCCTAGATACACTAATGCACTTATCCCAGTGTAGAAAAATAGAAAGTTCTTTCAATATGGCACAGCCATGATCTCAAGAAGTGCTGCCCTCCCAGGAACTCCTTTAAATGTGGTAATCACATGGAGCGGGGTCAGGACTGTAAAGAGCATGTGGCAGTAACTCCCAGCCGAGTTCCTGTAAACTGCAAGTAGTGTTCATAAATCATTTCGCTCACACTGACACATGCATCTCTTCCACAAGTTGGTGTCTAGTTATCTGTCAAGGATCAGCTGTTACACTCACTGAATGCGTAGGGGGAACGACTGCCGTGGGTTCAGAGCTACCTTGGCCAGGATTGTCATTCACGGACGTACGGCCTTCTTTAAAACGTTTGCATCATTCAAATATTTTACTGTACCTAAGAGTCTTATCACTGTACTGTGTACGTCTTCTGTAAATGTAAAAAAACTACTTTTTAAAAAGTATGTAATATAACCATTGACCAAAATCACCACTTGTACCCCTATCTCACCTACAGTATGCAGTTTGACTCGCGGTGAGATGCGGTGTTAGGCACCGTGAGCCGCCGCGATTGCCCTCCGACGTTCCGCTGACGTTCTGAAAACTCTGCAAGCTTCCCGCGAGGACCACCAAAAAAATAATGTAGGGAATGTAGCTAATATAGGGAAATAATACACTGTGGAGAGCTAAATTATCACACCACTTTGTCATTAAGCATGTTTTTTATGCAGCATGTTCCGTCATAGGCGGCACGGTGGTGTAGTGGTTAGCACTGTCGCCTTGCACCTCCAGGGTCCGGGTTCGATTCCCGGCCAGGCT
>JAQQZT010000003.1:10937053-10962342 GCA_030068275.1 Clarias platycephalus
CCTGGGATAGGCTCCAGGCCCCCGCGACCCTGTATATAAGGATAAAGCGGTACAGAAAATGAATGAATGAATGTTCCGTCATGATTTATTCTTTATAATGTTGCTTATAAAACCGCTTACTTAAAAACTGAATTTAATCTTATGTAATCTATCAATCATATATAGATGTCCAGACGAATTCACACCAAAAACAAGATGTAGTTCACCCCTGTGGCAGAATCACAAAAAAACAAAAAAACAAAAAAAAACACACCACCAGCTCAGCCTACACTCCTCCTACATTTCTCATATCCTCTGACCTTATGAAGAGCCAGTTCAAATCTCCAGAGCCCTTTGCAATTCTTCATTATCCGTGTAGAAACACTTTCTGTCTTGGACAAAGCACTGGTCAGACAAAGCCTGAAGATGAACTCCAGACGGGCGACTGTATATTTTAGTATCTCTCCACAGACGTCTGGTTTACATGTTGTGTTAATGTCTAATAACCACATTACAAATACATATAATCATCTCAATCTTTCCACATGCTTTTATAATTCGAGCATGCGATGAAGTGATCATGCTGTGCTCTGTTTGTCTAGGAACCTGGATTCACATCACTGTGATGTATCTGTAACGTTCAGAGGTGAGCAGTTCCACATGACATCTATCTGTGTGACAGTGAAACCAAGCCTCCTGCTGCTGTAATGTCTCGAGCTCAGTGGCAGTCTGCAGGTCATGAAGTCTATCTGAGGAATGAGTTGCTATTAAAGCTATTGCCAACAGCCCGAAGCTTAATTGCATATTATTTTATTCTATTGTACGACATAACTCAGACTAAACCCGTTAAACTCAATGTACAGTTCATGTGGTTCAGGCGGTCACTCATTTCTTACTTTCACAACCGTTACCTTTTCATTTTATTCCACTGTATTTGCTCAAACAAATGCTTCAAGAGGGGCTGAATTGGATTTTAATGACTGTCTGTTTCGTAGGAATGTAATAAATTATCTCATGCAGATTCTCAATGCATAAAATGTCAAAACCAAAGGAATATTTTGCCTAAATGGCTTCCTATTCACTAGAAAATGCTAACCATATTGGATATAACAATATTTGTACTGTAATACACCTTATGCCTAATAGATGTTTAAAGATTAAAACAATGTCTTTAGTAATGCTTTTCTTTTTTATCTAAACAAATCAGGCCGGCCTTGTCACAGATCTTATATTCCCAGTTCAAACCTGAGCTAATGTTACTGTTCTTTGTTGAGTCTCATTTTCTCTCCATGTACTGTACATGTGGGTTTCCTCTGGATTTCGTCCACCTCCCAAAACCATGCTGGCAGGTAGGATGGAAATGCTAAAATGCCCACTGGTGTGAAGAGGTGTGTGAATGTGTGTGTGCTGTTCCACAGCAGAATGCTGTCCCATGCAAGCTGTGTTCTGTCCTCGCACTCAGTGTCCCCAGGATATGGTCCGGATCTACCGGACCCGTGATTAAAATAAACTTAAACTTGTTCTCATCTCAGGTCTTGGATGACCTCTGCCCTGCACATTTTTTTTAGCACTTTCTCACTCATCGCCTATGCTGGTTTATCCTGCGTACAGGGTCGCAGAGAGCCTGGATCCTATCCAAGGGTATACCCTGAAGGTGGTGCCAATCCATCGCATGGCACACACTCACACATTACGGGCAATTTGGGAATGCCAGTTAGCCTAATCAGCATGTCTTTGGAATGTGGGAGGAAACCAGAGTACCCAGAGGAGAACATGCAAACACAGGTGAACCCTGGAGGTGCCAGGCGACAATGCTAACCACTAAGCCGCCACGCCGTCACCTCATTTAGCTAATCAACTACTTAACAGCATTTTATTAATTGAAGTGGGTGTGGCATGTCAGGGAGAGCACTAAAATATGCAGGGCAGTGGTACTCCAGGAATGAGGTTTAGAAAAAACTGACTTAAATAAAAGAATGAGAAATAAAATATTTAATAAATAGCACATGTATATGCTGAACCATAAATAAAAATAAAGCAACACATGATTTAGTAGGCAGTATTGCAACATGGAGTATAAAAATGCATAATGTTCAGTTCCTGCTAAACATTGTGAACATTTAGTTATCTGAGGAGATGCACTGAGAAACCCATTAAGTAACAGATTCCAATTATTTACTCTAGTCTTCGTGTTAGAGCACTTAATAAACAACAATTCGAAGCTCAGTCTGCTGTGTTAAATCTGCCACAATGTAATGTTCAGTCTTGTCAGTTATTTGACTGCCAGAGCTACCCGACATGACAAACATGACAGCACCACTGTCATTATGCTGAAAGCACTGGAGCCCCCTTAACCCAAAAAGGCAATAATGCTTCTCTGACTCAGAGCACTCCCTGTCCTCGGCTCATTCCACAGCAGATCTGTTGGTGTTCTCGAGCTTCATTGACCTCGTACCTTCTGCATGGCTTCCTTCTTTTAAAGCTCACCTCTGGCTGGCCTTGGCACACACCGATATCTGTCACTGTCCACTTCACTGATATCCAGAGTGAAGGAGGGAGACGTGCATGACTGATGGAATCAGACAGTGGGCCTTATGGAGAGACAGGTGCCTTATGCTCGTCCTGACACTGATATGGGTCGAGCTTCCGACACCTTTTAAGCTCACACTGCCAAATCAGTGAATGGTAGTATTAAAAATATAGTTTACATTATTGAAATGTATTATAATTATTCGGTTTTATAATGAGCTGTGAAATAACTATGGTCTAATGCACGTATTATAATGCACATGTCATATTACAGTATAATGTTGTTCATAAATATGAATATCACAAGAGTTTTGGTTAAACAAATGCGACGGAACTTTATCTTACACGTTTTATTTTTATTCTCAAATATGTTTGTGTCTTTTCGCTTCAATTAATAAATAAATTAAAGCTTTGAAATGGTATCATTATTTGGAAGTATGTTCTAAAATGTAATAGATTTGCCCACCAAAGTCTGTAAGAATAATTGAGTCATTAATTTGTTCATTAATTTGTGCATTTATTCATTACTTTTCCAATTTATATACTAACTTTGTACCTCAGAATGACAATAATCTCACATACACACGAAAGAAAGAAAGAAAGAAAGAAAGAAAGAAAGAAAGAAAGAAAGAAAGAAAGAAAGAAAGAAAGAAAATCCTTACCACTTACTAAGCATTCACTTTGGGTTTAACTCCAAATATGGTTAGAGACAAATATTTTGAACACTAAACTGGTACAGTATGTTGCTCGGTGCACCTGCTACCGTATTTTACTTTTTACGGAATTCACTGATGTTCTTTAGCTTATATTGAAGAAATAACTTTAAGATAGATGACTTTAAAGCTTCCTTGCTAGTCTACAGGAATTGGGTCCCGGTGGCACCAGCTCTGTGAGTGATTTTTAATCAGGGAGTATGACAAACGCTAAACTCGACCCTCTTCTCCTCTGTCATTGATGGCCTGCAGGCTGCCTCATTTCCCCCCTGTGAGCCTCTGTAAAGGTGAGAAGCAGAGCCATTACAGCAAGCTCTGCAGCATTCTTATCAACTCCCCTCGACTTTCCCCTGCTTCTCTTCCTAATCCACAGAAGGGCTATGGTATACAAAGTCTTCCGCCCAGGGGGAGAGTATATATATATATACACTAGTTAAACTAGTTAACTGGCATCTGCCTTTATGATTGAAGGTTCAGCACCTGACTGATTGAGCTAATCAGGAGCAATGCCTCATCTCTGCTCTTTTTTTTTCCGTTTAATGAAGAGTTAATCAATTATGCTGTATTCATTTTACCTTGTAATTGTTAATTTACAACTTGTATTAACGTCATTTCGTACCTTCGGGACATTTGATGTGCGAAGTGGGGGAAAAAAATTATGCCTCCAGGAAAGTGTGTCTTCTGTTTACTCTGTCTAAACCTAATGCTGCTATCCATGCTATTCACAGTGTGCATGACCATGTACCGATATCTGCTGATATTCATCCTCATTCACCTATATTTGCATTTCATTCTGTATATACAGTACTGTATATTGAAATAAATGTTCTATATTTTCTCTCAGTCATTTCTGTTCCGCATGTGCACCTTTGGCTCAGGTGGCTAAGGCTCTAGGGTTTCAGATCTAAAGATCTGGGTTCGAGCCCTGCTGTTAGTGAGTTGCCACACCTCATGCCACCCAGCCACCCACTGCATGCAGTGCTGGTCCCAGGCACAGTTGGGGAAATGGGAGGATTGCATCAGGAAGGGCATCCGGTGTAAAACCCGTGCCAAGTTGTGTGTGGATCTGAAGGTTTGCTGTGGTGGCTCTTTGATGGGAACAGACAAATAATGTTTATTTCATTTTTTTGACCACACTCTACAGTACACAACTGACGATTTGCAATTGCAACTACATGTCTATTGTCCATTATGTTACTATCCTTACTACTGGATGTTTGAAATTTCCTGCAGGATCAATAAAGTATCTATCTATCTATGCATCCATCCATCTACCTTACTACCTGCTACATAGATGTGACATCACGTCTTGACCAGGGAAGGCACTGTTGACTGAGACGACTACAAGTTGAAATTTCAGGCTAAGGGCACATTCTCTGATGCTTTTACATGTTTTAGACTCACCTTGAGTGCAGCGTTAGGAATTTTAGCTTTTCACCCTAATGGCTCTATATCTGACATGTTTATGAAAGTACAGCAGGTACTGTAAGATGTTGAAAAGCAGTGGATGAAATCTTCCTCTATAACCCACCTTGTTGTTCGAATGTATTTTTNNNATGTACTGTATCAGGAAGGGAGGAGGGGATTCTTATAATGGATTAAAATTTGTAATAATTAGATTTATTTGTACAAGGTGAAGGTCATGACACTTCTTTTCCTGTCATCGTTTCATTTTAGAGAATGGAATCTCTCCGTTGTTAAGCCTGCATACTTTACTACAATTGAAATAAAGGGCTGATCTGAGCCATTCATGCAAATTCACAATTGCTTGTCCTAATACTCTGCGACAGCAAACTGAATAGTGGAGACACAGATGGCCCTAATCATTACTTGCCAAAATTGTGATGTGTTATTGTTAATGGACCATTACACTTTGTTGAGCAAAAAAGAAATCAAACGCCATTCTCCATTAGAGCTTAATGGCCACCTTTTCATCTTGGCAATAGCAGGCATCTAAATACCGCAGGCTGCTCGCTCCGAGGGTGTCAGGAGCAGCGGCGACTCTGCGAACTGCACAAAAGCTAATGTCTTATGCATTTTTAAAGACAGGCAAATGCAAAAGGGAAATAGATGATTTTTATGTATGCTGCCCAAGCGCACTCAATCAATGCTAATGTTAAAAGTAGAACGTGAATGCAAATGATCCAGCAGTGGAAGGAGCAGCATGTGTAAGTGAGTATATTGGGAATCACAGCATTGCACGGGCAATAACTCAACCTCTATACAATCGTGTCTCAGAGCCAAACGACGTGCTAATTTGCTAAGTTTCTCTAACTGTGAATCGGTTAAATCTAGCTGGGGATATATCACACGCTCCCGGGCAGCACTGGGACACGACTTGCCTTATCTCTCCATAGACTCACTCTTTCTCACTTCACACCAACCATCATTATCTCACGCAGCCTACTGACATGACACAATTACAAGGAGAATAAGGTGTCCGATATTTCCCGTCACCCTGTGCATCCTAATTTCTGCTTTTCGCAGGGCCTTCTCCCTCTGCAAATTTATATATACCACTTTGCCTCATGGGCACATTTAAATTTCTCCTTCAAACGGTGAATCGAAAAAGCCTCGGGTTCAAAGAGGTTAGAACAGAAAGTAATTCATCTAATATTGGTTTGAGTGCAGGCATAACTTTTTCAACATTCCACTTTGTTTTTCATACACCTGTATATTCTGCACTATACTGTATCTATTCAAAAACACCATGTACAATAAATAGAACTTGAGTAGGAGTGGTGAGCTTTATGATTTGACCGGCGCTGTAATGAACTCCTGCCACCTTTACACAATATTGTTTTCCATAATGTGTTAATGTGAGCAAACAAACTGACCTTGTCTCTGTGCAAGGGTGACTCATAAACGCAAAAAAAACTGTAGATCCATAATATAAGGCAAAACACATAAAAGTTGAACTTTACATCCAAGTTCTATTATATTATACAGCTGAGTATAAAGGTTTGTACCCTACACTTTTTAATGCAATAAAGGAAATCAGATCTCTGTTTGAACAACACTATACTAATTAATGCTGATAAATCAAGAGGTTTTTCCTTTTCCTAATTTCCTTCGCTAGCTCTTCTATAGCTCAGCATGGGCACTCTGACCGGACTGTGGAATCACTGCCCCATAATGTGTGTTCTCGAACCTTTCTATCAAAGCCAGTATTATACAGTATTTTTCAGTAATTTGTGCTACAGTACACTATCTCTCCTGTGGGATCAGAACAGTTGGGCTAATCTTCACTCCCAATGGGCATCAATGTGCCTTGAGCATCCATGAACGCTTTGCCGGATCACTGGTAATGCTTCATTGGACCACTTTGGGAGGCGCTAACCACTGCACACCGGGAAAATCTCACACACCCTGGCATTTTGCAGATGCACTGATCCTATCATCCATAGCCATAACGATTTGAACCAAGTTTCAAAAACTTACACATTTTGCCTGCTTTTAACAAATCTTTAACGCAATTTCAGGAACTGACTGTTCACTTGCAATGAAATCGCTTCACTTGTCTGTGATTTTAATGCTATTGCTGATCGGTGTGCATGTACAGTACAGTATGTGTATAATAATATATGTATATGTATAATTTATTATAAACCTTGTCAGTTTTAACGGTTCAGTTGCCATTCTATCTTATGAAAACATACAGAAAATTACGTAAGCAAGGCTAAATGAACAACTATGATATGAATATTCATGGCACCTTTGACTAAGGTTTTGCTCTGTAATCATTTTCAGCATGTAAATACTGTACATTTAAGAATCATATTCCATCCTCTATTATGGATAAAATATTACACACTTGTTACAAATCCCGTGTAATATGAATGCGGTTTAATGATGGGTGGAAGGTTGAGGAGATGGAGTGAGCTGCGTGTGGTCATTCTTTCATGCTGGGGACCGAGTCTGTTCCCAGTCTAACTCTAATGTGTGGTGCCCTCAGCACTGCTGTTAATCTTCTACCACTCTGATGTAGGCTGGCACCCCTGCCTGTGTCTTCATTTCCACCAGATTACACTGTACCTTCTCTGCAGCCTTCAGTGTTCACTTCTAAATTACAGTACCACTAAATCACCATGCGGACCAAATGGGGCATTCAGAGGACTACTACGCAGGTTTCTGCCTACCCATCACAGCAGCGGTGCGTGTATGTACTGTATATGTATTCTTGCTGAATCAGTGTTTCAAAGGAAAACAAAGCAGGTAACTTGCTGAACCTGAGATTGTAATCTTTGCTTGTGAAAAAGGATTGAAAAAAGAAAATCAATTCAAATCTTTGCATCTTCAAATGTGGATGGAGTATGAATATAATTGCAGCGTAGTTTTTTTTTTTTTTTGTCAGCTTCACCGTGACTGTGACTTATCAGCTAGCTGGAGGTAATGGTGAAATTTTGAAGTGAACGTCCCACATTTTACAGTGGGCGTCTAACCCGGCTGCAGGGACAGCAACAGCCAGCATGTTGACCTTCACATCTCCTTCCTCACTACCAGCAGACGAATGTGTTTGGCTAAGCTAATTGCTCATGGAAGATAAAGTCATCTAGTCAAAGCGCACATGCTCCCTTTGCTAGGCTGAGAATTGTGTGATCATCTCCTTCCACTTTATAATACCGCACAGTGATGTCTGTATACAAACAGCATGTAATTCAATTATACATATATTTCTTCATCATGCAACCCAATAAATAACACTGGGTACGTGTATGCTGTACTGTATATTCACAGCAATCAGCTCATTAACACCACCACCAATTATATACCAGTAAACTGCTAATAAGATCAAGGGCACCCATGGTTCCATCCCATCTAGGTCAGCCCATCTTTCTGACCCCAGTAAAAAGCCAATGCTGCACTGAAAAATAAGTACATTCTGGCCACAAAAGAAAGATATTAGGACACCCGGTGCACCGGGAGCGTTGGGTTGTTGACCCAGCTTCCAGAATCTCCAGATAACAAGCCTATCAAAAATCCATGGGATGCACCGGACAGACAAACCCAATCCACGGAGACCCACCCTTCAACCCAAGGATTTTCCACTAACATCCCAGTGCCAATCTGTAACAATACAGCGCACCCCCGGAAGTCTTGTGGAGCTCTACCCTGGCAGTACAAGGGGAACCTAAAACCAAATCTAAGGTGATTTTAACATTAATGGGTTTTAAAGTTATGGCTGATCTGTCACTTTATTTCTTATACTGGTCGCAGGCATGTTAATTTGATATTCAATTCACTCACTCACTCATTGTCTATACCGCTTTATCCTGTAGTCAGGGTCGCAGGGGGCCTGGAGCCTATCCCAGGAGGCTTAGGGCATGAGGCAGATATTTCAATTCAATTCAATTTTATTTGTATAGTGCTTTTAACAATGGTCATTGTCGCAAAGCAGCTTTACAGAATCAAAAGAAAATGATGGAAATTTGTATAAAATGTGAAAAATGTGTATGAATCAGTATGATATCACTGTTACTGGAGAAGGAACAGTAAAGGAGGTTGAGAATGTAAGTTGAATTCTCAGTTGTGGTGCCATTTCATGTCATGAAAGACATGCTTCCCATTTAGAAAGAATTGTACCACCTATAGCAAATAGTGCAAATATATATATATCCCTTACATATCCTTATGTAAAAAGAACCATTCTTTAAGAAATATGACAGCAGGAAGCACTCATCAGACAACTAATTATACAGAAGGGTTGTCTACGCACACTGCAATCTTCTCTCCATGCTCCCAAAAGAAACTGACCAATTTTGCTGTTGCAAATGTAAAGGAGTTAATTAGCCTCCTCTCACTAAATAGACATAACATATTAAATATTGCAAAAGACCAATCAACTCCTCGAGCATTTGCTCAGACTGAAAAACCTTTCTGATGTGACAAATCACCCTGATGATGAGTTTAAGGAGGTCAATTGGGAGGCAGAAGACTGCCTTACTTTATGAGCATCCAATCGTCCATATCACCAAGGATCTTAGTTGAATAAAGCATTAACACATTCAAAGCTGCTATACAGAAATAAAATGCCAATGATTGCATGTAATGCACTGGTTATGGATATTCAATCCCAGGCTTTTCAGAGTAACTTAAAATACTTCTATCCACTGCTACAGCGGCTTCAAAGTGCCAGCGGCTTCAAAGATGTTAAAATTGCATGCGTTTTATAAAGCAGACATCATTTTGAAATATACGTAAGCATTAAATGAATAACGTCTGTGCATTGCACCCCCTAAATATTTTCTACGTTGACCTATTGATAGATATTCTATTTTGACCATGAGCAGTCAACACTTAGTATTTACTCAGAAACCACACCGGTGTATACAGTAAGTCATCTTCACTAATCTTGGGAACACTGGCGATGAGGCAGAAATACAACCTGAATGGTCTTTTACAGTACAAGGTGCCATGCACACACACTGGAGAACTCATTCACGCCAGGGGCAAATTAGCATAGGCAATCGACCTACCAGCAAGCTTTTGGAAGGTGAGAGAAATCCGAGAACTATTAAGAAATCCACTCAGACATGGGGAAACATGCACAGAAACCCCACACATTCAATAACGCGAGCGCAGGATGGAGTTCTTCCATGGCAACAGAGGGGGGGAAAAAAAAGTACAGGTCTGCGTAAACGCAATAAAGTTCCAGCAAGCCGAAGAAGGAAACGAAAGTTTCCTGGAAGAATAATATATGCACATTTTCCACAAACGTAAATGTGAGTAGAGTTCCAGCACCCCCGGAGCTTACTGAGATCCATAAATTGAGAGCAGCACAATATAGTGCATAGCCAGTGACAGGTTTTCCCATACCTTGCTTGTAGATCACTGAAGTCTGTTGGGAAGCTAGGGGAAAAGTTTGTGCTGAAAAAGCATATTTTGGCAGTTCCTGTCCCTGTATTGCAATCATGCCTTTCAGTTATTGGTGCACTAGAATACTGTATATTTGTCAGACACCATTTTTGATGGGGAAGTTTAATTGTGTTAATGTCTGTCATGGACTAGTGGAAAACACCATCAAATTGAATTTGGAAGTGTTTACCGTTAACATGTGACAAATATATGACAGATACGACATGCAGTCTGGGTGTTACAGATTTTGGATGGGTTTTGTGTAATTATATCGGAAACAATATAAGAAATAGGTGTAGTAGAGTAGAAGTGATGCTTCTACAAACTTTAGAGGTTTTTTCTTTTTCGTTTTTTTTTTTGCTATGCAAAAATAGATCCTGCTTTCTAATCTAATCATGCAGGCTTTTTTTTTTTTTTTTTGTGAAAACCTAAATCTGAGCATCAGGAATCTAATCTTACCAAAGTACCCAACAAATCCTACAATCCTCTTTACACGTTCATGACCAAAGCCCGTCGCTGCATATCAAGTGGCTGATCTTGCACCGGGTGACAGAGTAATAAGATAGTTATGATGCAGCAGATGTGAAACATAGTCTAGAGAGATGAACATTTTAGTGGTGCACTGAACCATAAAAATGAACGCTGACTCTAGACAGACAGGGCTTCATTTTATTTTGTTGCACTTTTCCAGTGTTCTGCATGGCAATTAAATGTGGATGCACTGTACTGAAGACGACACTCCTATATCAGGGAAGAGATCATCTAATCCATATATCACTGGCTTGGTTAGGGTCTGATCCTCATTCTCTAAGGAAGCAGACATTACAAGGCGCTATCGTGAGCTAGAAAGAAAATTGTGACTCTAATGAGATATCATAAACAGTTACAGAGCTTTAATGAGATCAAGACTCCCTATAGGCCAGATGTACTGTTTAGTCAGGGGGCTAACGGGATCTCTAATCCTGTCAGATTGATTTTTCTTTAGGTCTTAAATTATTCCATCTCTCTAAGACTAAGTGACAAACAGGATATTATCATAATTACACAACAAAATCAACCCAACCTTGTGATGGTGGGATCAAAGTTTGACTTGTTCATAGTTCAGAAAGTTTTGCTGCATAAGCTTCAAGATGCCAGATGGATGAAATAAATTAGAAAATGAATGGAAATAAGTACAGGTACAAGTTAGGAAAATTAATATATTTTGTAATATTATTAATGAGAAATAGATCTGCCCGTGTCGAACATAGTTTTACTGGGTAACATGTATATATAGATTTTTTTGCGGTAAAATGTCAACATGACATTTCTGGTGTTCGCATTGGCTATTGTTTGTTTCTGTCCACATGTTACAAATAGAAATATGATTATTTTTACGGAGCTATTTGTGGTATAATTTCCTCGATGATTAGAAGCCAATTTATGTAAAGCTATTCATTCCAAGTGACAGAACCAATGAATACTGTACGTGCAGTAAGCAACACAATTTAGTAAATGTCATGCTTCCTATCTTTGTATGTCAAAACACACCTCAGGATATTTTGACAGATAGATATAATTGACTATTTTGTTATCCTGGCAGCAGAAACTCCCACTACCCCTCAGCAGGTCCACACTTATATTTATTACCCTTGTACCTGCATTCGTTAGACTTCATGTACAGTACAAGTCAAAATTGTGGACAGAAGTTTGGATATGTCTTTGATACATTTCTACATTAATTACTGGAGATTTCAAAACTATGAAATGATAAACACGGCATTATGTAATTAAGTAACAATAACATTAAGTGGGTTGTTATTTTAGGACACAAGAACAGTATTATCAAGTGCATTTGCAAAATCCATCAAGCACCATGATGCAACTGGCTCTCAAAGACCATCCCAGAAAAACAAGACCAAAACCTAGCTCTGCTGCAGAGGAGAAGTTCATTAAGAGTTACCAGCCTCAGAAATCACCAATTAACAGCAGCTCAAATTAGAGCACAAGCAGCGGACACATCGACTGTTCGAATGAGATCATTGCATATTTTGAATGCCTTCAGCATTGTTTTACAGTGTAGAAAGAAATAAAAATCATGAAAAAACATGGAATTAGAAGGTGTGTCCAAACCTTTGACTGGTAGTATACTCAGCAAAAAAAGAAACGCCCCTTTTTCAGGACTGTGTATTTCAACACTAATGTTGTAAAAATCCAAATAANNNGTGTGTGTGTGTGTGTGTGTGTGTGTGTGTGTGTGTGTGTGTGTGTGTGTGTGTGTGTGTGTGTGTGTGTGTGGTCTCTTGTTCTTGAATTACAAAAGTCTAACCTGATGTGGCTTGGATTAAAGTTTGACTTGTTTGACTGCTTATTTCCGGTAACCACCACAGCATTCCTGTGAAATGGCCAACCAGTCTGATCATTCTCCTCCGACATCTTTGATCAAGTTTTTTTTTTTTTTATTGTTGTTGTTTTCACACCATTCTGGGTAGATTCTAGAGACCGTTGTACAAATCCCAGGTTGGGTCAGCAGGTTCTGGCACCGTCAAAGGTCTGACACCAACATCTACGCAGTGGTCAAAGCCTGTAGCATGGTTCTTGGCATGAACTCAGGCCAGTGTGATCATACTTATTTCCCCCATTTGACGCTGGAAGTGAACATTGACTGAATCTAACCTGTAACACCACATGATTGTATTACATGCAGTGCTGCTGCCACATGAATAGATTACTGGATAATTGCATAAATGTTTAGGTGTAGACTTTTTTCAAATAAGTGGACAGTAAGTGTACTGTATATCAACTGCCTATTTAGGCTGCTCACACTCTTGGAAATGTACAGTATTAACAGTAGACGCTTTGGCCCGAGCTCACGGCAGCTCGCTAACATAATTAATATTGGTAGCACTGTCCTCCATCTTGTTTTTTTCCTCCTTTGCCCTCTGAGCTGCAAACTGATTCGCCAGGTGATGAAAAAGCTCTTGATGTTTTGGAAACACTTGAACTTCTAGAAACGCTCGGCTGAGAGAGTGAGAGAAAGAGTGAGAGAGCGAGAAAGGAAGAAGCCGACAGCCTCGTTTCAACTCCCACATTCTTCCCACCTTACGGTCAGTTTCCATTTAGAACATGGGCTGGAGGTTGAGGAAAAGAACGGCGTAATCGTGTCACAAGGTTTTTAATGATATTTTGTTTGTGTATTAAAACTGTCTAATAAATTAACTTACAGTACGTGCTACAGTACAGTTGTGATTTTTCTACTCTGCTAAAATGTATAACAGTAATAGTGATTTAATAGATTTAAATTCTATTACACACAGGAAATGTGGTGTGAGGATAGTTAGAATGTCATTAATATGAGTATTAATTTTCTGAATGTATAAAAAAAAAAAAAAGAAGATCTGCGTAAGACTATTATCTCGTTTGACCCTATTTCTTTGATTGACTGGGTTAATGTTTTGCTGTGTGCTTAGTACTGAAATATTTTAACTTCAATAGATGGTGTGGGAGGGAGTAAATAAAAATGCACCATCTGCCTCTCATGGCTATGAACACAGCCACTGAGACTGAGAAGATTATTAATTAACACCCACACTACAGATATGCAGAATAAAAGTGGAAAAATCCACTTCAGCTTTTCTTTGAAGGTACCTCCCACATACACACATACTGTATGCACACACACAGGCGCACACACACACACAAACACACACACACACACACACACACACACACACACGGCTTCCTTCCTTTCCTTGTGAGGACCTTATGTTTTACGGTTAATTATATAATATTGATAATGAATAATGTGATAATAAAATACAGAAAATAATAATAATAATATGTTTTTTTGCCTCAATTAAGAAAATTATTGACTAGAAATAATTTGATGTTAATGTTCGTTCTGAATATTTTAAATTGTAAATCTTTTACAGAAATGATTCTCCCTGGTTTTTCAGTATTAAATAATTATAAGCATAAATAAATGTCGAAGCTGTGGAAGTTCTTCAGCCACCCGTCTAATCTCGCCTCCGGTCCTGTGTGCGTATGGGCTTCTCCAGCTACTCTCATTTCTTCCCATACTCCAAAGACATGCAGTCAAGGTTGCATGCCTTTTCCAAAATGGCCTTAAGTGTGTCACTAGGTGTGTGAATGAGCAAGTGTTGGCACCCTTTCCTGGGTATACCCTGCCTTGTGCCATGGGACAGGATCCAGGCCTCTCAAGACCTAAAATACAGTATATATTTAATATATATATTTTTTTTAATCTTAAATATAATATGTACGTTGTGGAAATTTCATGAATTGTGACAGCCTCTCAAGACCTAACATATTTATTAATGCTATATACATACAACTAAATTTACAGTAACCTTTTTTTTATTATGGTGATACTTGGTCCTCTCCATGATATAACAAATTCTGCACACATACATACACATCAATATTGTACAATATGGAAAAAAAAAAAAAAAAAAACCAGCAGTCCTGAAATGCACTTTCAAAAATCCTTATTTCTTATTTCTTAGCACTTCCTTATTTCTTGATCAATATGTTTAACTAGACTGGAAAGCAATTATCATTATTATTACGTCTAGTATACTGCCTAGCAAAACAAACACTGATGCATCAACAGTACAGGATTTTAGTACAAATTAAAAAGCAACATTTCTCTATGAAATTAAAATCCCCTTTTTAATTTCAGCTCTAGAAATTTGGTCCAACTTTGTAGCAACAGATGCTGCTAAAATTGCCCCCAATAAAACACGCACATACAATATACACTCTCCCTGTGAGAAAACAGATGTTTGGCTGTTTCTCATTGCAGCTTAAACCCAGAGAATGTTTTGCATCAAACCATGCCTTTCATTATTTATAGAAGTTGAATAAAAAGGCATAGTAAAAACAAATTGTAACACAGACCGTATAACAAATTGTATAACTGCAAGCTTAAAAAGGCGAGGCTAAAATCTGCTAAGGCAATGCTAGGATCTGCTGAGAATTTGACAAATTTTATATTATTACATTACATCCTCAATTGAAAAAAAGATTTCCTAATTGTGAACATTTGGAGCTCTTATTTGGGACTAGAGGCAGAAACATACTCCGTATGTGAAATATTTACAAATCATACCCAAAAATCACACAAAAAATGTGCCATATTAAAGGACAAATAGAATGCGTGTTAGTAAGGTGTTAAGACATCATTAGAAGCCAGAACTGAACATTGCCATCCTAGATAAGAGCACCCCCATTAGGGCCGAGAAATGTTTCATGCTAAAGGTAATTACTCAGAATAATTTTGTACAGATTTGTAGCGACCTCCAAAAGGGAACAAGTAGACCCAAAAGATTACATCAAACATCTCCTAAAAATATAACCACCAGCTTTTGCTTAACTGGTCCATTTATTTGAATATCAAATATCACAACTCTGGAATATCTTACAATAATGTAAAAGGCACATTCACTACTTTATATTCGCACTAGAAACAATTTCCAGAGTCCAAATGTTTCTGATCAATGCCTTACAGTGTTTTAAATATCACTTATGCCAATTCATATATGGAAAGCCACGCAATTAGAATACAATAGAAGAAAAAAGAGCTTTTTTTTTTCATTTATCTGCTCCAAAAGCATTCAGTATGGATTACCGTGCTCTGTACGTAAGCACTCTAGGTTCCGGCTCTCTATTTCCCCAACTGGAATTTCAGCCTTCGCAGAATATGTTCTTTCACACATAATTATTCAGAAAGCTGGCAACTGTATGATTGTGTTTGTCTAAACACCAAAGTCTAAAGCCATGGTCTTATGTGAGCATTCAGAAAATCAGACAAGCTTTGGCTGCAGCCCCAGAACAAGCATCTGTCAAAACAAATGGCCCTCATTTGGAAATAAATAAATAAATGAGCTTAGTAATCCATGGAAAATCATATCCGTAAAGATAATTTATACAAAAAAGGCAGCGGTGAGGCCAAGATAAAAGTTATTCTCAAATTAAGCTCTGAACTAATGCCTGGTGCACGCATCATTTCATTTTCAGCCCAGAAGTGGAATAAAACAGTATTGATAGTGGTGCAATTGTGTCAAATTTCAAAAAGCTACAAAGCACTACTGCCCACTTTTAATTCCTGAGTGCAACCACAATGTGTCACTTCCTATTCTGCAAGCCAGAATCTCATGATTTATTTTTCTGAAGGAGCTGGAGGTATTTATAATGTGTAAATATTTTAATCAAATAATGTAGCTCTTAATTATTCTATTCTATTCTATTCTATTCTATTAGGTTAAATTAGATTCCACTCTATTTATAGGTCCCTATTTAAATGTTTCAGAGGTATGATATTGAGCAAATGTTCACTGCTTTATACAAAAGGTCAGATTTTCCTCATGCCTCATGTCTTCTATTGAAGCATGTACTGTATTCATAAAAAATTTCAGTAGATTTGATCTAAAATGAGTCACTTTACACAAACACTTTTCCCATGTGTGCTTGAGTTCAAACTGTCATTAAAGCAAACAAGAGGATCTACCAAACTCCGCTGCTCCATCAAACTGTCAATAAATTGCCAATACTGCAATTTTCCCTAGAGGTCTCAGTCTTTTGATTTCCACTGTCTATATTTCCACTGTATATTCACTGGCCACTTTAATAGGAACTGATCTTCTGGGACGTACAGTCTCTATTCACTGTATAGTTCCCATGCCGTGATAAGAAAGCCCATTCAGCTGTTCTGTGCATGAAAACTGGAAAAGGCTGGCACTAATTCCAGTAACCACTTTTTATCCTCATTGCAAAAAAAAAAAAAACAAAAAAAAAAAAACATACAAGACTTGGCACTTTCCCCCCCATATTTATGTACATGTTTATTCAGTTCAGTACTGATGTATCTCTTATGCAAAATAATAATTTTGTTATATAAGATATAATATAACAAAAAAACACAGTCTTAAATTATCACCCAACTCCCTTGTATCTGCCAACCAACCTACATTTATATAAACTGGCAAAATAAATGAAGTCTGTTTTCCCTTAACACTCCATATTGGCAGCTCTTACAACTGCCAACAACTGTTCAGCCTGACTTATAAAGAAGAACATTGTCCCTTGTTATTGTGCCTAAACGAACGCTCACGATAGTTTCTTCATCTCGCACTCCTCACTGGCCTGAATGGAGCTAATTAGGTCACTTTCTCCATTAGAAACCTTGTTTGGAGATTGAAGAGCTCAGCCCATCTGGCTAATGAGTTGATAAGGTCTCAACTCCTATTAAAATATCCACCACTGAGGAGAATAAAATATATTGAATTCTATTATTGTCTCATTTAATCCAATTTACTTCAAATATCCAGATCGTGCTCTTCTGAGAGAGATTTTTATATAAAGAAGGGCTAATGCTTTCATTATTAACTACACCACTCACCTTCTGGTCGACCGTATTCACACATACAGTTGAGCAAAAAAAAAAAGGTTTGTATGTCATTATGACAAAATTACCCTAATGACCTGGTTTTCGCTCATTTTCATAAGCAGCAAGTAGTGTACTGGTATAAATAGTGTAAATTCTAAATAATTTAAATATAAAAACCTTGCCAGATGTGCATATACAGTACATCTTCTTCTTTATCTTCTAAGTGATATGTCAAAATGTTGATGTTGGGTTTTGGCTATTTTCTCTGTATAAATATGTCTCTTGTTTTAGAGTTGTTTATTTTAGGTTTGGTATATTTTTTATGTTTTAAAATATTTTTTTTTATGTTTTAGGATTACCTAAGGATTAGTAAAACTTTTATTTCTCAATACTTTTATTTTAAATCCATAAGGGCAGCATGGGGGTGTAGTGGTTAGTCACGTTGCACTGTCAGGGTTCAGGTTTGATTCCTGCGTCGGGTCTGTGTGCATGGAGTGTTTCAATTTCTTTCCACATTCCAAAGACGTGTAGATTAGGCTAATTTAAATCCCCAAATCGCCCCATAGCGTGTGAATATGTTATGTTTAAGTGCCCTGTTATTGATTGGCACCCTGTCCAGGATGTACCCCGCCTGGGATAGGCTCCACGCCCCTGGATACAGGATAAAGCGCTATAGCCGATGAGTGAGTGAGTAAATCCACTAGTTTTTGCACTAATATTTAAGTACTCAATGCTCACTATCTATTATACTTGGAATAACAAACTTATAAATATTCTTAAAAGAGTGATTTTTATATTGTAGGATTTCTTCATTCTCCGGCATTAACTTTTCCTTTTTACTAATGTCATACACATGTAAAGCTTTTTTTTCTTTTTTTTCCCATTTGTGGATATATCAGAGACTGAAGTTCCCACTCACAGTAAGACTAGCATCCTGACATGCAGTTCCTAATAACTTGTCCTTCTGAATTTGTTCACCTTTCAGTTTCAGCTGATAGAGATCTAGCGCTCCACCTCCACTGAGTCGAACCTGTCTGATCTAAATTGCTAGAGACCTTATCATTCTCTGTACGTGTGCCAGCGGTGCACTAAGATGATTTTAGGTGAATGTGAAAGGCTTAATACAGACAAGTCTACAGGCCTTCAGGTCTTTCATCCATGCAGGTAGGAGGTTTGCCAGAGTCATCTGTGATTGGCGAACAGGTTATTTTCACACAGAGAGGAAAGAGCTTCATACTGTACGTTTGAGTTTATGGCTAAACTAAACTCACTCTTTGCTTTATTTATTTCAAATCCAACATGTTGTGATGCTCGCTATAGCTTTGCATAAAAGAATACCAATAACATTTAGAAATCTACAGTATGACTAAAAGGTTGGCTAACGCAGTCCATTCTTAGAAATTGTGTAGTTAGCAAACTAAGTGGAACATGGATTACAGATGAAAAACAACATTTGAAAAAAGTAAGAAACTTTATTTACTGATGGAAGAGATCTATGAACTATTACAAATAAATGCCAGAAAAGGATATAAAAAGCATATAAGCCATATAAGATTTGTTTTAATTCCTTAAAGAATATTTCAGCTTAGCTTTCTTTAGGCATAACTTCTATTCCAATGTTCCACCACAACACAGTCCATCCATCATCTAGGATCTTTTATAAGTCCAACTAGGGACCATGGAGGTTAATGTTGATTACAATTGTCATTTTTCCCATTTCACAACCATGGTAGGACTTCCAGTCAATATTTTCACACTATGGAAATTTTGGGAACCCCACTTAGCTTAATTTGCATGTCTTTGGAATATTAGAGGAAACCCACCAAGCACAGGGAGAACATGCGAACTCCATGCACATAGACCCTGAGGTGGGAATCGAACCAACAGTGCTAACCACTAAGCCACCATGCCCTCAAAACACCACAGTAGTCCTTTAATGTTATCACTATAAAGAACCTGAGCACCCAAAGGATCCACTGCCAACGACCTGGTGCCAGACACCACAGCACACCCCACAGGTTTCGTGGAGTCATGCTCCAAGGTTTCATAAGGGGAACCCAAAACCTAGGTGATTTTAATGTTAATGATTTTAATGTTATGGAAGATCATAACATTATACTATACTGCGCTCCTCAGACCTAAAACAGTGGGTAAAAAAATTACCCACTGTAGCAAAATATCACGCTCGTCCCTTACCTTTTCATAGGATAGCCAGTATAAAAGCATACAATTTCCTGTCTCCACTCCACTGCTTTATGTCACTATGTACAGTATACAGTACAGCCTGACCCGTGAACTTACTCAAAGCACACGACCGAAGAAAAAGAAAGAGAGATCACAATGCAACCATGTGACCCCAGGGAGAACTGAGACAGATTTTTATAACACTGTTGATTAGATTTTGATCTATTCTTAACAATAACAAGCACTTACGATAAATGAAAAAGGATTTGATCAAATCTTTACTGTAGGCTTCTGTCACTTCCTCATCTCACCTTCTCTCTTCGGCCTCTGGGTTTTCTATAGTTATCTTTTTGTGTTCCTTTCTCTCAGCCTACACCTCCGATGATTTTGCACTATTCGTATAGTACGCTCCACACATACCATAGGCGAGTCTTTAGAGCGCAGCACTCACAACACATGGTGAAGAATGCCTCTCACATTTAATGAGGGACAGCACTGAATAGAGCCTGTGCACTTCCTTTCCACTTACACCTACACACAAAAACCTCTGAAGCTCTACGATGACGGTATGCATAGCTATACAACCTTCACACATCCGGAGACACCATGAGGATGCTAAACTCTATGTCTGCATAGTCTAAATATAATATCCTTTACACTGTCTTGGCTCAGACTGGTCATAACAGACTCACTGTTGGTAGTTTAAAGAACATCAAATTGAGTCCTCCTCTCCAATTGGCTTCTGATACTGCCATCTGCCTTATCTCACCATGACACACACACACAAACACACACGTACATGCGCACAGATCGTTTTGACAGTCTGAATTATGCCATCAGGGTTGATGCAGGCGGATTGACCAAATTGACCAGTAATTGTGATTGCTGATGGTTCAATCACCCTGACTCTAATTTCGGAGGTGGATTCCTCAGTAGAATATTTTACTCCATATTGGCCAGTTCCTGATCCACCATGTTTAAGACACGTTCACAATTTACCAAATTGTACCAAATTGCAATTTTTGCAAAATTTTCTACCTGTAAACGTGACTCGTTAAGGCTTTAAAATAGACACTGACTACTTTTCTTTCTTTTTTTTTTTTTTTTTTTTAAACAAAAGTACATGTCTAGACGAGAACATCTGTCACTGAAGTCTTCAAATGCGTTTATTCTTTTATTCTAAAGCTGTCGTGGGTGTGTGTGTGTGTGTGTAGGCATTCTGCTCATTAACTACACAGATTTTCTACTGCCCACTGCTCAGAACCAGTCTACAAGAACACACTTTTTGCTTTAATACTGATCAAAATCAAATACTGTGATATGAATCTTACAGAAGTGTAATACAAACTGCCAGTCATATGTATTGTGTTGCACAGACTTACTCTCACTCACTCGTCTTCTATACCGCTTTATCCCGTATTCAGGGTCACGGGGACCTGGAGCCTATCCCAGGAGGCTTAGGGCACGAGGCAGGGAACACTCTGGAAAGGGTGCCAATTCATCGCGGGCACACACACATACATACACTCACACACACTATGGCAATTTGGGAACGGCAATTAGCCTAACCTACAGTACATATCTTTGTACTGTGGGAGGAAAGAGGAAACAGGAGTACCCGGAGGAAACCCACCAAGAACGGAGAGAACATGCACACAGTGACTGGAATCAAGCCTGGCCGGGAATCAAACCTGGACCCTAAAGGTGCAAGACGACAGTGCTAACCACTACACCACCATTATTACTGTATGCATTAAGGCTTTTTAACAAACAGCATTAGACGTTTTAACAACACATTCTGTCACCAATACTAATCAATGCCCACTATGTACAGTATTGGTCTTGGGGACTTCAAATTTTTATAAGCCAATTAAATCTGTCACCAATTCTGGGTAAATAAAATCCCAGAAAAAAAAGTCCCAGTTTAAATATGTTATTTTATTCTCAAAAACATAATGTTATCGAAGATAAAAACTCTTTAAAAAAAAATGTTTCTCTAGTTCTTTATTTTGCACGTGATAATAAATATAGAGCAGGATAACAACGCCCAACAAAGACCACACCGATAGACCTTTCATTATCTAGTACACCCCACCTATTTAGTTTTTAGCCCACCAAATCAGTATTTTGTTCTGAAAGATACCTATGCACCTGTAGTGTAAGCAATATCGTTGTTAAATATGCCATTTTATACACCGGCCAGCCAAAAAAAAAAAAAAAGCACTCTAATATTTTGCTTTGATTATAGCACACAGATGCCGTAGCATCGTTTTGTTAAGATTTTATTATGCAATGTCACAACATTTATTTCATTTCCATGTGTGAAAAAAATGATGCCTCATGCTCACTGAACCCTTCTTTCACAATTTGAGACAGATGAATCCTGGCATCGTCATCTTGCAATAGTCCTGTGTCATCAGGGAATAAAAATCCATTCATGTAAAAACCTGTTCAGTAACTATTCAGGTAGTCAGCTGATTTTTGGTCACATCATGTTGAGGAACCTAGACCTGACCAATAGGAGCAACCCATCCAGACTGCATCGCGTCTCTTCCTACCCTGATGCAGCCATCACTCTAGAACAGGGGAAATCTGGACTCATCAGACCACATGACCTTTTTCCAATGCTCCACAGTCCATTCTTTATGCTCCATAACAAACTTTATCAGATTAGCCCAGAGGTGGGTAGAGTAGCCAACAATTGTACTCAAGTAAGAGTAGCTGTACTTCAAAATAATATTACTCAAGTAGAAGTAAAAAGTAGTCATCTAGGATATTACTCAAGTAAGAGTAAAAAAGTATTTGGTGAAAAGACTTGTTTCAATCGTAATGTCTGATTTATTAAATTATGTAAGCAGCCAGGAAAAATGATGAAATAATGTACAAATTCTTACATTTCCAAATAATCAAATAAATTTAATAAATGTAATAAAACAAATGAATAAAATTAATATCTTTACAAAATAGCAAATCAATGAATAAGAAACACATTTCCTAATCCTTTTTTTTTACAACATAAAACTTTTTAAACAAATACCTACTGTACAGTAGGCAACACATTTATGTTTGAACAGTGTAATCTATTTCCAGTGTAAGATGTACTATATATTCAGTTGCCCTCCAAATGGCTCAGCAGATAGAAAATAACAATAGAACAAATGTACAATAATGTAAGAAACTTATATTTTTTAGCCTCTATCTTATTGCTAATAATATATTTTAACATTGCAACATTAAACTAACCGCGACATGTTTCCTTCGCTGTCTACCACGGCTGTTTTTCCCCCCACTATGTAGCGTTTCTGTATGGTCATTTGACCAGATGTGATTATTTTCGCTACGGCTGATTGGTGAAACACAGACATTTCTCTGGCAAAAACAAAGAATTTCTAATGTGTAGAATAAACGATTAGAAAAGTAACAAGTCGAGTGTAGCGGAGTAAGAGTAGCGTTGCTTATTCGCAAATCTACTCAAGTAAAAGTAAAAAGAATGGTGCAGTAAAACTACTCATAGAAGTAAATTTTTTCAAAAAGTTACTAAAGTACAGTAAATATAACGGAGTAAATTTAACTCGTAACTACCCGCCTCTGGATTAGCCTTATTGGTGATGTTTTCTCTAGTTTTACATAGCTGTTTAGTCACACTCCCTTGAGTTTTCTTTCCGTGTTTAAATGCGCTTATTTTCAGTTTTACTGTGGTTTTACTATCTCACAACGTTTTAACGTTTAAGTGACCAAGAGTCATGATCATTCATTTTTTTTCCCGACCTTTCTTCCTATGAGATGTTTGTTTACCACTATACTATACTTTCAGGTTTTAATAAATAATAAACTTTTAATAAACTTAATAAACTTTTATAAGTTTATAAAGCAATTTTACAAACCAATTTTCTAGTTTCAGCTACTGTAGGTCTTACTGTAGTTGTTCTCTTTGCTTGATGTGTGCCAGTAATTTGATCCTTCTGAAACATCTGTCTTCTGACATAATTGTTTAAGAACTGAGAAGCTACTCACTGCATCGGTTGGGGTTAAATAATTTGTTGCCAGCTGGAACATATTAATCACTGCAGTAATTATCCAATGGAAGACTCCAGGTGGTGGTGACTTTTTTTTTTTTTTTTTGGCTGAGCAGTGTATCTTTTGGCACCAGATACTCCATACTCCTCTTGCTAAATGCATTTCTGTAGATTTAAAATCAAAACCCATAGCAAATTATATTAAAGATCCTGTACTACTGGTTGGATAACATTCAGGTAGCAAGTACATGTAACCACTAATCATTCCCCACACAGGTGTGCCGTGTACAATTTCACAGCGGTCTTCACTGACTAATGATAAGAAATGTAAGAAAGAAGTTAGCAGGCATTTGAAAAGACTTGCATGATGACCTGTAAGCAGCAGGAACATCAGTAATACAGAGAACAGGAAGCAATAAAATACACAGCAAACATCTTTGCTTAAAAGAATTAAGCACAGAGATGCATGTCTAAGAGAATACAGATAAAGCAGAATACGTTTTAAACAATGTACTCTGGTTAGATGGGATAGCAGGGACTCAGTGCTTAAGGCTTCGGTTTACTGATCATAATGCAGGGGATTAAAGCCCCAGTGCTAAATATAAATACTTGCGTCTTTGTGTTCTAAAAATAGAACGTTTTGGCAATGTTCAGCTTATTATATTTGAAGAAAGAATGGTTGCATGTATAATGGAGAGAACACCATACAGTATGCACAGTGATGTACGGAGGTCAGAGCACCGTGATAGAGAGCTGTTTCTCTGCAAACGGCATTGGGACAATACACACCATTCAATGCAACATGAATGGTGCAATATTCCAGCACATAACAGAAAATAATTTAGTCTCATCTGCCAAGAAACTGAATCTGGGGAGAAGATGGACATTTCAACAAGACAATGACTGCAAACATACAGCCAGTATAACTCAACAAGTCCCTCTATGGAATAGCCTATCTCTCAACTTGAATCCCAATAAAAATGTATGAAATTGCGAGAACTAAAAAAAAGGTTATCCCAGAGGAATGGACTAAAACTGAACCACATGTTTTGAAGCTGGAATGTCAAACTACAGCTTTGTAGCAAAGTACTAATTTTGCTAATTTGTGATGCCTGAATTTATTCCATATACATTGTTTCCCCCCCCCCCCAAAAAAAAAAACTTTTTGGCTCTTTATACATAGTAATAAGCGTAAGTGACTTAAAGTGTCTCCCCATATTTTTGCCTCATAGCTCCATCCTTTTGTTTATTCCCTGTGCTGAGTTTTGCATGTTCTCACTTTGTCGCGTGCTCACATTCGCGTTTCGTCTGGGTTCTCCGATAGATTAATTAAGCTTAATTGCTGCTAGGTGTCATTGCCTGAATATGTGTGAATGAATGATTGCTATGTTTGATGGGAATTATTAAGCAAAATCACAAAAGTCTGAGTGCTGAGGGCAACCCGAGTGCCGAAGGCATCACAGCTGTGCTGATATTCAGTACAACACGACCTCAAGCATATTATTGCCTTTATACAATGCTTTTCCAGGGCGGCACGGTGGTGTAGTTTTTAGCACTGTCGCCTTGCACCTCCAGGGTCCGGGTTCGATTCCTGGCCAGGCTCGATTCCCGTCTCTGTGTGCATGG
>JAQQZT010000003.1:10962442-10972611 GCA_030068275.1 Clarias platycephalus
CCTGGGATAGGCTCCAGGTCCCCGCGACCCTGTATATAAGGATAAAGCGGTATAGAAAATGACTGACTGACTGACAATGCTTTTCCACAAACACCATTTATTATCAAGAGATTATAATTTGTTTGTTTATTTAACCTGCTATTTTGCTCTGCCAACACATATCCTACCGCAACTGGCAAAACTAACTGCAACTGGCAGAGCTGGCGACTAACTTACTGTAAGTAGAGTTTTAAATCCAATCCTGTACCATGTAGTCAAAATGTGTGGAGAATAAAAAGAAACAAGATTTACTTAATACTTCCACTTTTTTTGGTGGGGTGGAGGGGGATTAACCCAAATATCTAAGTCTATAGTCGTCACTTGAATTGATTGCCAGTGACTCGGCTGTACAGCCATCTCGAGGAAGTTCGTTTCACCACCTAGGTGCCAGAACCTAAAAAAGAGTCTACTGTAGATGCATGTCTTCATTGATCCCTGAGAGATGGTGGGACCAGCCAAGCAGGGCTGGAGGATCGGAGGGAACGTGGTGCGGTGCAGGCTGTGATAAGAGCTGAGAGGTAAGTGGGTGCTGGACCATTTTTAGCTTCGTAGGCGAGTTTTGAATTTGGTGCAGGCTGCTACAGGAAGCCAGTGCAGGGAGATTTTAGGAAGGTTACTACAGTATATCACCACTCGTGGAATGCCTCTCGTCCAATTAGATTACTCAGTCGGAACTAACTTTTGTATAAGAAACTTTAAATAACCATTTAACAAGGGGAAAAGAATCATTTGGATTTAAAAAAAAAAAAAAAAAAAAAAGAACCATTAATAACCACTATTTCTAGCAAATTATTATGAAGGAACAGAACACATCCTGTTGCTACATCTGTGCGAAAGCACCACAAATAGTATTACAGGTACTCGCCAAGTAATCGGCAATCCAGAGGAGGAAATAGGAAATGGGCTCGGCCATTACCTGAGCCTGTAAATGAGTAAGCCTCATCAGTCTGGCGCATCCTGGCGCAGCAGCCTCTCATGCTCTCCCAGCCCTGCTCTGCCTCTAATGATAAACACCATTAGCCACTGTGCGTGACGCTAATGCGCCTATCTGGGGAGAGCAGGCCGCCACCAGGATAAACCTGACAGCCTCGCTAATCACACGACTTGTTCTTTCTCACCGGCATGGCACATACAGAAGAGATGGAGCAAAGGAGAGAGGGAGAGAGGCTGTTATGTGGAACAGACAGGTAAGAGGTCATCATCATTTACGTACGCGAAGAGGAGACTCTAGGACGTTGAATGACACTAAATGTTGTACGGACCTAAAACTTTAGTTTTTCAGTATTAAACGCAAAAACGAAATGACCCCATACAGTCATTCACTTGTTTTTATTGTATAGTATCCAAGCATATGTGTTTAGATACTTAGCGGACAAGATACATAGTTGGGAATTCTGAAGGTGCCATTATGTTCTAACAATGTCAAGGTTTTCTAAGCCAACCTCCCAAGGGCCCGTTTTAGGAAGAAAAAAAAAAAAAAATCAAATGGATTTGTCAAATGGATTTACAACTTATCAGCAACACACAGCACTGCTGGAACTCATAACTGCTGTAATGTTGTTTTGTTACCCTGGATGGAACCATAAATCATTACAGCTCGCATAGGAGGCTTTTCAGACAATACCATCCAGTCTCAAAAAAAGAAAAAAAAAATCCTGTAATTTATCTGTTTTTGTGCATATGCTCATAAGTGAGGCCATAAATAGAAAGCATACAGAACATAAACAAGTCTCCAGCTAATCAATAAACACAAATTTTTACCTAAATGCATCACATTAGTTGACTTAATGAGGAAGAAGAGCAGCTCACAAATTACACACTACATTGCGGTGTTGCACACTTGTTATTTCTCCACATTAACTCAAAATATCTCCCATGCAATACAGTAACCACCACTTCTCACTCTTAAAACTTTATATGTGTGCCTGGTTTTAAGCCTAGCAGCGTGAGCGATGCTACAAGAATAGCTAACACTTCACTCTGTCTCTCCTTATCACTCAGCTGCGCGCCTCCCATGCCTATCCATCGCTTCGTTCCACTGCCCGCCTTCTTCCTCATCATTTTTCCGTTTCCTCCTGAGCTTCCCTGCCGATTCCTGGAGCTCTGCCGGGTGTCTTCGCAGGAAGCCACATAATCAGAATCAAGTCTTCTGTGAAAAAGACATTTGTCTTCCTTGAACCTCGCTCTCTGCCATAAGCTAATGTGCACTCATTGAAAAATTACTGGTATTTAGATTGTGCCAATCAAGGTAAAAAGAAAAGCTGCAGTGTGAGGCATCCCCGAAAATCCCAGAGAATCTGAATCTTTTGTATAAAGTGTCGCGGGTCGTACTTGTTCTACACGTCGTTGTGTACACTACAGTGACGGAAGTAAAATGCTGAAAGGAATGTAACAAAAGCTTAGAATCAATATAACAGACTTGCTTGTAAGTCAAGTAAATGATGAGATACAGACTTTGAGTAGTTCACAGACCACTCAATAGACTTTTAGAACAACCCTGAAAAAATCTCAGTCTACAGGCTATAAACCATAAACTGGGTAAAGCTTATTTCAGTGTTTTTTGGCACGGACAGAAAGGGATTGCTTTTCACAGAGTGAAATTTCAAATCATTACATTTTAAAATAATGTAAAACAGAATCTCAGAGTTTCAGTGGGATTCAAGCCTCAATGCTCAAACTTAAAAAAAAAAAAAAGAAGAAGAAGAAGAAGAAGAAGAAATCTCCTATACTCAGAGGTGGCAGAAATACACAAACACAATCCTCCAGGAAAAGTACCTCCCTAAAAATCTACTCTACTACAAGGAAAAGCACCACTTATTATTCACTTACTATATAAGTTGAAGCACTGAGTATGCGTTAAATAAAATAAATGTACTTCAAGTACAAAAGTACAAGTACTCCACAACAAATGAGATATTCTCCTGGAAATTTATCTGACCGGGTTGACAATGACATAGACATGACAACATTGGCCCCCAATATGGCCTCCATATTGCAAATCTGTAACCCTGGAATACACCGTAGAATTCAATCCAGTGAAGCAATTAAACTTTACTGTAACAAGCAAAATGACTGAGTGCTTTAAAAATGAGCTAAGAATTCAGGGATGGCCATGATGAACTTCTGTTCAGCTCATCCGTTAAAATATATATGGTGTACTGTATATTTTTTCCCTTGAATACAAGTGCAAGATCTTTGATCATCACGGGCACAAGGCGAGTGAAAGAGTGAAAGGGTAATTTAATATAGAAAATAAAGAAAAAAACAAGGAATTTAGGAGAAAAGAAGTAAAGAGTGGAAGGAAAGTGTGAGGTTGTACATGTGTGGGTCAGAAGCAGTGTCCAGCCGGCATGTAGGCAAGAACCTGGTGGACGTTTGGCAATGGCACAGCAGCGCGCAGGAGGCAGCTCTTGCAAGATCCTCAGCAGCAGCTTTGTAGTTGCGGCCAGCCAACCTCGCCCAGTCGTACTGCAGTGGCGATTCTGACTCAGAAGGGGCCTTAATGTCGAGGCAGGCTGAGTCACGATGACTGACCATAAACGAAAGCAAACATGCCAGACGCAGCTAGCCACCACAAGGCGCATAACAGGGCCCTGGAACTTCCAAACCCCCAAAAAGAGACTATTGACATCTTGTTTGACATAGTACTGCACTTATTCTACTCTTCAGAAGGTTTTGCACCTTGTGTAACTTCATGGGATCCTTATTACAATTAATAATAATAATAAGAAGAAGAATATAGGATAAGTGGAATGGGATCTAATATTAATGACAGTCAACGCCAAATAGCTGACACATATCAGTCACTTTAAATGAAAAGATAACACCAAATGATATCGCATTATACGATGCTACAGTAGTAATGGTTGTATTTCGTATTGCTAAGTCGTTACACTTGTCGGTCCGCTCAAATCTGCTTAAATCCACACTTCGACTGTAATGCATCAATAATCTCTGCAGTATTTCCTACCCTGCCATCCCAAACCACACTCCCTGGCACAGGATGTGTACAATGTTTCAACATGAAATTGCAGCCTTGATAAGTGTGCCCTAAAACAAGTGCGCAATTTGCCTTCATTTGTTTACCAAGCACACAAAGGAGGGCAAAAACCGCAAGAAGTCAGCAGTAATCGGCAGTAAACATGCCCGCATGTTGTGATGGTGTGGCAGTTTGTGTTTGACAACTGTTTATTTGTGTGCTCGAGAGGTAACTGGTACATTTATTCGAGCGCTGAGAGAGCACCAGTATGATGGATGTGGCTCGTCTCAGTATGTCGCTTCTCCCACTTGGAGCAGCCCGCACTCCTGCAGTTTGGCCACGGAACAAATGTGTCCGTGTCTCCTAGCTCTGCACGCACACACACACTGTTCTGAGTGTGGTCTAGCCCTGGGTTAACACAACGTCAGTACGAGCTTAGCCGTGTCTCACCTCTCAGGACTGGCGTCGCCAGAGCAGGTGCTAATGCGTGTGACAGAAGGATACACGCACCGTCCAGACTTTCTCAGCTGCGAGGCAGTGAAGAGATCTAATTGAGCCACGGGTTTCCATGGAGAGCAATATGTTCCCATGCTCTGCCATGGGTTTTGTGATTCACTGTGAACTCTGGTTAACCTCCGGACTTGATTTGGTAATTTCTTCATGTTCTGCAAAGGTAATAAAAAGAGGGGTACCCGAGGCACTGAGTGCAGAGGTCGTGGACGGGAGATGTTTGCCAGCACCCACATGATGTATTTAGATGCATTAGTGGTGTTTAAGTAAATTCCAAAGTTTAAATTAAAGGTGTATGTCAGGGGAAATGTAAATGGCATGCTGTGTGGTGCCAACTAGAACAAGTCATGCTAGAATATTTCATATAGCTGAAGTCAGACAAGAAAAAAAAAGAGCATTTAGATAAAATTTGAAGATTTCTTTCCCTAAATGTTGGCAACCCCAGGGGTAAAGGATTTAGACGTCACTGTGTCATGTAGTGATAGAATATACAAATGTATGCGGATGTATGAATAACATTTTTTAAATTATTGATGATTATTACTAATCAATCCGAGGAATTTATCATTTTATTTTAATGTGTCTTGTTTTTATTGCGTCAGAATCCCTTGTTTTCAACAAACGCCTGTTCCAGACTCTCCTTGTTTTGTCTGCTGTGCATTGAAGTATAAATAATGAGGGATTCCTAATGTCACAGAAACATATGCCAATATCTGTATTTGTTTCCATCCATCTAGGAACCTCTGGAGTCCAACTAGGGCCAGGGCCTATGATGACCATTGTATTTATCCCCATTATTCCGGTAGGATCAACATTCTTACACTACGGGCAATTTGAAACACCATTTAGCCTAATCTGCATGTCTTTAAACTGTTGGAGGAAACCGGAGTGACCGGAGGAAGCCCACCAATCACGGGGAGAGCATGCAAACCCCACGTCCCTGAGGTGGAAATCGAACCCAGACCCTGGAGGTGCAAGGCGACAGTGCTAACCACCACCGTATTAGGTCCAAATATCTTTATGTGTATACTGATTTAAGACATGCCTGACTTACAATATACCAGAAAGATTAAAAAAAATTTAAATATGAAACCACTATCTCAGAAATACTGGAAAACAATGAAAAACCCCAGCTGTAAAGATGCCAGCACTGTCATTTGCCAGCATCTGTATTTTGGCTCTGACAGTTCCACAACCTCATGTCAATCGAGAGATGGCCTGTGAACCTTCCTCTCAAACATTCAAGAAAATAGTGTGCATGTGAACAATGCACCTTGTTTTTGTGACACATCACATCAAATCAGGTATTGCGTTGCATTGATTTGAATTATACTACAGTACATATTTACACATACAGTACATGGTTCAATAAAATCCAATCTGATACAATGTATAAGGGTTAAAACTTTCTCAGTTGTGTTGAAGGATCAGGAGCCTTATTTATCAAGCGGTTTCATCATCTGAATTTGATCCATTTGAAATGTATGTTTGAAAAATCAAAAACAATATAATAAAACTAACCTGTGAGACTTAATAGAGTCACATTTGTATATGGGTTAATTAATACACCATTGACATTGATGCATCCCTAATCAGAAACAAGCACCTTCACGATATACCTTCACTAATTCCTTCAGCTAGTGTCAATGTGTATGTACTCATTAAATCACTGCACTGGATCCATGAAAACTTGAGTGATCATCTCATTTCATGATCTTGTTAATGTGCCTGTCGATTAGTAGACGTCCCCTCAGGCAACACCAATTTTCTCTTTCCTTTCCTACCTGAATACCTTGTTATATGCCCTGAATACCGCATTAATTTTTTATGACCTTCAAACCATCTCCATATCTCCCAAACAGCTAAAAGTTTGACTGATACCTTGGAAAGCACCTAAATCAGCACTAACTCCCTTATAGAGGGTTTCCATTAGCCTTTTATTATTTTTTCATACATTTTGCTTTCTTTCTTTATTTCTTTCTTTAATTATTTTTTTTCACTTGCATGTTGACTGGAAGCTCTTTCCCACTTTCTCTGTTTTCTCTATCTCCCTGTCTGTGCAAGCCACAGGGTCTACAGTAATCAATGGTGATGAATGGAGGGGAAGGCTCTCTTTATTCTGCTCCTCACTGAATAGAAAGTTTCCATTATCTCTCACAATGTATTCACTCTATCAAAGTGACAGGGTTGAGGCGAGCCACACTCCATTGCCCTCCCCTTGTGCCCTACCTGCCTACGTAGGCCTGCTTCAAAAGCTCGAGAGAAGGGGGGTTAAGGCAAAACGGGTTTGGTCCAACCCAATACGGATGATCATTCATAGCATTTCTTTACATGAACGGATTTACAAACATGCATTGCAATTAATCTAGGTTTCTGTCAGCGACTGCTTTGAGAAACCCTAGAAGAAGGTGCAACATGATTAGACGTAAAAAGGACAACTATTTCCAAAATGCAGCTGGTTTTCGTCTGTGTATATACTGTAAGGCAAAGAGCACCAAATAACAGGAAATGCATAGATTCACCGCATCTTGGTCAGTACTGGTTTAGTTTCTGTTTAAACCATAGCTCTGTAGTCAGACAATATTAAATTAATTAAGTCTTTATATTACAACATTCACTGTCCTTCTACAAGAGAAATATTCTCATAAGCTGTGCATTACCGTATAATGTATTTGTGTCAATTAATGTTCTACTCAATGCCGTAGTTATACTTTCATTATGATTATGCCAATATACAATATAATAATAAACTTACCATATGGGAAATAAAATCTGTAATACTGCTAGTCTATCCAGACTGGTTTTTAGGCTTTTTTTTTTCTTCTTTTTTTTTTTTTTAGATCAGGCAACCCTCTATCTACACATATACAGTACACTAGATAAAACTTAAAATAGGTAATTTAAAAAAAAAAATCTTTGACCACACAAGAAAATTCAATTAAATATAATTTCTATTTGGTGTATATTATAAGCGGCTATCAGACGACAAAGATTGATGAAGATTCACACAAAATCCAAAAACCTAAAAAATCATGACCGTAAGTCAGGTAAGTAAACATAAGTTACATGGCTTGGTACTGTATGTCAGTTTATAAGAAACACTGGACAAGTGATTGAGAGTGTAAATTTGAGAGTTGCTATCATCATCATGATCATCATCATCAGAATTTATATCTAAAAAAAATACTGATCAGATGAAGCCATCTTGACTTTCTATTTATTTATTTATTTATTTTTAAAACACCCTTGAGCCAGTGGCAAAACGTAAAGCGTTATACTTACAATAAGATTCAATCATCAGTTTGTTGCTGCCTGGTTATACAGTAATACAATGTGATGCCACTGGATGCCTTTTTTATGAAAAATGCAAATGGGCAGCGTTGCAGAAGTTCAGTATGCCAACAATCCTCCAGCTACAGTATATTGTGATATATCACAATAGGAAAATAGGAAACTTTTGGGCCACATACTGTACATACTGTATGTGTTCCTAAATTAAAAGCCCATGTGTTTACAGTGACCAGGGCTTATGGTACCACTGCTTCAGCTTCACCATTGTTTCTATGCTGTGCCCTTGAAAAAAGAGTTTCCTTTCTTTTTGCCTTCTGATTGGTGTGAGAGTAAAGTCATGTCATTGTGGACTTAGTGAGAGACGTTGAGCTGAATATAAAATGGTGGTCATCTGCTAGAAGGGTCATACACTTATCGGGGAAAAAGATGACCCAGATCCTCCCACTAACTGTGAAGGGAGGGAGGGACCCATTTTCCACGCTTTGTAACGCTGCTTTCCCTCTACTTGCTATTAAGCAAAGTATAATAATCCCAAACTGCTGCTTTTCACTTCTCTCTCCCTCATTACCTTTTAATGCTGTTGATCAAGGAAAATGACTTTGTACTTTCCTTTACCTTTTTAATTTGCACCAAGGTCAATTACCCTCGCTATTAAAGTTACATTCAGTGTGCTTGGCCTGAGCTGAACAGAACGCCACCAGGCCGTCTCAAGCAAATGCTGTGCCTCATAACCATGGTGAAAAATTAGTGACGGAGTAGCAAATAGTACTGGTGTAGCTTCACATTCCATATGTTACATTACTTTAGCTTAGGGTAATTTCTCGCTTGGCTTACATGCATTAGCTACAGAGTCCATGTCATTCTGAATAAACTTATTATGGGGCCAGACGTTGAAAACTACCCATATGTCTAAAAGCTTTTCCTCAAGGGTAATACACCCTGAAGGTAATAAGATGGCATAGCATGCAAAATACTGTTCTTGAAAACCAGGACGGGTGGACGCTTCGATCATCTATAATAATACTACAGCATTAACAGCTCAGAATCTGCAACCAGGAGGATTAATAATAATCTGAACAGATGTGAAATCTGGCAAACTCCTATGTAATAAAACAGACAGCCTCAGGATAGTAAATGTTATTATTAATATTAATACATGACCAAAGAGCTCATGAGTGGCTTTTCAAATCATCATTTCAATCGAACTGACTAATTCAATCTTGTCCTTTTTTTATGTTCATGCTTTTAATTAGTCAGAATAGTTTCACCAAAGTGAGATCACTTTAATAGCATTAATATGAATCAGTCGTCATTTCTGTTTAAAAACACTTTGTATTTCGGTGAACAACAGTTGTTAACTAATTGTGGATTTTGATATGCATATTCACTTAATTGTAGAAAATTTGGTCTGGTATTGCATAATGTGTTATTTTATATGGCACTGTTCTGGCAGGATAGGATGTTTAGGATGAATACACGTTAGGATGAATACACCCAAAAATGTGAAGTGCATAGACACAACCTTGAAGCAACTAGGTGTTTTAAAAAAGTGCTTTTTTGTTGCAAGCATTCAGCACTACCTACATTTCACCAGAGAAAAAGAAAATCCTCTTAAACCGGCCAAATCTACTGTTCCATAAACACAACGTTGAGTTACTTGGAAATGACTAATACAATCTATAAATGACAAAGACACACTACGACTTCAGTTAGACAATGCCAGGTATACCATGGTGCTGCTGAATGCTTGTTTCTGATTGGCCAGATGGTGCTGATTCATTTTTATAATAGCGGCTCTGACCTTAGTAGTTACTGCTGCAAGGTTAAAATTAATGCACTAATTCATCATCTTTTCTCTAGTAATTTACACAAGGAGCTACAGTATATGGCAGACATGATCACAAAGGATTTTAACACATGTAAAATAATTTATATTGTGAGGGTTGCTGTAAGATGTTTATTGAACGTTTCTGGTCAGAAGTACAGCTGTTTAAAAAATTGGAAACTCTTCAGAATAGAAACCATTACCATGGCAAGCTACATCATTTTTGTATTATTAACCTCAAGACAAGACATTAATAGCTCAGTGGTAGGTTTTTCGCCTGCCATTTGGAAAGCCGGGTTCGATTCCCACCTAATGTCCAACACTCATTACCTGAGGGTTGTGTCAGAAAGGGCATCCGGCGTAAATCCTGTGACAAGTTGTTGTGCGGATTGGATGATCCGCTGTGATCACAGCTGAAAGACTAACAACAACCTCAAGACAGTAAAATAAAATGGTGGGAGAAGAAATGACTCCTTTTTTTTTTTTTTTTTTTTTGGGTATTTGCAATTTTAACCCCAAATTATT
>JAQQZT010000003.1:10972711-10998840 GCA_030068275.1 Clarias platycephalus
GAGCTCGGCCAATCAGCTCTCTCTGTGCCTCCGGCTGTGAGAGGAAAACAGCATCACCCGGGGTTCGAACCAGCGAAACTGAGAAACTGAGAACCGAACTGAGCTATGGGAAACCTATGGGAAAATCCTTTTCGTAAAACGAATTTTCGCCTAAAGCACTTGGCCTCCGGAACTGATTAAATTCGTATGCCGAGGTACAGTACCACTGTAAATAGACATGGGAAAATGTATTGTTCTTTAAAAAGTATTCTAGTGATAGCTTTGTCAAATTTCTGTTATTTGAAAGATTTAAAACACAGAAGGGTGTGCTGTTTTTGGAAACTAATCACATTGCTTCATCACACCACTCCATCATTGATTATCTGCCCCAGCCTCAGAAATAACAGCACCTCTAAAGTCGAGCTCATCAAAACCTTACTAAAATGTCCAAAGGCCTGTAGGATACACCATTCTCTTTGCAAACAAGCTATAATAATGCAGTTATCTCAGTTGTATTTGCTCTGAAGAGCAAAGAACAAAAGTTTTCAGATTAGCTGGCTGTAGAAACTCGAGGTGTTTAAATTAGGCTTACTGATTAACTTTTTTGAAGCCAACAGCACCTTTCTGTATGTTTCCTTCTCATTTGAAGGCTAAATGGTACACACAGACACCCCTGTCTATTTAGGATATTTGGTTCATTCCACCATTTGGTTCACGGGTAGTCACCTCTCACTAGCATGGATGTACAGTATGAGCTAAGCAGAAATACTACAAGCGGATACACAACCCTGGTCATGTTAACTGGTCCTCCAGTGTGAGGAATGAATAACCAATCTCAGCTCACGACATGACAACAGTATGACTTAAATAAATGTGTAAATTACTTTCCTGTTTGAAAACTGTCTTTAGCATCAGTGTTTAATTCCTAAGTGATTAGCATTAGCGTTAATGTTAGCTTGTTGTGCTTTTGCTATTATTACACTGTTTTATTTTTCAAATAAAATTAACACTACAACACTGAAATAAATCCCACTACAGGAGATGGATATAAGACATTTTTGATAAACAGTCATGAATTCATTAATGTGAGTAAAAAAAAAAAGTAGCTACATGTTGACAATGTCAATTTTATTTACTTTACCTTTTATAAACTACAGTGTTATCTAACCTGTCTTCGCCACAAGAATATAACCATTTTACTGAAGAAACTGTGATTATGATAATCATAGCAGTTAAAACAGATGATTTCTGGTTTGGTGTGAATATGAAGAGAATAACCATAACGACCATAAATGTGCTGCTGCTGAATAGCTTTCCCTTAAATTAACACAAATGGATTTAACAACAGAATGATTTAGTCTCAAAGTACCTTTGTCTCGTACATCTAGATTAAAAAAAAAAAAATTCATATACTCTTCTGTCGATTTAATCTATGTTGCAAATAAAATAGTATAAACAATAAAAATTTTAGAATGCAATACCATAGAATTGCGCTTCCTCAAAAACTCAACTATCTCACTATCTATACCGCTTTATCCTGTATTCAGGGTTGCGGGGAGCCTGGAGACTTAGGGCATACACACAAGGCCATACAAGGCGGTGTACGCCCTGGACAGGGTGCCAATCCATCACAGGGCACACACACATACACTACAGTCAATTTGGGAAAGCCAATTAGCCTAATCTGCAAGACTTTGCACTGTGGGAGGAAACCCACCAAGCACAGGGAGAAGATGCAAACTCCATGCACATTGCACACAGAGACAGGAATCCAACCAGGGCCCTAGAGGTGCAAGGAAACAGTGCTAACCGCTATACCACCGTGCCACCTACAGTATAGTTGAAATATCTAGTTTAATTATACCAGAAAGAATGACTGTGTTTATAGGCTAGAGTGTGTGGAAGAGTAAAAAGGTCATGGATATAATGATGCACTGTTAAAGGGGAAGCTATAAAGTTAGCTTATCTTTGTTTTTAAATGCTGCTAAATGGCCATGGCATAAACAGTGAGATAATGCATTCTGAAATTTCCTAAAATCACAAGATTCTGCTTTTTCTTGTAGTGTTTCTTTTTCTCCACCTTGTGCAATTTTCCATATATACGTTTTCATATAATACTGTATATTGCTCTGTGAACATCATTTGATGGACAAATAAAGTCTAAGTTAAACGATTCCTTTATCAATCATTAACTTTGCACAATGTACTGCTAAACGTCTTGTCAGAGATCCACCACTCCCTCTATACAGTATCTCTTCTGCAGGACTGAGATCTTTGCAACTTATCTTTGAGTTTTTTTTTTTTGTACGTCCCATACCAGATTCAGATTCCTGCTCACCAAGGTTTCTGTTTCAGTCTCTTTCATCATAAACTTATCCTCTGCTTGTCTTACTTTCATTTCCCCTTGGAACACGAGGCTCAGATTTATGAGCCCTTCTCTTGTTACGTCTTTAAATAAAATGTGGGTTGGTGTCTTCGAGGTGGTTCCCAGCTGAGATGGTAGACAAGAAAGTCTGTTGCATGGTCCACCCTCAAAGGCATGGTCTCACAAACACAATATCTGGCAGCAAGTGTTAGGACAGCCTTAGTGTGTTTATTTTAGTTCATCTCTTGTAATTGGACATGGGAATGTTAACCTGCTGGATGTCATACTTTTAACACTCGGACCCCGGTGTGAACCCAATTTTTCTTTTTTAGCCTTTGAGGGTTTGGAGGTTGGGGGTGGGCAGGTGGTGGGAGGAAAAGAGTGAAGCAGTTAGTGCTAGTCCATTGGTTGAGGAATGAGGGAGGGAAAAAAAAAAAAAACTACTCGGTTCTATAGAAAGCAATTACTGAGGAAATGAAAATAAGAGATTTACAAATAAAGGGCTTTATCACCACTGGCCGTACAGACATGAGAATACTGCGAGCAAGTAGTTGGCTATGAAGGTCGTCTGCAGTAATTAACTAGGTAGAGGTGGATACTATAAAGAGAAGCCTATTGGAGTTAAGACTCAAGGTCAAATATATTTAAATGCTAATGGTATTATAAATAAATAGACGTTGCAGTTAAATGAACCCACGTACATTAAACGTCTGTCTGGAAAAAGAGTCAAATAAAGTGTAAAAACACCCACATTCCTGGTCCATCCCTAGTCATCATTCTTGAAAGCTGAAAGCCGACTATTCCGAATAAACTTGAAGCTGCAACATGATTCGCAATCAACTAAACAGCAAGAGCACTTATGAACAAGCAATCAGTAATGCAATTCGTAATACAAATGATATGATTAATTTCAATTATAACGGCTGTCGAAACACAACCGAACTAAAAATCTAACTCTCAAGCATATGTTGCAGGGTCATGTTCGTCCTTGATACATTTTCGAACGTTTCTTCTCGTTTTTCTTCATCAGTTGACGGAAATTGTGTTGATAAGGGCAATATTTGCTCAGGCAGCTCGGCACAAGGTAAATTAATTTCACTGAAGCCCTCTCGGTCTGAGAGGATCATTCATTGTGCCAGTCACGTCACTAAACAACTATTAAATCAATTTTAAAAAGATCATGGTTTACACAAGAGGACCAAATAACCACACGGTGTTTGCATTCAAGTGTGAATTGCAGGGATTTAATTAGAAGTTAATTTGAGTCATTCTGCTAATACAAACAGTATGGAAATGAGAGGCTGCATCTGTGTCGAGAGACACTTCTTCACTATGTACTGGGAATGACAGACAGGAGAGGACAAAGCTACGGGAGCAGGAACGCACACGCGTTACCTTATGTAGCTACAGTAATACAAAGGTTGTACTCAGGTGAAGGACTGGAGAACTGAATTTATTATTTTCGCTAATCAACAGTGATGGCTGGTGGCGTTATTAGATGCGAGAGCTATACGTATGTATTTTTTATAAGTAAAGTATTAAGTTGTATTAGAGTTTTATTATTAAATCTTAAAGTAATAAGACTGAAGAAGTGCATTATGTCAAGAGGATTCATCAATCAGTGGAACGATATGGGCAATTTTTTTTACACACATTCACACACTTAAATAAATTTTCTGTAAGAATAACTGTATTAGATTTCTGGATCCACTTTGTAGTTCTGTGAATAAAGCTCTTCTTCTCCCATAGGAATTTGTGTTAAATGTCCAGTAATTCATCAATATCTGTGTCTGACCACAGTGACACTGCTGTGGTTAGAATCCATGGAATGCTGTTGTTACCAGTGTAACACCCATTATTACGTCAGTGTGATCCACCACCTAAATACAGTACCATCTGGTCATTGCTGGTCATATAATGGATCTTTAGCAGCGATGGACAGGGGAAATCGAGCCTGATAATTTAGGCTGCAATCAGTAATTGCATGTCTGCAAAGTGCACCCATTTGGTAGGTATACCGGATAGAATGGATCTTCTGTGTAAATTCTCACAGTGCGCGAACACACATAACATGAAGCATCACAACCTTTAAATAAGCCTCCTTCTTTAAAAAAAAAAAAAATCATACATGCAACAATTCACCATGTCTTCATGCCAAGGTCGCATTATTGCCAAGGTCACATGTACAATACTGCAAAAGCCTTGAGTCTCCCCTCATTTCTTCACATTAAATTGAATTTAATGGTGTAGATTAAATGATAAAATGGGAACAAATTACAATTTTAAAAATGGTTGTTTATGTAACAACTTCAGCAGCAACCTCATTTCCCCTTTTATCTGTTCCAACCACCAGCGTCACCAGTATACAGTACTAATCATCGTCCTGGTCATCTGTCCACATCTGTTTCTCACTGGTCCATGCCTTAATAGATGTTAGATATTTTTATATGCTTAAATGATTCATAGGTCACTGTGTTATTTAACAAACTGGTCAAGTAAAAGGACTGGACTCAAATTGAGAGTCAAAAATTTGCCACAAATAAGATCCAAGAAAGTCCTTCAGGAAGCATGGCGGACTATTCCTTAACACTTCATTAAAATACAAAAATGTCTGTCTCTTTGGAAGCAAAATATGAAGAGGGGTGGCTCACAGTATTGTATTTTATACAAATGAATATGTTTCTGGCAAGGCCATGACGATATAAAAAAAAAAATAATAATCATCTTATAGCATGGCAACTCAGCGGTAATTCGTACATTTGCATGATACGGAGCCTTACATGAAAATCCTCCTGAATAAAATTCCATTTAGATGCATTAAATCAAAATGCAAATGAAAGCTAATTATGTCACGATGCTGAGGTGTGAGCATTCCTGGCGTAATTATGCTGAGAGAGCTCACCTGAAAACTCGGATGACACTAGAATGCTCCGTGCCAAAGCCACTGCGGAAAGCGGAGCATGTTAACGCTGAAAAGTGGCACAAATTAGGTGCTCAAAGACACAAATGATTCTGAATGGCAAGTGATGAAAAACATCACTGCAGAAATGAAATGAATGATAAACTGTAAAAACCTCGTGTTTAACCATTTCATAGTCCTGATCAAAAACTAACAAAAAAACAGCACGGAAATGAGCCGCACTACACGATTCTACAGTATGACTTGTATCCTGTAAAAAAAAAATTTTTGGCCTCATGTAGGTTTTACACACTGATATTACAGGTATGTCTAGATTCCTAAATAAATTAGGTTTGTAAATGAATTAAACGTAATTAATTTTACAAGTTTAAACGTAACATACCAATTTTTATCATTATAAACCATTAGTGGGCTTAGTGGTTAGCACTGTCACCTTGCACCTCCAGGGTCCGGGTTCGATTCCCGTCTCGAGTCTGTGTGCATGGAATTTGCATGTTCTCTTCCCATGCTTGGTGGGTTTCCTCCAGGTATTCCAGTTTCCTCCCATAGTCAAAAGACATGCAGATTTAGCATTCCCAAACTGCCTGTAGTGTATGAATGCTCGTGTGATCGTTGATCAGAGATCATAAAAATAGGAATAAATACAACTGGCCTCCACGGTTCCTAGGTACTGTAGATGTATTAATGGATGGATAAAACCATTATTTATTTTTCAACTCACATATTTTACTTAATAAAGTGGAAATTCCTCAATTTAAATAGTTCCTTTTAACCTCCCGAGACACGCTGTGCACAATGCATTTTCTCCTCTTTTCTCTTTATTAGCACCTGCTAACTATGAACCTAATCAGTGTCTTCAATCAGAAAGAGGTTTGCCAAAATAATTATAGCTAATGATCCTAATATGACAGTTACACAAGATATAGACAATGTAGTTGGGAAAAAGTTTCATGTCCTCATATGAGGACATTCAGGTCTCTAGAATTGCTATACCTATACAATATGCCACATATAGAGGTTTTTACAGCCATATATAAAACTCACACTTTCTCATGTCACTACACGTTTCTTCCGTTAAGTGTTTCTACGACAGTGTGCTCACTTTATTTAGCAGTTCCGTGTATGGGTAAACTGTAAGTTATACTGGTGCAACTTGTTAGTCTAGATCAAAAACATTAGTATTAGCTTGTTTCGAGTTGAAAAAGGGATAAGGCTAAAATAATCATTAGAGTGGCTCCATTAAAAATTCATAATGCACAGGATTAAAGATTTACCCATTACGTTGGATCACTTCAATAAATATTAGGAGCACAGAGCAGGCAGCGGTGCAAATCGATGTAAGTAACGCAGCAATTCAGCAGCACAGGCAGAGGATAAGATCTCTTGTGGTCACAAGCTATGCAAAGATCAATTGCCTTTTTCACAAATGAATCCATGCCACCCCTGTAAAAACTCCACACACACAAAGGCTGAATTACGGCTCTAGGGAAACGGGTGTAGATCTTTTGATCCACATATCTGGCGCCAAGCATTTCTGTGAAATTAGGGTTTAACTATCTAAAATTCAGTCAAACGCAACCACATACTGTATTGTGCATCGAGCTAACACGTGTTATGCCCTAAGGGCTTTTCACTTCAGATTTGTATGTATGAAGAATTACAGATTTGTGCGCTCTTAGCTTGTACACACCTGTTTTCACTCATCAGCAAATTACTAAATATGATCGGAAACTGTAAAATATTAAACCGTGCCATGCTCTGAATGTCAAAAGTCAAATTAGAGAAGTCTGGAAGGATCTTTATGGAACATTTTAACCGTTTCTATCTGTATGAAGAACAATATGAACGCGATGCAGTGAAGAGTTTTGAGCAATCGCTATGCTAGGCTAATTTGAAGCATGGTGAATAAAAAAACGTCCTAATCAAAAACGTTGAGCAAACCCTCCATTTTCATCAATCCACTGTTTCGTCTCGTACTGAATACCAATGACATGGCACTGCGCTTCAGTCCCCTCGGGCCACAAGTGGATGTGACTTCCTCATACACAAACTCATCTCTATATCTCATTTTTCCTCTATTCTTTTTAATGCACATGTGTTTCTAACCAACACATCTGTCAGGAAGATTCATTGCCAGTTTTGCTCTAAGCATCGTGCGCAAATTACTGACGCTTTAAGTTCATATTAATTTTGTATTACGGACCTGCAACGCGACCTAATGTTAACATGAAGATCTGGCAGACAATTTGTAAGCTACGAGCTACCGTCTGATTAAGAAATCGATATGTAAGTAGGTCATCTGAATATCAAGTCAAGTCACGGCTGTTAATTAAACTTGTTTTTTTTTTTTATTCATGAAAATTTTAAATTTAAAACCTTATACAAATTTGTTTGTACCCTTTATGGAAACGAAAAAATCCCCCCCCCCCCCCCCAGATATCCTTATTCAGTAATAAGGATAACTTCCTATAGCACCTAACAAGATTAGAGGGACCTTGATTTGTGTAGCATTTTAATTTAAAGCAAGAACATACACTTTATGGGCAAAACTATACGGACGCCTGACCTCGCTTCCATTTGAGAGTCTTCCCCAAACAGGGGAATCTGTATATCGGTATGCTGTAGCGTTAGGATTAAGATTGCCCTTCACGGCAACTGAGCTACCCAAACATGATCCAGCATGACAATGCCCCTTCACATAAAGAGAGATCCATGAAGACACGGTTTGTCAAAGTTGGAGAGGAAGAACTCGAGTCGTCTTCACAGTGCCCTGACTTCATCCTCACAGAACACTTTTGAGCTGAATTGAAATGCTGACTGCATCCCAAGACTTTTTGGCCGAAATCAGTCTGTGACCTCGGTACTGCTCTTGTGGGTGAATGAACACAATTCCCCAGAACCACACTCCAAAATCTAGTGGAAAGCCTTTATTGAAGACTGAAGGTTATTAAAACAGCAGAGGGGAACTGAATCTGGAACGGGATGTACAGAAAGCACTCATGGGTGTGATGGTCAGGTGACCGCAAATTTCTAAAAGTGTTTAGAGAGGCTTTTTGATGATCATGTGTTTACATGATCTGTTAGTGTCAATTTAGATTATAAAACACTGTAACAATTATCAAACACTGTATCCTGTGCAGTGTTATTTTATTTTCATTAATTAATACATTTTCTTACTTAATTCATTAATTCATTTTATATGGAGCATCAGAGGTAAATGAAATCCACACGATTGCTGGAAAAACAAAATCCTTATTGAAAATTATAAATACCTACATATGAAATATATATAATTAAATATTTATTATAGTGACATTGATAAATAGTGTCTATCAGCTACTTCGCTTCGAGTCTAATGAACAGCATCGCATCCAACTTCACAAAACTATTATGGAATTCTCCCTAAATAAAAACAACCTTTTTAAATTAAAATGGTTCTGACATTAAGTGGATCACTTTACATAAAAGTGTGCTTTGTTTATGTTATCTTAATTAAATAGCGTGCAAGTCTGCTAGCTCTTGAATCACAGTGTGTGCAGGAAAATCAATATGACAGCCTGCACTTGCTTATCAAACTTTGGTGATTTATGCGCCTTTGATTAATTTCTTTTCTTGAAAATGGAAGATATTTGCACAGCATAAATGTCACGTTGAACAGCTCCCTGATTACTGAAACAAAGGGCAGTCATTATCATGGAATGGAGACTCTGTCTTTTCGGGGTTAGCGCTCTCCGGGCTTTGCCGACTATTTAATGTAGCTATGTGGACATCTCTGCCCTTAACACCATGCCAATATACATGATAATTAGAGCAGGCATGTCATTGGACTCTGCTCTAACTCAATTACAGCCTGGCTCAATCATTTTTATTTGAAAAGAATTTACAGTACAGGTGACCTTCATAATGCATTCATAAACATTGCATAAATATTTTATAAAGCAATGTCAGAGGAGTTGTGTCAAAACAAGTGGTGAAATTGCAGATTTTATGGAATATGACAGTCTGCCTGGTGGCATGTACTGTATTGGGAGTTGGGGGAAAAAATACAGAACCCAGAGGAAACCCACTCGGACACAGGAGAACCCTGGAGCTGTGAGGCTACCTGCTGCATTGCCATGCTACCCAATGTCACAAAGCACATCTCGCTTTAATAGTAACAGGCATAACTCTTGAGTGGCACAACAGAAAACTGTTTGTGCTATCTGTAGGAGGTTGCTAGTTTGAATCCTGATGATGAACTTTCCATCCATGGGCAAAAGATGAGGGAGCAAAACTGTCCCTGCGCTCTGGGTGGTGTGGTATTGGGATGGTATATTCTCTGTACCCTGTCAAACACAGGAACGTTCGCCTATCGTGGGTGATGTTGCATCCATGTGTGCGTGCACAAGTGTGTGTGTGTGTGTTTGCAGATAGTGCTTTCCTCTGAATCCCCATGCTCAGTTTTACAGCATGAAGAGCAACTATTAATATGTGGTTGGCTGGATTCACGTGTCTCCGAGGAAGCATGTGTAAGTCTTCATCCTCCTCAATTAATAGCTTGTGTATGACAAGGAAGAGCTAGCAATTAGTTGGTGATTGACAAACGATTAAATTGGGAGGAAAACTGGGCCAAAAAAATTAACTCACTCACTCACTCACCGTCTATATTGTTTTATCTTGTAAAAGTGTAGCGGGGGGCCCGGAACCTATCCCAGGAGACTAAGGGCATGAGGCGGGGTACACCCTGGACAGGGGGCCAATTCATTGCAGGGCACACACATATACACACACACACTACGAGCAATTTTGGGAATGCCAATTAGCCTAATCTGAATGTCTTAGGTCTGTTGGAGGAAACCGGAGTACCCGGAGGAAACCCACCAAGCACAGGGAGAACGTGCAAACTCCATGCACAAAGAGACTGGAATCGAACCCGGACCCTGGAGGTGCAAGGGGAGCTAACCACTACATCACCGTGCCACCCGAAAAAAAATTAATAACATATTTAAATATTATTTAATTTTTGAATAACCCTAATGACAACAAATAATAATAATTTAAAAATCCATGCCGTGTTTGCTTTATGCTAAGCATCCAAACAGGAAATTTTAATTGTCAAAACATTGTGGAAATGTTGGTATTGAATTGTTTTTTTTAAAAAAAGTTAGAATTACTTTCAATAAGTGATGTTGAACCAAAGTTGACTACATGGCATTGGGACGACCCCAACACAATATTATACTGTAAATAAGACTTTCATTTATTTATTCATTTAATAAGACGTCATTTATTTATAACATGGTTGTATCTTTCAATTAAAAATATCTTTCAATCAATTAACAACCTCAAAATGCTTATTCCGCTAAGGTTTTTTTTTAGTGGTTAGGTTAATGCCCTGCTCAGGACTCAAACCCAGGCTACAACAGTGAGTTCTAGCCACTGGTCCTCCAGGACACACACTGCCAGTCCTAGTAAACGAACATAAATTTTGTCAAACAAGGAGTGTACAAAATACAGTACCACCTCCACGTCGGAAAATACCAGGCAACTACAATTAATCAAACCATTACATCAGGAAGGAGCCAAAAGAAGGAAGGAAGTAAAACTATCATTAGCAGTATGAGCCTATTGAGGATGTACACCGCTCAACATCCATTCTGTATAACAAGACACTCTACAAGTGGAGTATGCCCAAACCATGTGCAATAAAATTCACTGATTTTTCTCCATCGTCCTGTTTAATAAGCTGTTTAATAACCAATCTAACATGCGAACACACATGTAGAACCGCTGACCACATCTCTTGAAACTGCTGCTCAGACACTCTTAGGTAGCGGAACTCTCGGATGATATCGCTATCTACCCCCTTCCCCTTGTTTAGTTCGGCTAGTGTCGCTATGATTGATGTGTGTGTGTGAGAGAGAGTGTGAGCGCTCGGCCAGTCTGCTCTGTAGGCTCTCCAATAAGTATGGCTGTAGCATCACCCAGGAATCGAACTTGCAATCTCCGGATGATAGGGCGAACACGTTTCCATACAAGAGACGTGAGATACATGCAGGGCGTGCAGTTAGCTGTTGTGTTTGCTGCAGCTGGTTCTATCCTTAACCCTATACCAAGGACCAAGGATTTATATTAGTGAAGATGGACATCAAGTGCTATTAATAAATGTAATTCATTCAACATTATCTCAACGTTATTTCATCAAAGTTAGTCTGATGTTTCGCTTTGCGACATCGCAACTTAATTGCAGCTACGTAACAACGTCATAAAGCGATACAGTTCCTGCTGGGATTGTGCTAAAAAAAAAAAAAACGATGCACAAAAACACATAGAAACACAAGTGCACGAAGTCAATCAGAGTGCAATCTTCTAGACCCTGAAGCTTGTAGCCAAAATGTTCACAAAGCAAACAAGATGCTTCACAGCGCGTGGCTGCGTCTGAGGATACAGCGAAGGAGTTGGCATGAGTGATTACTCTTCACATTTAATATCTAAAAGCATTTTTATAAAGCAGTACACGGCTGAATTACATCATCCTTATTGTTAGCACCAATATGCCATGCTATGATTTACATTTGCATGAAATGTAGTATAAATTAGCTTCGCCTGCCTTTCACCTAAGGCGGGTGATGTCCTCCAAGCAAACTTCTGCTTCTTGACAAATTTACTACACTATAACAACGTTAGCAGATGGAGTGCTGGACGCCAGCAATCCACAAGTGAATTGTTTTCACACACCTCGTCGAACTTCCTCTTAAACCTTTTCATTTCCCTTTGAAGGCACTTTTGGCAGTCGCACAGGCATTTTTTACACAGCAAACTTTGTCGCATATGTTTCCCAACTTTTCATCGCTGGCTGTAATTATCTGTAATATATTAGTGTTCACACACAGCAGCCCCATCTGTTCCACTCTTAGACAAGCTATTTCTCATTACTTGACTCACCACCCCCATTGTCAGTGTTGAAGGGTGGGTGACCTCTGGAACTGTATTTCTAACCCGAGAGCCTAATTACCGAAAGCCAAGTCATCCACCACACAATGTAAGCCACAGTTCATTTATTATGTTAATGAGAGCTCTGGCTTTTCAGCGTGCTGCCTGACAGGTGCACCGAAGTGTGCTTCTCAAGGGTTTGTGGAAGGCTGCGCTTCCGCCGTGTGCTCATATAAGCCTGTTCTATCTGACAGCGAGAAATCAGACTGACAAGCAGTAAGAAACAGGAGAGAAAGAACCTACTGGATGTCTACCATGATCCAAAATAATGTTAGTGCCTAGCTTTACAAGGATCCTTAAAGTTCATTAAAATGCTGCTTGGTGTTTTTTTTTGTTGTTGTTGATTACTTGTGTCTGCAAATTAAACAGGGTTTCAGGGTGTTGCTCATGTAAAGAAATTAGACTAGAAAAAATGGGTTCCGGAGAGGAACTGCCTATCGGTTATGAATGGTGAGATACTGCATGATGATTAGTGCTTTCCAGGGTACGTGATGAGTAAAAACGAGCACAATGCAACAATCTGGGCCTAGCTAAATGGCACAGCAGTGTTACTAAGCAGAAGTACTCTTGAACCTAAAGCACTTGGGTAGTAAGTCAACATCCCCAGTGTCCACTTTGGCTTTCAGCACGATGGCTCCAGCATGTTCCGCTTGCTGGAATCGAGCCCTAACCCACAAAGCCATTGCCTTCCTTTAAAAAAAAAAAAAAGAAAACAGCGAGTTCATCAGGATGAAAACAAAAGTTGAGACAAGTATGGATTGGCTTGCTACACAATTCCCAGCAGTTTGCAGTTTACGGAGCGGAAAAAAAAGAAGAAAAAAAAATCAACAGCTGACATGTAAACTAAACTGACGAAATTTCATGTAATGGATTTTAACAGGGAGCAAAATCATTTAAAGCTTCTTCCACTGATATGAGATAGTGTAGATCAAAATGTTTGGATATTACTGATTATTATTGGAATAATAAAAAAATAAACTTCATTCTATATCAGTCACTCATTTCTAATGTTATTAGCTTTATGCCGTATCTCAGTGTTGCATTTATTAAATTCATTAAAGTCTACAGTATATCAAGGCGTTGTCCGAAACAAGGATGTTCTCTTGATCTATATTAGACTACATTTCCCATCATCCTCAGCTCATAATCTTGTCTCATGACCTTCAGTCGGAAACAGCTGGTGGCGTGATCATGAAGTCCTCTGTTGGTCAGCCTGTCTAATTTTAGTCAGTAAAGGTCACAAGCCTTTGAGACATTGAATGTCACCTGAATGTCACCTCGTAATTTTTTTGACATTTTACTTAGTTTATTTTATTTATTTATTTATTTTACTGGGGGTGCACGTATGAGAACTTAAACAACACAGTCTGCCACATTTTTTACACCAGCTGCTCTTTGTAATGCAATCCTCTCATTTCTATCTGTGCTTGGGATCAGTTCTGCCTGCATTGTCTGGGTTGTATGCAGTGTTGGGTTCTAAAGTGGCGATCCAGCGATGGCAGGGTTCAAACCTCCTCACCTCCTTAGATCAGCAACCCAGAGCTTCACCCGTCTGAGTCACCACTGTCCGAATGTCACCTCATAATTACTAGTCTTTAAATTATCCACACCGTCAGTTTTACTTTGTGATGTCATCTTCTAATGTTGTGCCTGAAACAAGCTTTTGTTATCTGCTGGACCAGATTAGTGTTGACCTAACGCTGAGTCATGAGTCACGTTTAATCATTCAGTTTTGTCTAGTTTAGGCGTGTTCGATCGCCTCACCATTTGCCTGCCTCATATTTCTTAGTACTGCCTAGCTGGCTTGTGAGTGTCATCTGCTACATTGGTTTTAATAAAAGCAGAAAACCTGCACTTGCACCCATCTGTCCACTTCATGGCACATATGACCGGTAGTCATGCTTTGCTTTAAGCACACACCGCCTGCTAGAGGGGAGAGAGAAGACGATGAGCAGCGGGTACATTTACAGACGGAGCAAGAAGAATTTGCTTCTTTTCCAACGTTGTTATTCATAATAGTATCAATAATATTAATTTATTGTGACAAACATAATGTAATTAAAATTGTGCTTGTATTTGAAATGATTCTCAAATTAACAGCATTGCCATCTTCTATTAGCAGATGTAGTACAGTACAAATGGTAAAATATAACTTGAGAATATTATGATCATATAATCATATGAAATAATCCAAAAGCCTCCGCAGGATTTCTCTATGGCATCTCCATCCCATGCTTTAGGAAGCAATTCATTTGTTCCGGTTTCCACACAGGCAGCCTGGTAGGTAACCTGGATGACACGACATCGGAAATGACCACATTGGCCCCAGTATGCGCAATTATTGCACTGGGCTGAACTTCAAACAAGCTCCGGAGTCCTGGTAGCTCTCTGGAACTGCATGGTAATGGAGATGACTGGCTCTGTGAGTCTCACGCTGGCCTCAGTCAGTCCAATGTTTGTAATTGCTGCATGTGTCACAGAGGGAAACGGGACGAGGCCACACGAAAGAAGACCAAGGACAGATGGCTAGGGGATCAGGCCAATGCAGGAGATATGACAAGGCACAGCTCACCTCACCACAGGTGCCTGACAGTGTAGGAGGCTCCCGCCAAGAGTCCATAATCTCTCTCCGGCATCGGCCGCCAAGCTGCCATCACGAACATGTTCATGTGGGTTTACCCACAGGTTGACTGGTGTGTGTGTATGCGGGCGTGCTTGTGGATGTGAGTCAGAGCAGGAAGTCTGGACATTATTTAACAAAAATAAAATAAAAAAAATATTACCTATTTTTTTACAATGTGCATTGTGAACATTCATGCCATCGCAACAGAAACAACTGCTCACCTTATCTATGATAAGTAATTTGATTAGGCCTCCTGTTTAGTCAGATCTCTGCGCTTTTGAGCACTAGAATATGTATGAACATTTGTCCTCTGCAAAAGGGTCATTTTTAATACCAGAAATTTAGCATTGGTTCCCCTAATGGGTGGGATTCAAACTGGCATTAACATGCACAGAGCACCAAGGTCTTAGGTCCTGAGCCTTCAGCGTATGGCACTTAGTCGATGCAAAACACTGAATTATTTATAGGAGAAAGAAATAAATTCAAGTCATGAGACAAAAAAAACCCCTTGTGTCATGGCCAGGCTGGAAATTAACTCTGAGGTGACTGGGAAAGTTGATGATCGTTAATGAAGAATTAATCTTCATCAGGGAATCGAACTGGCTTGGCACATTCAGGCTCAACCGACTATCAGTGTTAGTTGTAAACAAAATAGACAGCTGGCAAAATGGTAATGATAAGAAAATGTACCTGATTTTAAAATAATGTAATGGTTACTATAATTAAAAGAATATATACAAAACTTATCATGGCTCATGTTTTTCATTTTTACAGTACCATCTAACAACGCAAACAACTACAAGGGCTGAAGCGAAAGTAATGGAAAAGTAGTAAAAAGTAGTAAGTTTATTAATTGACACGGGGGTCATTCACATGTTGGTAGAGTAATTCTTCCTCTCTACAAAGGAAATACACAATATTCTCCATCATGGTCGGTGCATTTGCGCCATCGTTGAACTCAACTCTCGAATCCTTTTTGAAAATCCTCTTTGTCGCAGTTGATGGTCTCCCACTGGGCTACAGAATGTTTACCGAGATGACACCTTTGACAAGAGCAATGTGCACAGATGGATGAAGAAGTTTAAAGAAGGTGAAACCAGCAATGCAGGCAATATGAATAGAGTTATGTGAATGGATAAAAGGTTGGGTCCATTTAAAAAAAAAAAAAAAAAAAAAAAAACATTTCTAATATCAGTTAATATAATTGACTTTTCACTATTTCACTTTTTATATTTTCAGTTCAGGATGATTTTGACTAGCTGCTTCTATTTTTAAGTAAGAATTTGCCTTAATACTAACAATTTCATTTACTTATAATTTTTCTAGTTTTTCTCTTCCACTCTTGTCCATAAATAAAGAAACTAAGAAAATATATATATATTCTTTGTATTACATTCACACCAAGAATTAGATATGGCTTTGTCAGCTCATAGAATAGTCTCTCGCCTTATGGAGGTTTGATTCTTTTTCCACCAGCGTAGCCCAGCCTTCACGGTGACACATATTAAAACTGACACATCATTGCTCTTCATGATTCAGGTAACAGTATTTATTCCACTCTCTACCTTTCAACCTTTATTTTCCATGATGCCACTATACCATCCTCATTAACACGCTCTTTCATTATTGTGTTTCGTACTGTTACATAAAACTAAGTAAATAAACTAATAGGACAATCGAATCAAAACTCTCATCCTGCATTATTTTTTTTTACTGCGTTTTGTCTTTACATTGAGAAAAAAGCAAACAGTGAACCTATGAACAGTAACCTTCTTGGTTTAAACATGGTTTTGGCATTAGCTCGAAGCACAAACTCTTCTTGCTGTAATTCTAGCGCTCTAATCCTTCTTAATTCACTCGCTGTAGATTTCTAAATGTCCTCAGAGGTGAGCCAGCGTATACGACTATCAGTTCTATCATAATAGTTTGCATAAAAATCTGATGACACATACCTCCTGAGTCCATGAATGCATGAGCTTCTAATAGGATTATACAGGTATTAGGGAGAGATGCAAATACCTAAATCCAAACCAATCCCATTATATTCACTGACTAAATTTCCAGATGCCTCTATGTATTGCTTTTCTCAATTACAGTCAATGAATCTGTTTTATGCAGTGCTGGTGGTTACAGAGGATATATATCTTTTTTTTTTTTTTTTTAATCTTCATATAATGCATTTTTAGAGGGTAATAATGACTTGATTAGCAATATATAAAGTTGCATTTTTATGGACTATTATAGTCATTCTTAAGAGAGGGAGGAAGGAAAGAGATGGAAAAAAATAATAATGAAATAAATGAAGAGGAATACTGTAGAGAGTTAAAGATACTTTAATAATTTTCATGTGTAACATGTTATACAGTTATTTTTCTGCTCATTCTTACAATTAACCAGTGAGCCAGTTAAGTGGCAGAAGCACAATGATTACAACTACAGTGGTACCTCGACACACAAATGTAAGCCGTTTCGGGGGCGAGATCTTGAAATTTCGTTTTGCGAAAATGCAAAATGCATTTCCCATAGGAAATAATGTAACTGCAGATCATTCATTTTGTTCCAGCCACCCAAAAATATTAGCAATATTGGCAATTTCTATCACTATAATTATATTTTTGCAAAAAAAACCCAAAAAAAAACAATTAAAATATTTAGAAGACATGAATGTAGTAAATTATGATGTAAAATATGAAATAAATAGACATTAAACCTCACTGAACCTTAATACATGATTCCTCTTGGCACCGTCTGCTTTAAAAACAAAACTGAAAGTGGCTCCCTTTTCTCCTTGCTACCCATGGTACCCAAGTTTTGAACAACTCTAGGGCGTACTCGCAACTTAGCCAGCGTTCGTTTCGGCTCAGTTCTGGCAAACAGTTCTTAAGGTGAAACTTCTTAAAGCAGGGCAGGTTCGTATGCCGAGGTATCACTGCATGCAGATACAAATGAAGAGCTTCCATTATTGTTTAGATCCTACATCGGGATAGGGAATGCATATGAGTTCAATGACTTTCCATGCCATGGTTGTTGGTACAGGTTTGAGCATATCGGAAACTGCAGATCCCCCGAGATTTTCAAACTCTGTAGTCTCTAGGCTGTAAACAGAATGGTGTGAACAACAAAAAACTAAAAGTCAGTGATAGTTATGTGGGTGGAAATTGAATAGTGATGAGAGAGGTCAGAGGGGAAGGGAAAAAAGGCTATGGTAACTCAAATATCTACTTATAGCAACCATGCTGAGCAGAAAAGCATCTCAGACCACACAACGGCAGAGGGACCACATCAGGTTCCACTCCTGTAAGTCAAGAACAGGACATTATTTTGAGGCTTAAAAAGAAGAAATTATGTTTATAAATTCTTCAGCTGTTGCGTTCATGTGTTCCAATGGCTGGTGAGTATTTACTCTGTTCAGGTGGGCTAAGTTCATAAAAGCTGGCTAAATGAAAAATATTCCCAATACTCCTGAAAGTGTTTTTGTCTTGCTAATATCCGCACTTTGTGCCCTCATCCGGTTATAAATAAGCACGAACGGTGTTGCTTCACTGAGATTAGTCTTTATTCTCGAACCAACATGATGCTCAGGATATCAGCAAGGTGTTAATGAGAAGCAGGTGCCAAGACCACAGAGTGCCAATTTGACTATTTTTCACAATAAGGGCAGGAATATTGTTGTTTGGACAAGCTGTTAAAATGACATAGCATGTAACAAGCACAATGAAAACCTGTGATCCATGGGGAACTCAGTTATAAAATCATTAAAGCTAAATGAAAGAAAGTACACACACATTTCACACACAAGTACTCACCCTCACCAAGCAGTATTGGGAACTGAGAAAAGCCTTCCAATGAGCACCATTCATAACATCAACACTCATAATCTGTTTTCTTTCATGAACCAACACTCATCACAAATTACATGCAGCATGAAATACAGTGGAAACACTGTGAATGCACAGCTTACTTTACACTATAATGCCAAGACACATTCTAACAACGATCTACAGACACTCTCCGGTAAGACCTGCTATTTGCACTAATATTAATGGCTATTCCTTTTATACAGTTTAGTCATAACCACATAGAAGTAAAGTATATGCCTTCTCCAAGACACATAAATGCCTGGTGCTTATGTAACATGACTGGGAAGCTACAGTAAACACGCTTGAAGAGAATGTTAACAGTTTGCCCATGATTGGCTAGCATGGCTCTGATCAACGCAGGAGAGAAAAAGAGCATTTGTCCCAACCTGAAAGCCAAAATAGGCTTATTTTGCTCTTGTGGCTTAGATGGCTGTGGTGTTGTGTGGTAGCACCGTTATGAAGGTCTTCCATCAATATGACTTTTTTTCTATATCCATTTCTAACCTGGTTGTATGTTGTGATTTGGCTCAAGTGACACTCTATCTTTTTTCCTCTTTCACTGGTGAATTTCATCTTCTGTAGCAGTTTTAACCCACACTGCTGAAGAGGCAGGTCTTTTTTTAACACATAGTCATCTTTATTGCAAATTTATGTTTTTTTTTAGAAAAGAACAATAGTCACTATATATGCAAAAAAAATCTTTAGAAATATGTAAGTAAAGTTGATTTGCATAGGCTTTTTTTACTTCCTCGTTCCTTATTGCTTTTCTAGAGGGACCCCATTACAGAGACTCAAATCTTAAATTATGTATTTATTAAAATAATGACCTTAGCTGAAGTATGAATTTTGACTTTACTACACGGCTCTGCTATGAAGACAGGAGTCCTATTTTGATAAATGACCCTAATAAGAATATAAAAGGTATAAAATGTATGTATCATCTCTTTATGCGTTTTTTTTTTTTTCATCTGATATTTTATCTGTGAGGTGTACAGCATTACAATTATTACAGTTTAGATTAGTGAACCACTGCTAAACATCATCTATTGTCTAGAGGTATCTGCGCAATTAGCAGGAAATGCTTATTCAATATAATCAGGCCTCTGGAATTCAAGAAAGTTGAGATTCAGGTTTAAAATATTTGACTTCATGCCATACCATACAGTATACGTTCTGATCAGTTTGAAAACACACAACCTGTAGACCGTATAAAACTCAGAGCATTTTAGTCATTTTTGTTTGGCTGTTTTTTAGTAAACATACAGTATACAGTATAGGGCTCAGAATTGTGCAGAATGGCATGATGTTACACGATTAAATACATTTTAATCTTGTCAATCATTCTTTATATTTAGATTCATATATTATATGTATGTGTGGATAAATTGCACATGTATAGTATATCTTAAACTGTAGTAACAAAATATTAAAACCCTACAAAAAATTATTACTTCACTGTTTTTGCGTGCTCAGGACCACTACAGTTAAGTTTCACTCAAGGCTTAGAACCCATCCACTAGGCACAACCAAATCATGCTACAGTATATATACCTGAAAAAATGCTTCCTGAATATGGTGTGTCAGTTCATGCGTCATTATGACACACAACCATCAATCATAACACAACCACTGACAGGTGAATTTAATAAAATGTATTATCTTGTTACAATGGGGTTTGACAAAATGTGGGTTATATGGGCAGAAAATTAACAGTCAGTTCTCTGTGCGAGCATAAAGATCTGCGTGACTTTGCCAAGGACCAAACTGCGATGGCTAGACGACAGAGTAAGTGTGTCTCTAAAACTGCCAGTCTTGTGAAGTATTCTTGGTATTCAGGGGTTAGTACCTTCTAATAGTAGTCCTACACATCAAATTCCTTAGTGTTGAATTAACACAGAGGGTTAAATTAACACCCAGCAGTGTTTGTAAGAGTCCAGTTGGATGCAGATAAACTCTGAAAGTGTGAAATCAGCACTGGGGATTTTACTGTGAAGGGAGAAAAAATGGTGAACCGGCAACAAGGTCATGGGTGCCCATGGTTCACTGATGCATGCGGAGAGCAAAAGCTAGTCCCATCTGGTCTGATCCCACAGAAGAGCTACTGTAGTGTTACAGCTTTTTGGTGCTTATGAGGCTCTGTAGCTGCAGACCCATCAAAGTCCCTATGATGACCCCTGTCCAGTGCTGAAAATGCCTACAATATGCACGTAAGCATCAGTGCATAACCCCCCCCCCCCCCAAGCCCCTGGAAACGTCTTGGTGCCAGACACCACAGGACACCTTCAGAGGTCTTGTGGAGTCCATGCCTTGACGAGACAAAGCTCATCTAGCAGCCTACACAATATTGGGCAGGTGATTTTTATGTTGTCATAAACCTTATAAACACCATAAAATTAAGACAAAACACGTAAAGTCAAAAGTGTTTATTTTTTATTTTCTTAAATTATAGTTTCCTCATATTTTTTTTAAATATTCATAACCAATACTATAACCTAACCTGCATTTAAAATCACACACTCAATCCTATCCCTAACTGAAAAGATTTACATTAGATTTTATACTGAAAAACAGTATGACATTTATTTTCTTGATTGAACAATGAAGGAATGAGATTTCAACAAACTGCCCTCTCATAAGGGTGTCTTCACAATGAAAAAAAAATGACATCGAAAGACTAGATTATTGGTTTTATTAAATATCTGCATGTATGCACATCTAACTAAAGCTTCATTAACACATAAATGTACATTTGAAAAAAAGAAATAAATCGGAATAGGAGAAATAAACTGCCAAAGGCATATTTTAATATCTATTGTCCTGTCTTAACTGTAAATGTGAAGCAGTACTGCCGAATGAAATTCAGCCTGACAGGAAACTGATATTTCCTACATTTCCACATCTAATGATTGACTACCTTAATGGGGATTTAGCAAGATTTCTTTGAACACTGAAGAAATTACATAAATATCTGAAGACAGGAATTTGCTGTTTCCTTGGTATTCACCTTGAATACACAGGTACATTATATGTATGTGTGGATGAATAAAAAAATAAATAAAATAAATAAAAGGTTTTTTTTTGTTTGTTTCTGATTAAATTGTAATGTACCACGTGTAACTGAAATCCTCACAGGCTTCTTTCCTGGCATTTAAGCCTAATATTTCTATCCAGCATAAAAAATAAAAATAAAAACGGCAAACAAATCAGGACGATTAACGACCTTACAGCAAAAGACGCAATACCCCAACGTTGTGATACCTTAGCAATATTTATAAAATCTTTCATTCTTTTGTTACATTAAATCATCAGTATTTTATGATTCACATTCCTTTCAACAATGTGTATTTTGTTGAGTTCACTTAAGAAGACCAAAGCATGCTGTGACAATCCAATTCTGTTTCTTCAGTTGATGTTATGAATAGTAATTATCATCATCTCACACAGTTAACATCACTGTGTCTTATGTGCATTAAATGCCAAAACTATATAAGCAATTCTACTGGCCTGTAGCTGATCATAGGTCCATCATGTCAGGCCAGCTAGAAGTTGAAGACAATGATATATGACATATATCATGAGCTGTATCAGTCAAACAGAGATGCTTTCTTGGTAGCCATTAAAGAATGTATGGCTGTTCAAAGGCAGTTAACAGATGCTTGAAGCAAGCTTCTCTTTAGGCATTCTTCCCCCATCTGTTCCTCTCTGGCAATGCCATTATCAGTAGGGCTATTGGCTCTGCGCTAAAGCACTCCACGGGAAACAGTTTGCCCTGAGCTATGGGGAACTAAAAACGAGTCCCTAAGAAGAGCTTTTAATTTTGTTTTCATTAATGACTTGATGTCTTTATGCAGCATGGAGGATTAGTGCATCTAAAGATTCAAATTTATCAGTGTCCACTCTAATATATTTTCTAATCCCGCTTCCCCTGTTTCTACAGATTCCATGCACAGTTTGAGGGAGCGATTCCTGTGAAATGACCTAAAATGATCTGTGATTACATAAGAACAAAATCGGAGACCTTTTCTAATCATCTCTGAAGACTGAGACACAATTTGTTGTTCTTTGCCTGCAGTGAGATAGACTACCATGAACATAGACTACCGTGACAGTTTTATGAAAACTACTCAATACTTCTTATGATTGATATTCAAATTTTTGTTGCGCAGCTCGTGCGTTTTTGGGTTATTTGTTTGTTTATTCATTAAGATGAGAAAGGCGTAATAGTTGTAGAAAGAAATGTCTCAGTGAAAACAGAGCAGCGCACTACTGGTGGCAAATGCCACCTACTGACATCACAGATGCACCTGCAGAAATTTTGCAAAAGCCATTTTGTACAAAAGCCAAGTGTACATAATTCAGAAAAAAATAGATATATACACTACTAGTCAAAAGTTTTAACACGCCTTCTAATTCAATAGTCTTTCCTGATTTATACTGCTTTTTACATTGTAAAGCAATGCTAACAGCATTTGCACATATGCAATAATCTCTTTTGAACAGTTCATATTGAGATGTGTCTGCTGCTTATGCCTCTGTAAAACCTTCATATCGCCTTTAATCTGAGGTGCAGTTAATTGGTGATTTCTGAGGCTGGTAACTCTAAATGACCTTCTCCTACGCAGCAAGTTTTGGTCTTGCTTCCCTTGGATAGTCTTCATGAAAGGCCAGTATCATCATGAGTTTTGTATATGCACTTGACAAAACTGTTCTTGCGAGAACAGCTGTTCTGTTCCAGAACAGCTGGCCTTAAAATAGCAACTGACTGTTTTTGTTGTTGTTACTTAATTACTTAATTCTATATGTGTTATTTTATAGTTTTGAAAAAATTAAGTATGGTCATAAAATGAAGAGGGAAAAAATCCAATCTTTTGACTGATACTATGTATCCTTATTTTATTTTTAATTAGCAGGACGTTCAGTTCAAAGAGGCTTGTGGAGTTTAGTTTTAACTAATGCCGGGCCATTGTGGTAATGCAATTGTTACATATTGTTTTTTTAATTAAAACATCAATGAATGATATAAAAGTTTAAACCAATATCAAGGAAAAACCCAGCTTTCATTATCTATAAAGACAAAGATAAAGGCAGCACATGGCTACAGATTCAAGAAAAAAAGTTATTTTAAATGATCATGCTGCATTAAAAAAGTTTTAAAATGTTTTTATACTGCATTGCACATTATTTGATGTAATTGATTATTTGATGTAAATATTTTCTTTCATTTTAGATTCAACAAAACAATACACCTATATGTTTATTACTCACTATCTCACTCACATTCTCTATAATGCTTAAGCAGTACAGGGTCTCAGACACGAGGCAGGGGGTACACCCTGGACAGGGTGGCAATAAAAATCTAATACTTGTTTATAAAATATAACTCATTTAACTGCTACAAGCTTTACTTAGTTCATTTCTGATGCTGTGTGCAGTCGTGTTAATTGGCCATCATTCCGTAAACCGGGAAAGGACTAGGATTTGAGCAGAATGTTCAAAATTCTCCCGATTTTCTCTGTTGTGAAAGAAGAGTTGTGTAAAATGGCAATTCTGCCATCTGCATACAGTGGAACCTCTGATTCTGAGTAACACGGTTTGCGTGCGTTCCGCAAGACGAGCAAAGATTTTTAATACATTTTGACTTGAAAAACAAGCAAGTCTTGGTTTACTTGGAGCACCGAGTATCATGTATCACGCATGCGCTTCTTGTTTTGACACCGAGCGGCACGTGATCACACCTGAGCCAACGGTTTTTCTCTGTCTTGTGCTGTGGGTAATCGTCTCCCCTGCTGGGTCTTAGTGCTCGTCTCTTACTGGTATAATCACCATCTGTGTGTGTGTGTGTGTGTGTGTGTGTGTGTGTGTGTGTGTGTGTGTGTGTGTGTGTGTGTGTGTGTGTGTGTGCGTGTGTGCATGTGTGTGTGTTTTTCTTTCTCTTGCGCTGCGAAGTATGTGCGCGCGCGCGCGTAATTTGACACCGTGCCGGTTCACACACATTGTCTCTCTCTCTCTCTCACCTTTAGTGTGTGTGTGTACTGGCACGGTGTCAAATTACACGCGCGCACACACAATGCACACTGAAACACTTTTCTGTCTGGATTTATTTTTACTTTTTTTAAAGCTAAAGTGCAGGTTAATTTGTTTTATTTTGACTTTATATTTTGTGTTAATTATTTTTATGTATTTATTTTTTGGGGCTGTTGAACAAATAATTTGAGTTTCCATTATTTCTTATGAGAAAATGTGCTTTGGTTAACGAGTGTTTTGGAATACGAGCTGCTTCCGGAACGAATTATGCTCGTAATCCAAGTTTCCACTGTATTTTTAATATCCCTCATGTAACAGAACCACTTTTGGTACCATTTGCTGTTGACAATGTTGTTACTATTAACAATTTAGTGCACTTAAATACTTAGACATATATCGTCGTTATCTCATTGTCTACACCACTTTATCCTGTATTCAGGGTCGCGGGGGCCTGGAGCCTATCCCAGGATACCTGAGGCGGGATACACCATGGGCAGGGTGCCAATTCAAGTGCAGGGCACACCTGCACACATTTGCACACTCATTCACACACTGAGGGCAATTTGGGAATGCCAATTAGCCTAATCTGCATGTATTTAGACTGTGGGATGAAAACCCGAGTACACGGAGGAAACCCACAGACACAACATATAAACTCCATGCACACAGAAGCGGGAATCAAACCCGGACCCTGGAGGTGCAAGGTGACAGTGCTAACCACTACTGATGGGAAGTTTAAATCATTCTAGTGACTCGGTTCTTTGAATCTCGTTCATCAAAATGAACGAATCTTTTTTTGAGTCATTTAATTCATTTCGTTCTTTTGATCAGAAATAAAATAAAATGTTGCATTTTCAATAAACAGACCGCCAACACATCTACGTTCACAAATTTTGGCTATAGTCCCAGTAATGAAAATATTACAATACAGCTAATGACGTATTATAATAAACAGAATGATTAGCTCATCTCTCATATCTTCTAGTCTGAGTCGTTCGTTCTTTTGAATGTATTGCACCGCATATACATATCTATAGGAGTCACGTGACAAAAGAACAAACAACTCCGGACTTGAAGGCTCATTGAGAACCGTTCAATTCTGTTTCCTGTGTACTGCACTGCATAGCGGCTATGGGAGTCATGCGACAAAAGAACGACCAATTTGGACCAAAAGGTAACTACTCATTTCTGTTTCCTGTACATAACCTACTGAGGTTTTGCGATGATTAAAAAAAAGGACAAATCACTCTCTGGGACTCATGATCTTCTGAGGTGGAAAGAGTAATAAAATTTTGTACTCAAGTAAAATTACTGTTACTTTAGTGAACTTTTACTGAAGTACAAGTAAAGTTACCCTTATAAAAATCTACTCAAGTAAAAGTAAAA
>JAQQZT010000003.1:10998940-11010850 GCA_030068275.1 Clarias platycephalus
TTAAAAAGCAGAAGTACACAAAAAATCTACTCAATTACAGTAATGCGAGTAAATGTAATTCATTACTTTCCACCTCTGCTAACCACTAAGTCACCCTGCCACCAGACATACTGTAGGTATGTTTTAAAAATACATAAATAAATAAATAAAATAAAATACAAAAATATACTGGAAATAAAATTTAATACACAAATCCTATTGTATTCAACAAGTTATGGCCAGTTTGACGCTGTTTCCTTTCTTCTTTTTTTTTCATTTATTATCAGCGTAACATGTAAACAGTAACTAGGGGAAATGTACCATGACAATAAAACACAGGTACATACTGTGACTTTTGAATACCTTTACACCTCTAATATATATAAAATATAAATAGAAAAGTTAAATATTGAATGATTAACTGATTCAGACATTGACCTGCTGAATAGAAAAGACCTGAACATTAAATTTTTTATATCATTAAGTAAGTTATAAATCTGAATACATATAAATATGTACTGTATGCAAGTGTAACGCTTTGTTTGTAATGCCTCTGCGTTTGCGACAGTGAAGCCTGTGAGCAGCAACTAAACAAAACCAATGACTCACTACATCACAGTGACTGATACTGATTAATCCAACTTAGTGACTCATTAATGAAAGACCCATCATATCATATCCTTTCACTCAATAATAAGCTCTCAGTTTGATGGTCTGGCAATTGAACAATACATTAAAATGCTGTATAAAAATATGTATATAAAGCAGTGTAATAAAGATCAAGCTTAATCAAGCCCACACAGCTTCAAACAAACAAACTTTCTCTTTATCTTGAATCAGGAGAGGCTATGCTGGTTTATAGCTGGCTCAGTGGTTTGGTGCTTTGAGTCACAGGTTAGAAGGTCATGTGTTCAAATCCCAGCCTTGCTCTGTTTTATCCTGCATCAATCAAATACGCAAAATGATCATTTTTCTTATTTCATATCAAGTTAAGATTTTACAGTTGCAGTACTGCTCTGGCCGCCCAGGATTTATACAGTGAGCTGTGGAACAGTATATTGGTGTGCTAAATCCATACTATATATTAACAATTCACTGGCACTAAAACAGTATACACAATGCATTCACATAAACACACGTGTGCAGCAAACTCTCTGCTAAGTACTAAGCAGGCAGCATTTCCTAGTTGATTTATTCAAGGCCACTCACTGAGAGATTGCCCAGGATATAAAAACACACCTACTATCGGTCTACAGAGTGCTGTGTTACTCTGAGAGCAAAGCTGTAGCTAACAGCACAGAAAGAAAAGCTCCTTTCAATAGACATAACACTAAGTGTTTCACACCAAATAAGAGCTGTTACGTGTTAAAGCACAGCTTTTGTTTTATTATCAGCTTCTAAGAAGCTTCTAAGCGTCGCAATCGATCACACAAACACTGCTGTCAAGTCGTACTTTTACAATATTAAGGGTGTTAAACACAAATTCAACACCAAATGTATATATTGGGGCTATGCTTCATTTTTTGCAAAATCAAATATTGCTGTGCATTACACCCCTAAAACTTTAGTGGTAATATTTTATAATCAAGGCAAAATGTTGGTACAGTAAAAGCCTATGTCCTGTGCTTCTAGTATGCACGTACCGGCACAGTATATAATATAACAATATATTATCTCACTGATACTGTAGCCCACTGTAGCATACTGGTCAGTTTTCCTTTCACAATGGTGTACTTACATACACCGATCAGCCAAAACAATTACGTATACGTCGTATTATTATGTAGGTTCCTCTTGTAGCACCGGGGCAGCTCTGGCCCCTCGGTGGATGACTCCACAAAAGGATCTGCTGTGGTGTCTGGCACTGTGACCTTGGATTCACTGAGTTGCGGGGTGGGGCCTCCACACTGGACTGGACTTGGGAGGGAATTGTTTGTCCGGTGCATCCCATGCATGCTCGATCAGCCTGAGATCTGGGGAGTTATGAGGCCGGATCAACAACCTTGAACCCTCTGTCTGCAAGCCCCATACACAGTAAGCTATGATGCACTGCTCTGGTTTAGCTGTTCACACATTCCACATGTGCCTTCTCTCTCTCTCTCTCTCTCTCTTTCCCAGAGAAGCGTGAGCGGGTGTGACCGTGTGGTGGTCTCTAACTGATGAAATTAAAGAAAAATGTCACAAATTGAAAACTAATTAATAAGATAGAGCTCAGGGAACACTTGCAACAGGAAAGACTGATTGTTCCATTAGCACTCAAAAATGATCGCTTAACCTTGTGGCTGAATTTCACCCCCCTGTAACTCACTTTGGCTGCTAATAAGTCAAAGCTGATGTGAGCTGGTATAGATCAATAAAGCATTACATAGCCCTATAAAATTCAGAGTAATAAAAGCCTTCAGGTTGCAAATTACATACAGATTACAAGAAACAACACACCTGGTCATCCTTGGTTTAGTCTGGAAGTAACTTCAATTTGTCCAGGGAAACATTTTATAATGCATGCTGTATCTACGAACATAAAATATAGACAAGAACTTTTATTCATATCACCAGAGGGTTCAGAATGTTAATAACTCATGAAATAGCATACTCTATTGTTTACCACTGGCTTCAACCCATATCTGTAGATGTCAGTTCCATTCATTTGCACCCATCCAAACATAAAATACGGAACAAATCCCCAACCTTGGGGTTAACAGTAAACAAAACCTGAAAATGATGCAGGAGACAGGCTGTATAAGTTATGTTTTGTCATAAATCTGTTGTCCCAAAACTTTGCGTAACAGGGAAAATCTTGGGGCTCTCATTAATTTTAATTTGAAAAAAAATAATGGTATGATGCAATACTTTAGTATAGTCCTTTATAAATTTATTCATAAATCTCTGACATGATCTCTGCAAGTTTGCTATTATATTTATATTTTATACAAATTAATGTATAATAAACCCCCCCCCCCCCCTTCTACTTTACTTTAGTACTCTTAAACTGCACTACAAGCAAGTATTCGTACGTACTGTATAAGGTACATACTGTATATGATCATACACAGTAAGTGTTATTTGTGTGTATATATATATATATATATATATATACACAGTATATACAAATGAAATGGCACCAACAGAATATGTGTGTGTGTTTGTGTGTGTACGTGTATGTATATATGTATACATGTATATGTACAGTATATACTGTATATATATTGTTTTTATTTATTTATTATATATTTATTATTATTATTATTATTATTTGGGTCAGTGTAGCTTTACATGAATTGCCACACACCAGAATCGTGATATGTAACTGAATCAACTGTTTCCCTATATGTAATAAGTATTTTAAATATTAATTATTTAGCCTACTCTCAATTGTCCTCCAGATTTAATATTCAAATATTTATAAATGAACAATTTGGGAAATGAAAAATTAACACGTTCAATATTAAAAGTTATATTTTAAGTTCAAACATACAAGGGCACTGTCTGGATTTAGTTAAACGTTTGAATTAACTGCAGGTTTTAATTCAATTCTCAGCATATTTATGACCTGTAGAAAATAACTGCACTAAAGGGTTTTCATTATTGTTGTCTATGTTTTATGTAGAAAAAAAAGACAAATAGTTCTCCTATAGTTTAAATATAAAATAAATGTTGCATGCAATTTTTATTGTAATTTCTTTTTATTTCATTAATTTCTTTAAGGGCTGCCATTCATTTTGGTTGCTGCACATTTAAATTAAGTTGATGAATTTATGCTTAGGATTTTATCACTTTACTGAATAAAATTTTTTTAATGATTGCTGCAAATGTAAAATGCATTTCCATTTTTGCTTAATGCCGTATTGAATCCTAATCTCATAACAAAAACTCAAATATAGAATCTATTTAATAATGCAGACTTAATATTTAGGCCTGAATAGAGCAGCATATTTAATGTACCCAGATGTTACCTATACATATAAAAATGTATTGTTAATAGCAGTAGTAGTAAATACAAAAGTACACTTTAAGAGACATTTAGTGTACTTCTCTTCAAGTACACTATAGACATTTAACCCTAAGTGACTACTGTATGTGACTCTTAGTGTATTCTGTGTACATCTTTAGTAGACTTGAAGTAAACAGAGAACATCTGGTTGAGAGATGTTGCTCTTTTGGAGTACACTATGTTGTAAATATTTTTTTCAAGTTAAGCCTTTTTAAAAAATGTGCATTTAGGTATTATATTATTAATGATATATTAATAATACACATTTTCCTTAACTGTTAAGTGAATTCAAGAAGACATTTGTGCATAGCATAAATGTTCTGCAGCATGTACAACATGTTCTGAAAAATCTCAAATAACAATTACTTTTCCCTTTACAATTCCTTTCAGTCTAAAAAAGTAAAATGAAATGAATCCCGGCAAATGCCAAAGCTCTCGACTATTCTTCCATGCCCTTAAACTGTCATCCCGACATTACCTTGGCTTCAGCTTACAGTTCGTGTAAGATGGCATCTGTGAAGCTGTCTTCTACAACAAAGAGAAATGAACTCTCAGGACTTTCTTCCAGTCTGCTGATCACAGAAAATTTTCAATTATTTGAGAACAAAGGCAGATTTAAAGAGTTTGGCAGCAGAAATGAACAGTTCCGGCAGAAAGTCGATTATTGAGGCTCTATTTGAAGCAGTTTAACCTGTGCCCTTGAGCCATAGTGATGGGAAGATGAGACATTAGATTTATGGTTTTAAAAATATGAAATTAAGGAGGCAACCAGGAAAAATGGACAGGAGTTCTGATGCTAATATATGATAGTAAAAAGCTTTGATTCTATGTTACAAAGACTATGTGGAAAAACATATGGTCCAAAATAACATGGTGGTGCAGTTGGCAGTGGGTAACGTGCCCCGGTTAGGTCTTGAGCTCAGGTTACTGTCTGGGTCGAGATTCAGACGTTCCTGTTGTCTCCATATGGGTTTCTTCCATGTTATCCAGTTTTCCTCCACTTCCCAATAAACTGATGCTAGTTGGGTTACTCCCACTACAGTAGGTTTACAATTGTGTGTGTGCTTGTGTGTGTATGTGCATACTGTAGGTGTGGGTGGTTTCCTTCAATGGACTATGTTCAATCCAGGGTGTATTACCCAGGGATATGCTGCAGATCCACCACGATTCTAACCAGGATAAGGTGATTACTTAAGATAAATGAATGAATGTATATATTCCCATAAAATAGATTCTGTAGCCTTTAATATAAGCAAGAGCATTAAGTCAGATCCTTAACTTTGTGACATTTATTTGAACTTTTATATCCCTGTCTCGTCTCTTTCTTCTCTACATGCATCTCTTGCCCTCTGGGCTCTCCTCCATCTGTGAGTGCGGACACATTGACACTTCCCTGAACTTCCGACAGAGAAAGTCAAACTGCTAATCCCTGAATCTGATGCTTCAGCATCGCAGACAGAACGCAATCCTGCAGAGAACCTTTGATTTTCCTCCCTTCTTGTTTTCCTCCACTGCTCTGTTTCTCAGGCTTCAATATATAAGACCTCGGAGGAAGATCCTAACTAACAAATCTGCTCTCTCTTCCAAGTGACAGAAGGAACAACACTTCCATGCTTCAGAACTGCTGTCCACAGTGAACTTTAACCACAGCAGTACAAATTAGCAGTGTACATGCTAATTCATAGCTCTGATACATAACTCCTTCCCATCTACAGACCACTGCTGTTCATCCATTTTCATGTTGTTGGTTTTTTTTTATCCATTCTGACCAGCTACGTTGATTAGAGTTAAGAATCAACTTGCTAGCTGTTTATCACAGTCAACAGCATGCCATGATTACACGTAAAACCCACAACTAGAATGCATGGATAGGGTGTGAAAAAGTTTGAATGTATTGGGTGAACTATCTCAAAATGGAAATATTTTCGGTTAGTCATGATAATACAGAAGAGTGAGAGCAAAAATCAGCAAAAATCAGTTGATAAATATTTTATTTTCCTGTTTTAAAAGAAAAAGCCAATTTAAAGCAATTTAATGGACAATATTTAAACTGGTTACACTAGTTGTCATAGAAAAACATACATTTTTAGGGGTAGCAGGGGAATCCTGGTGTTTCCTCTTTTTGTACTCTCATGCACTCCTCACTGAAATATTCTAAAAATAAGATTTGGATGGAGATTTCTGAGGTGTTCCTAGTGAATAAACTCACACTGGCCATTGCTCAGCAACGGGAGATAATACGGTGATAAACTTGGTACTGTATTAATGTGAAGCTTGTTGAACCAGAAATCTGAAAACCAACATAACTCAAATAATCCGAAATGCAACTTAATACCTGATTTGATCTGCTGGGTCACAAATACAGGTACATGTATGACTAGTACACTGCACATTATATGGTGTTGAGCTACACCAGTCTAATGAAAGTCAGAGCTATTGCATTAATCTTATCCCAATTATTATCACAATTGGTTTGAGCTCAGTACAGAGAGTTGAGAGTGAATCCCAGTAATTCAAAGCTGACCATGTTGGGCTCTGGACCAATGATCATAACCCATAAGGTCCATCGATATAATAGGAAAGCTGAAGACAAAGCTTCATATTCGCTGCCTGTCGTCATCTCCGATTCAGCAGTGAAACAGAGCCTTCAAACTGTTTTTCTTCACATTTACTTTATTAACATAATACACACTCTTGTCTTCCATCTTTTACTCCTTTATTCATTCATATTGGATTTTGAAGTTTTTCCGTGTGTCGTCCTGCCTTTAGTCATAGTTTTCAAGTTGAAATCTCATTTACACACTATATCCTTCCTCCACGTTGCGTGTTACCTAATTCACGCAGTTATTCTTGGTAAATCGCCTGCTGCATGCCCATTCTTTGTGTGTGCAGTTTATCAAATTTCTACACTCAAATTAGCACTTGTTATTTTGGATTGTAATTGCAACATTATTTTTACTGGCAAACTGCAGTACAAGTAGTGTTATTGATGTGGTTTAACAATTCCCACGACATTCAGACACTGAGCAGTGACCTGGGGAAACAGTGAACTCTGGCTAGATTAAAAAGAAAAAGAAAAAAAGAAAAAAACCTCAACACTCAGTTCACCAGCACTTATTGTTTTGAAAGTAATTGATGCACAGTATTTCCACCGCATTTCATGATACGCATTTGTAATATGACAGACGCTGTTGTGTTAAACATCATGTCTTGTCTGAAATGGAATGGTGGCATGCTGCTTGAAGGCACAAATCGAGGTGGTTTATTGCTAAATTTGAGGGTTCTGTTTGAATTACCAAACGAAGTCTTGTTCGCCCATTCATAGCACTATTTCTGTGTATACTGTATAAATAAAATAGCATCAACATTACGAGTTTTGTTGGGGTCAAACATTCAATGTTATCCCATGAATTGTTGGCAAGTGGTTCCTCAGAGTAGTGGTGGCTCAGTGTCTCAAGGCTCTGAGTAACTAATCGAAAGGATGGCGGTTCAAGCCCCAGCTCCAAGCTGCTACTGTTGGGCCCTTATGTAAGGCCCTAAGCACAGTCTGCTCTAGTATAATAGCTGACCCTGCGTCCTAATAATGGTGGGATATGTGAAGAATAAAGAATTTTAGTGTGCAGTAATGTGTAATTGACAAAATAAAGATTTAACTATCATTTAATTATAGTAAATGTAAATTAAAAATTTTAAAAATGAGATCAAACAACTAACAGTGTTCCAACAACTGCCGAATGAATCTTTGCACAACCTTTAAAAAATTCTGCCTCACTTACAAATACAGTATATATATCCCATTAGTTATCTCACAATTGATTTATTACTGTATGTACTGTAGCTTATAGTTATTTCCATACGGGAACATACGGGAAAGCATATTTTCAGAACAGAAACTGAACAATTTTCAAAAATTAAACTCGTAAAAAAACACTCTTTTAGGGGAAAAAAAAAAAATCATCAGCCCGTGGGCTAAATAGTTCAGTGTTAGCTCAGCGATTTGGTGGTAAATTATACGAAATTAGTCAAAGTGTATACATTTAAAATAAAATGCAACTGCTAGACAGAGATACCACTGAAATGCTTTAATCTGCCCTACAAATAAATGTGATGTTTGCGGTAATTAAATGCTCTTAATTAGATGGCTGAATGACATCAATTCATTAGTAAACAGAGCATTCTGTCCACTTTAGACTGAAGTGATTAAGTGACATTTAGGTATTTTTGTGTTACTTGAAATACAAATTAAATACACACATACAAACTTTTGGAATTGTAAACTAGCTTATTACTACCACACAGAAAATACAAATGAACTAAAAGGCACTCCACTGCATATTATTGATTACTTCATACTATTGTTGAGAAAAAACTCATTTTAACTGTTAAAAAATTCTTAAAATACGCCATGTTGCTTGTTTGTTTTTCTGCACACCCGTGCAACTGCTGTGTATCAGAAACATGCATAAAGTCCAAGGAACGCACATGCATATAACGCTGATACTGTACTGTAACTGTATTCTCATGTCATGGTTGTGTAGACTGGCAGGCAATCTATCTCAAGGTGACCTGTTATACAATTTTACTGGGAAAAATGCCATGTGGATGTACTTTGGCTTTAGGAAAAAATATACAAGTAAACCAACAATAAAGGAAAAACTTAACACAGAGAATAACATGCAACAACTGTGACAATGAATGAAACAATCAGAAATACTAGCTGGTCTACAGTGACAGCGTAATTCTGCCTTTACAGCTGTGTCATGTTTGTAACCTTCAAATATTATACAATGGATAAATAATGAAACATAGATACGGTGGAACCTCGGATTACGAGCATAATTTGTTCCGGAAGCGGGCTGATATTCCAAAACATTCGTAAACCAAATTTTAGTTTCCCATAAGAGATAATGGAAACTCAAATTATTCGTTCCACAGCCCAAAATAATAGATACATAAAAATAATTAATACAAAATATAAAGTAAAAATAAAAACAAATTAACCTGCACTTTACAGTACCTTTTTAAAAAAGTAAAAATAAATCCCGACAGATAAGTGTTTCCGTTTATGTGCGCAGGTGCTCTGTGTGTGTGTGTGTATATGTGTGTGAAGCCCCTCCCGTCCCGAGAGAGAGTGTATGAACCGGCACGGTGTCAAATTACGCGCGCGCGCACACACATAAGAGAGGCTGAGGGAGAAAATGGATTTTTAACTTTCTAATAAACCTTTATTACACAGTAAACCTTTCTTATTTGAATTTCACATAAACACACATTAACAGAAAGACTGTTTTGTCTGAAAAATTAGCAAGGAACATCGCTAATGACACTCGTGTGAGCACTTAATAACGGAATCACTGATGTAAAGTAAAACAAACAAACAAATGAACCGCACGTTACCTTTGAAAAGAATCGCGACAGGGCAAAGTTTCTGTGAGAAGCAGAGTGTGTGTGTGTGTGTCACACACGCTGAAACAGAGACGAAGAGAGAAAATGGATTTTTTACTTTTAATGAGACTTTTTTTTTTTGCTTTACACGCGCGCACACGTGTTATAAGAAATAGTACACGCATGCTGTACACAGGCGCTTACAAACACAAAATTAAATATGTTTTACACACACGCGTTGTCACAGTGTTATAGTAGACAGTACACGCATGCACAGATGTTGATTATACCAGTAAGAGACGAGCACTAAGACCCAGCAGGGGAAACGATTACCCACAATTCCGCAGCACAAGAGAGAGAAAAACCACTGGCTCAGTTGTGATCACGTGACGCTCGGTGTAAAAACAAGAAGCGCATGCGTGATACATGATACTCGGTACTCGTAAACCAAGACAATGGTAATAAATCAAAATTTATTAAAAATCTTTGCTCGTCTTGCAGAACACTCGCAAACCGCGTTACTGGTAATCCGAGGTTTCACTGTATATGATATAATAGATGCTCATGCGAGTAATTGTAGTTGATGTACGTATGTACTCTTGGTGTAGTGATATGAAATATTAGTGGGATTATATAATTATATATTAATTCTTAGGAAACACAACAAGTGCAAGAACCATTGTACTGTGCAGTTAAACCGATTATTATATTAATCGATCATTCATTGGTTTACCCAAACCGATGATTGATTATGGGATGGTTACCGACTCGCATCACTACATATTACTACTGAATCATGTACTGTACAAACACTGACAGATCGCACACTGTATAATTGAATCCCAGTCCTTCCATATACTGCAGGTTTGAATTAGATCTATGTTCAAAAGGAACTGTCTCTCGATCAAAAAATTTTCAATGGAATCTTTCTTATTTGAATTCACTCTAAATTAATAGAGTCAAACTGGATACTACTGTGAGAAAAAACAGAGAGTATTAATTAAATAAACAGTATAAACAGACAGAAATAGAATGAGCTGCTGTATGTGGCTGACTCACGCTCCTGAGTAAAGCTGGGAGCAGCTATATTTTTTCCTTTGCTATATTACATGACTTTCTGGGTTATATAACTTCCCTGTAATGCATTTTAGTTCCAGAAATAAATTATAAAATAGTATAAGGTAATAAGGTGTGAAATGTCATCAACATCAAAAGATTTTTTTTTCTCGCAAGAAATACAACTAGTTTCTGTGGGAGCTTTATAATCTATACTTCTCATACGCCGCATATATTTCTTCAGAAGATTCTCAATTCTTCATCTGTCAGCTTCTTGGCTAGGCTATTGTACTGTTCTCATTCTCGCTTCCTTTCCCTTTCTGCCAATCTGTCTCAACTTTCCCCACCTTATTTTTGATGTGTGAAGGATTACTAGCATTCTGAGTATTAAATACATCTGAAAACATTCAAATAATTCAAATTAACAGCGATAATAGCTGAGCTATAGCGGATGAGCACAGAAAAGCTGAATCTCTCTCGCTCTCTTTCTCTCTCGCTCTCTTTCTCTCTCTCTCTCTCACTGTCTGTCTCTCAGCTTAGTAGCTCTGAGGGCTTTTTTTTTTTTTTTTTTTTTTTTTGCCAACTGCAGCAGATTTGAAATCATTCAGAATTATGCATTTGGTGTAACTAAAGTGATCGACTCTCTTGAAGTGAGAAAGAAGTTGCTGCCTGCCAGCACACTGTGAATAAACTAGATTTCCAAGCAGTATTTTGTTTCTTAGCATCACTTAATGTAATAGTTTTTTTTTTTTTTTTTTTCTACTTAAACGCTGCTTAAATTTCTGACAACTGTGAGAAAAATGTATGCACACCTGTACTGTACATATATTAATCATTTATCTTCAGAGACTGGATTACTTTTTCAGTTTGAATAATTTGCCGTTATGTGTACGACCGTAGACACATCTCAGCTTCAGCTTGATGAGGCTACAGTACAGTAGGCAGCACAAAAAGCTTTCGGAAAGCACTTAACTGAAATCACTTTTACTGTATTGCTACATAATGCAACTTTCTCATCCCAAATTCCCACTTACAATGCACAAACTGTCCAGATGTCATTTATTTGTCATTCATTAATGTGGGTATGTCTAACGCTTTTGTAAAGAACAATGTCAATTTATGCTCATTCAGACGCTGACAGACAGTGATGCACTGCGGGGGTGCGTTTTAGACACAGAAAATAATGTTTCTTTTGTGAAGAAACGTTTTTGTGGTAAAAATTGGCAATGACAGTGGGAAATCGAGTGGGTGGTTTTTTGTACATAATACCTAGCTATGTTATTAGTGTAGACATACTGCAAATCCTGGAGCTACCAAGAAATCATTGCGTTCATTAGGAATCTAATGACCAGGTATAAATTATTTAAATTATTTATCTTAACATGACCAAGCTCCCTGTCTTATATAAGCTGTAAGCAAATGATATATATATACAGTGGTGTGAAAAACTATTTGCCCCCCTCCTGATTTCTTATTCTTTTGCATGTTTGTCACACAAA
>JAQQZT010000003.1:11063485-11084884 GCA_030068275.1 Clarias platycephalus
CAGTGAGGGGTCTGTTCTCAAGGCACAGGAATCTTCTTATTAGATTACAATGTCTTACAATATTATAAAACCTTACAATAATAATAATAATAATAATTAAACCAGCTATTTGGGCTACACAGCACATCCACTGATGTGAGAATTATACTGCTCAAGAGACCTCTTAAAAAAGGGAATAGCTGAAAGTCTGAGATAAGATTAGAATCTGGTATTTGGGTCTAGTTAGGGTTAGGCGAAAACGGATTCCCGGCTTTGGGTGCGTGGAGTTTGCATGTTCTCCCCATGCTTGGTGAGTTTCCTCTGGCTACTTTGGTTTCCTCCCACAGTCCAAGGACATGCAAAGTAGGCTAATTGGCGTTCCCAAATTGCCCGTAGGGTGATGATGAGTGTGAAAGAGTGTGTATGTGTGTGCCTCATGCTGGATTGGGTCCAGGGTGTACCCCGCTACGTGCCCCAAGTCTCCTGGGATAAGCTCCAGACCCCCACGACCCTGTACAGTAAGCACAGGCTGTCCAATCATTGATGTCAGTCATAGAAAGAGACGGAGACAGACAGGTGATATGAAATACATTTGCATTCTCCTGGTTAGACAAAAGGGTTCTAGCGCACAAGAGTTGTTTGGATGTATATTTGTCTGAATACAGGATATAGAAGGTGTTACCACATAAGGAGTCAGGAAGCACAGTGAGGGGGGCTGTTCTCAGGGCACAGGAATCTGTTATTGGATTATAAAACCTTACAACCTTACAATAGTATAATATCTTACAGAGGCACGATGAGTGAGTGAGTGAGTGATCCCACAGATTAATATTTTAAAGCCTTCCAATCTGGTCCTTAACTTTTACATGTAAAAACCTCTCATAATATTTGTTATAATAAATAAAAATAAATCGCTGGTATAATATATTTCCTCGTGGTTAATTTATTCAGAGTGACACAATTATCATTTATGAGATATGGTTTTATTTTCTGTTAGCCAGAATCACGTGTCATCAGCACTGAGGTGAGCTTCTCCAGCCCCGCCCACTTTGCTCAATCCTGAGCAAAACTGAACAGCTCGCGCCTGTGTATCACTCGGCGCTCGATTGCTTTGGTCTGAAGCGAACATGGCAGATACAGAAGCTCAGGTTCATATTCCCGACTTCAGCAGCTCTCTACAACTGGACCCTTACCTCAAACCGTTTGAGAAGGACTTAGAGAGGAGGTAAAGTGTGCTATTACGTCTTGTTTGCATTGCTCTGAGTGTTCGTTCGGCCCTGGCGCACTCAGACATGACTAAACGCACAGCGGCTTGTCTTTGACCGCTACTTCTTCCTGTCTGACAGCTGCAGCTCTAAAATGGCCTTGGTCATCAAAATCTAGCTGAGGTCTGCAAACTCTGGAGTCGTTTTATTATTATTATTATTATTATTATTATTAGTTTTAAGGTCAGCTGTTTCCTGAGTGCTAAGGTTTGAAACACAAGGTTAAATCTCAATTTGCTCCGGATCAGCAGGATACACCTGACCTATAAGCACATACCCTATGTAGTGCACTTCACTGAGGGCTAGCGTGAATTTGGGGATTGCCCTATTGCACTCAGGCTCTCTTCTTTAACAAGGCTAAATGTTTAAGCTAGCTGTGCTAACAGTGCTACACCTTACTTTCCCCACACTTAACACCTTTATCATAGACTTGTAGATAAAGTGAGCTGTTTTCCTTCACATGCTGTGCTTCCTTATAGTTTTTGACAGTTGGTGACGTAACGCTCAAACCACGCCCATTTTAAATGTGCCGCCGCTGACATTGTGTAATTCTGGTGCTGCTCACACACCAGGGACTCAGCCATGGATCCAGGAGACTTGATCTTGCTCTACCCTGCCCAGACACCACTCTGCGTAACACTTAAAAAGCACTGGTGATGGGAATCACCGTCACCTGCTGATAAGATATTATCACAATACCTAGGTGATGGAAAATGCTAATCTTTAAGTATCAACAGTTTATAAATATCCTGATTCAAATCGCATTTTGCAATTGAAGGTTGAGGTTGTCCTTTCCTTTATAACATTAGTTTCTTCACTTAAACAATACAGCATTTAAACAATACAGCCTAAGGTCAAATACAAGAGTTAAAAAAGTTAGGAAAATTTAACTGAAATGAAATGAAGGGCTAAATTTTTACCTAGTACATATCTCTGTCATCAGAGGCACACGATCTTTGAAAACATAAAAATGTGTTTCTGTCGTGTGCTTTTACGCTCAGTACAGAATTGTTTATATCTGATGTTGATTGGCTGATCACCGGTCAACATCAATCAAACTGAAAACCAGCCAGTTCTGGTCACTGGCTGATCGACTGGTTCATCTCTATGATGAACATAAAAATTGTTTACAAAAAAATAATTTTGGGGTCAATGTGGCTATACGTAAGTCGGCACATTTAGTTAAGAATCACGATTCTTAACTAAATTGTTTCCCCAACATCTCTAGTCATTATTAACATAGCCTGCATAATAGCCTCCATTAAGTCTCTATAATACCCCCATAATAGCCTTCCTTGTATTCTTTGTCTTTTTTTTTTGGTTTGTTGGCAGATTGCAAACAAGCTAGATGCATACTGACACTGTATTGGAGTGCATAGAAGAGCAAGCAGAGAATGACATTGCTAATGTGAAGGGTGACCTACAGTATGGTGCAAAGGAATTTTGCGTAGTGTAAAAATAGCCAGTGCAATTTTCCCAGTGGAGTCTATTTTTAAATATTATTGCTGCACTTTGAGGGAAAATCCACAGACTGTATAAGAACTGGACATAATTACTGGAAATAATTTCAGCTAATGAAATACAGTTGTCATGAATGGGTAATCTAGCTAGGAAGACCTAAACCGTTGTTGGTACCTTGGTGCCAACGTTTATTTCTGTTATGATGTTGGGCATTTTAACATGGGGCTACTGGGATTGAGTAAATTTTGGAGCCAGTTTTTAGTGGTCATTCGAGGAACTGCATGTCTGTGCTCGAATCATTTTGCCAACACTTACCTTACTGGGAAATGTGAACATAATCCTGGAGAGTTTAGCGCAATTTCTTCCCCTGCTATAACACTTTATTAGAAGGTTTAGTAGGTGTGCTTGAAAAGAAAAATCACCAATGTCCAACATTCTTTCAGACCTTTAGGAGATTGGTAAAGCAGAGCCAGCGGATGGCAGTTTATTAAAATTTTGTTGCGGTGGTGGAAATCACAACCCACCATTTTGAAGTTATATTTTTTTATTAATTAATAATAACACAAGTTATTATTGTGTCAGTAACTTTAACTGTAGCCACACAGCATCAAATGAACGGTGTTTCTTAAATATTATTTATTACTTTATAAATTAAGCACATCAGTCACAAATACAAGGACAAATACCTAGCCTGACCTACCCAAAATCACAGATTTTTTTTTTTCTTAGTAAAACATCTTTACCCAAAACCCAATTAGTGACATTTCTAATATTTGTCAAATTCTTAATGTTATTAGCCTGCTAGACTGGACACTAAACTTAATTGAGGTTATTCAAGAACTATAAATAATATCAACCTAAAGCTAATGACTACCTAAATATAAATATATTCAGAACAAAAAAGTTCTGAAATAACAAGCTGTACTGTACATCTCTGATAAATAGTAGGGACAGGACTAATTAGGGATCACTCAATATGATATTATCATGATACCTAGGAGTTGATGCAATTTGTATTCTGTTTTTTTTCTTCTTTTTAGGAACTATAATTTTATAAATATCTTGATTTGATTTTTTTTCTTTTTCAGATTTTGTTACAATTCTAAACAAATATTAAACATTAGCTAATATCACACAAGATATCATGCAGGGTGAATAATGAAAAGCATGCCACCTGCAGGATTATAGATGAACAGCAATATCTTACAAGTCAAATGTATGCGTAAATAAATAAATAAATAAATATTTTTGAGTCAGTGTGCCATTACATGAATTGCCATACGACAGAACGTTACATAACTGATTAGATTTTTTTATCTCATCTCTAATAAATAGCATGACATGTTACTACACATTATAACGTGTTATTTAAATAATAAGAACAAAGCGTAAATGATTTGTCAAAAGAAAATCTGTTCTCATCTTTGTTTATTTTTTCTGATTATTCTTTTCTGTGAAATTGGTACCTGGCACTGTGCAAAGTTTGAGAACACTTGGTCTATACCACACCAAAACAACCCACCAGTCATTTATAGCAATTTTCACATAATGATTCTATCAGAAGTGTTGCACATGTATATTACTCAGGGTGTCAGAGTGTACATTTTGTTTAGCAGCTCTCAACATGCAGATTGTTCCACTTGAACCTAATGTACTGCCATCTTTGAAGTGGTTGTAGATTCATAAAGGATCTGAACTGATGGCTTTGACTGTCAAAAGTGGGAAAAAACAAACCTCTTCATATAAAATAAATGCAGGAATGATTACATAAACAAAAAAACCAAGGAATAAATAATGAATAAAGACTTACTGTAGCATTTAGAGGCATAGATAAGGTACCATACTCTCTCAATGATCTCTAAGGTCACTTTATATTTAAATATTTAAATTTTATAATATATTTATTAAAAATATATATACACTCACATATGCTGCTTAAAATTCCAGTATCCCATTTTAAAATGCCTTCACAGGACTGGTAGGTTTGTCTAGCCTTCAAGTAGAGCTCATTACATCTTGTAACAGAAAAAAGTGACTTAAAACATAGTATGGTCAGTTACTTAAATAAATGCAAAAATATACATTTCTAAGTTCTAATGTAATTAGTTAAGTTACTTCATGATTGATTGCAAGGTTTTATTATTAATAGTATATTTGCTTGTAAAACCTTCTAATACTTAAATTATACTTTTACAAACTGTAAAAATGTTAGGTTTGTTTTCTTATTTAGAAGAATAAATATTTTGACTAATATTTATTTACAGTATTTTCTATGATTATTATTTTCCTGTGCTGTCTCATCAGTAATGATTATAACAGTGAAGTTGCATAAGAACATTTATCATGACCTGAATAAAAAAAAAAAATTAAAAAAAAAGTAATATTCATGGTTGATAAAGAGTCATCGGTAATAATTTCCGAACCTGAGACTGATCCGATGTTATTACCACAGGGACCCGTGACAAGGTGAACTAGACATGTTTAATTAACTTTGAAGGATCGAATGTCTCTCAAGGATCTAAAAATATTAAAGGTCATTAATTTCTCTTCTCTAGGTAACTGTTTTTATTATTAAACCTATTCTAAGACTCTCTAAGGAACATTGTCTTATTTACTGATCATACTCTATTCTCAAATACGATGAGTCATGCTGGAGACCAGAATGCGACCTTTTTTTTTTTTTTTTGAAGGTTAAATTGCGCATCATTGACCTATTGCAAATTATTCCTGGTATTAGTGCAGCACTGATACAGCAGGCTCATGAGGACGTTTTTAGGCCATTGCCCAAGAGCAAAGGCTAATTTTTTTTACCCAATGCCCTGGATCTGTAGAATGTGCAGACTTGGCTGGCTGACTGCCAACAACACCAAAAGAGGCAAAAACATATTTTCCCCATTGCTCTTTTATAAATATTTAATTTTGAAGTTTTCACTTGATGGAATAATTAAGAGAATGGAGCGCACTGAGTGAACACACCAACGTTCTGGTATTTGCATTGAAATGAGTTTACAGAGGAAATGAGTAAAAAGTTTTTGGGGGCATTATTAGATATGCGGTGTGTGTGTGTGTGTGTGGCAGCTTTGTAAAACCCATTATATGTTGTTGTGGCTGAAATTAGGGAAGCAGACCGAATTTGATATTTCATAATTTCATTTGAAATAATGCAAAATGTCTAAACCCTAGCGAGCATGATTTCCTTACACACTGAATGTCACGCTGTAATTAAGTTGCCGGACATGAGAAAGCTTCTTAAAGATTCATTTTGTTGTCAGATATTGACTGTCAAAATGCCCACAATGCACTTTCCCTGTCAAAATGTCATCAAAGCGTGGTAAATCTTTTACACACTGTGCAGATGACAATACATTAAAAATGTTTGAAAGACCCAATTAAAAGACAAGACACTCAGCTTAAACAGAAAAGGACTCACTAGTCACAATGCTCTGGTTTAAATGTTTTTAAAAAATTTATAATTTTTTTTTCAAAAGCTAGTTGTTAATTGTGTAGATATTTAATTGTCATATATTAAAACTTTTTCCAATGCAGTAAAGTGTTTCCTTTCTTTTCCCCCAATTAACTGAAATAACAAGCTTTTATTTCTATCACTATGTGCAACCATTTTCTGTCATGATTTTTTTTGGGACAGAGTAACTTTCTATCTCGGTTGTATACTTAATATGAAACAATCATGTGGGTAAGTCTTCGCTCCCCACGCACATCAGTGAGTCTTGGGTGCCCCTGACCCTCTTGCTGATTAGTCCTACCTTGGGCCACTCTTTGGTAGGTTTTTAACCCCTTCATCTTATGACCTTCTGTTTCAACCCAGTCGTCTGGCCATCACAGTGTGGCCCTTTTCACATTGCTCAAATTTCATAGTTCCGTATGCTTGCCCAATTTTTCCTGTTTCCAACACTTCCAAGAACAGACTGTTTGCGCTGCCTTGCCAAAAAAGTTGTGCACTCTTTAGCTTTGATTACAGCACACAATGTGGTGTCCAGTTCATGTGTGAAAATTATTCCTAACGCTCCCAGAACCAGTCTTTCACAATTTAATTCCTGGAATTTGCTCATTCCATCAGGTTATAAAAAAACTCCATTAATGTCATCATTCAGGCCATCTTTTTAGTTTTTATTTTATTGTCATATAACATGGCTGAGCCTAGTCCTGACCAACTGAAGCCACCCAGTTGCAATCATTTCAAATCTCCTTACTTGTTTTCTTTGGCTCTTCTGAAATGACAACTTTTTTGGCCATTCGGTGTACATCCCACTTGATTGATCTTAATAGGTGTTACTGTAAAAAGTTGTTTATTTCACCTGTCAGTTTCAGAAAACAATGAGAAAGAAAACATTTGTCTTTTTTTTTTTTTGCATTTAATAGCAAAGTCGATGGAGAAGCTATAGCATCAAGTAAGAAATAAAATGAATACTTTTCCAGTAATAGCATGTCCTGAAAGCTTTTATTCCTCTTATACCACAGCAGATTGTCAACACTAACAGATGTTTGCGTTTTATAAAGAATGACAGATGCGTTTCATCTTTTTGTAATTATGTTCAGTGTTTACTTCTCGTTATCACTTATAACAGCTATAAACAGACATTTCTTTAACAACCTCTAATTTTTTCCCTTTCTCTTAAAGCTAATGAGACACAAAATGCAGCTTGTCATGTTACCGAAGAACAAAAAAGTCCTAAAGATTTTTCTTTGTCGGAAAGATTAAACATCTCTACCTCTGACTGTTACAAATCATTGGCGAACACTGGAGACGCTTTCCAAAAATAAATGGCTCCTCACAAAAAAATAATGCGTTTTATGTCTTCAGTTTATGTAGAGTGTCTGACATACAGGCCCCTGTGTTAGCTGTTACTGTAGAAAAAGTACATATTAAATAATAACATTATTTATAATTATGATCAAGTTCATGTAAATCCTGAAGCTGGGACTGTTGTTAAAAAAAAAAACAATCAAATGATCCTGTTGATGTTATTGGACGGATGGGGTGCCTCTTTTGTCTCAGAAAAAAACAGTTCTGGTTGGCTTGTATGATAGTTATGCACTATAGATCTATAATATATAGCTGTTTTATAAAATCAGGCATATTAAAAACAGGTTATGTGTACTGGGATATGTCATGTACTATATTTTCCAGGACTGATAGTTGGGGGAAAAAAAGGGACAGTCATGGGAAAACCGAAACAGGTGGCAACTCTAGGGGAAGGATGGGATTAACTGTTATATCTTTATTTTTTAAAAAAAAATTTTATTACTTCATAGCAAATTGCTCAGTGCTGCGCATGAATTTGGTGAGAATGTGAGTCCTGCAGCCTGCAGCAAGGAAGTTTTTCGATCAAGCCTTGTGTGACAGGCCTCAAGAGGACAAGTAGGATTTGCTGTTAATGTCAGCATCCTAATCTACAAGCATGTGCGTTTTAGTTTTTTTTTCTACAATCAGGGTCTCTTTAATACTGAGATTTCATACGGCCAACTCAGAAATGTTCACTCCTAGAAACAGGCACTGATGAAGCTGTAGATCTGTGCGAACAAGTTTCTCTTTGTCAACTGCCTCCTTAAATGCTGTCTGAAAAGCTTTTCTCCCAGCTGTGTGAATTTTCAGATTGCAGGATGTGATGTGCATCTTAAACGTTTGCGTTTCAAGTCACAGAAAGAATGTTTTTTTTTTTTTTTTTTTTTTCAGCTGGACCTTTTGATAAAATTCATCGGGTTTCATAGGGTCTTGTTCTTCTGTCATGCTTATAAGTCCTTGGTATTTAGTCTCAATTGGCCTTACTGAGTTACAGTGTTCTTCAGTCTTCTTTCCACGAACAGAATTTAGCACCCCTGCTGTTCTCTAATGCCACTGTGTTGACTGGACTAAAATGTTGGTCATGGCAGTCTGGTCATGTTCTCTGTGGTGAGCTCACACTTTCTCCAGCTGTTCTCTTCACTCAGGCTTGCATTGAACACCTGTGCACATTATAGAGAGTGGATGAGCTGAATACTTAAAGACTGCTGGCGAACGCTCAAGAACTGTTTTGCATTTATTTAGCCTGGATTTCTTTGAACCGGTTACATTCTGAGAACTTTTCTTCTACATTAACATTTTTTCTTTTCTCTGAGAGTGTTTGGCCGAGCCTGGAGATTTATACCAATAATTGGCAATTATCTAGAATTCCCATGACTGTCCGGTAAATTTTTTCCTAATGAACAGAATAAGGGGAATTATGTTGAACTGTAACATCATTAAGGATCGGCGAGCACCACAAGGTTTACCGTGGGTTGTGTTTGTCCAGACTTGGGCCACAGAATAAAGGCCCAAAAAGTTTATCAGTGTTATTTTGCTCTGTATTTAAATTCAGATTATGGAACATTTCTTGTCGTTTAGGAACACAATGGTTTTGTTCACTTTATGGTTTCAAATAAACAGAAATTCTTTCAAATTTTAACTGATAAATCTTTCACTTATCTGCCATTTTCCAACATCAGGTTAAGTTTATATAGTTTGATTTACAAAACATTGTGTGTACATACAGATTTCTAACTGTGCAAATTTCACACACATCCTGTATCCATTAGGGATGGAAATCATCGGAGTCACCTGATACAATGTTATCACGATACCTACATTAGGTGCTGATTCAATTAATAGTGTGGTTTTATAAATATTCTGATTTTTTGTGCAATTTTGTTACAATTTAAAGACTTTAAACATAAAAAAAAAAGTCATAACTCGAAAAATTTATACCGTACTTTAAATTTATTCAACAGCTTCACTACTGAATTGAACATGAGTAATTAAATGTAGCCCATTCCTCATACTTTGAGTTTTCTCACTTCTTCTAACAGAATTTAAACAATACAAACTAACTTCAAATACAGTAGTTTAACATTTAAATTAAAAAGCCAAATTTTTACCGAGTAGCACGTCTCTCATTCATTCACCATAATTATTATTTCTAACAAACTAAGCAAGCAAATCATTCGACTTTAATGTGAGCATGCAGTTGCATGCAGCTTTTAACATGGCCACATGTGGCTTCTAACGTGGGGTTCGGGACTAATTAACGCTCACGATGTGCACTCAGCACAGACTCGGTTATCTGCAACATGATTGGTCATGGCTGATCAAGCTGGCTGATTGACCGGTGAATCTCTATTATATAATTGTAATAAAGTATAATATAATTAAAAATAGTTTTGAAGTCAGTGTGGCGATACATGAATCGGCACAAAAAAAGAATCACGATTCATAACTGGATCCATTTTTCCTTTCTCTAATGAATGGTAAAAATTCTTAGAACAAACTTAGAATAAAGGATATAATTAGTTTCTACCACACAAGTTGCTGCGCTGACCGACAGAGTATTAGGGCCAATATGGGATAAAAGTTGGAAAGGGAGAAAACTGGACATTTTTGAGAAAAAAATTTTTTTTGGAAAAAATGTAACAATTTTCAAGGTAAACTTCAGAAAAAAAACTTTTCCCTTGGATTTACTGTAGTAACAAGGAAATACTTGTTGTTTTAGCCCATCTTCTTTTCGGAAAAGTATGACTTTTTTTCTCGTAATCTTTTTGAGGAAATTTTTTCATAAAATTGCAACATACATTTTGAGTTTAAACTCGGAAATTCCTGCTTCTGCCAATGTGTAACGATTTTAGAGGGCACCACCTGTAGCATTATAGATTTTAACACTTCACATGCAAACATACTGTATATAAATAAAAAAAAAAACACTTCCCCAAACCACAATGTTTAATTAATGAAGAGTAATAAAATATCATGATTCAGAATAAAACATAATTCATTAAATAGACCTACAATAACCTACAATAATTTTCCTCCTTGTGAGAAACTGCCCTATTTTAATTTCTGAATCGTGACCCAACATGTCTTGCATGTATTCAGTGTTTCTCAGGAGGTTTGCGGAGCTCATTGTATCTGCCCCTTCAGTACAACGATGACAGAACTGGCATACAGTTTCTTCAACCACAGCGCCAGCAAATTCTCAAATCTGATTGGTCAATAGGTGATTGATTTTCTGTAGAAGCGGTGTTGACTACAATTCTTATTATTCTAATACATTTGGGACATTAATGGGTTAATACAGGTGACTAATCTTGGATATGGTGAGGTTTTTTGTTTTTTTTTCTCCCCCAAAGAGACACATTAATGGAAAGATTCAAGACTGTTTAAGTTTTCTATCATGGAAATGGGGGAATTCTTAGTTTTTTGTTTTTATTTTCAATAATTTTCTTCTTTTTATTTTTGATTTGTTTAAATGATAACAGAGACCTGTTATGCAGACAAACCACAATATTAAATATAACTATAAAAGGATAAGCAGTATGATGTACTGTAATAATTAAATCCTTTGGGGGGAAAAAAGGGTTAACTTTCCTGTGGTACAGGTTAACCGGGCTAATGTCATAAAGGTCGTAAAACTTTGCTCTTTTGAGGGGAAATGGCATCGAGGCCAAAGGGGGATGGCCTTTCCTAAAGCTGGTGTGTTCCCGGGGGGTCACGGCTGAGAGCTGATCATGGCATGCTAGCAATGTTCAAGCCAGAGTCTCCGTCCCTGACCCTGTTCAGGACAGCTTTAAGTTTAGAATGTCGCTTTGTCACCTGGTCTCATGATGGTGTCACCTTGCTCCTCTCTGCTATGCTGAGAACTTCATGCTTGCTTCCTGCCCTTCTGAGAATGTCGCTCTACATCCCTCCTTGCCTGGGGTATTTTTCTCCCTCTTCATAGACCAAAGAACTTATCCAACACTCAAATTTCAGAGAACTTTGCTCCTTGCCCATCCTTAATGAGGGATCTTGCTTCCCCCTCTGGCTTCATGGCGACTGGCACCCCATGAATGTCTCGGACCCCCTACTGACTTTGTTTGGCACGCTAGGAGCTGCGCCCTGAGGGGGAGCTGTGTCAGGGAAAGTGCAGTGGAGCTGCTGGACTACAGTTCCCTACATGGTGTAATTTTGTGAACATGCTGTGAGTGTAGTTACTGATTATGTTTGCACCTGAGTCTTGTTTATGTTCTGTTTCTGTTTTCTTTTCACAATGCAAATTTAAAGAAGATCCACGCTTGCATCTGCATTTTCTTCTCATTCCTCACAACACCACCCTGGATTTGATTTATTTTTCTATAACAGCAGGCCCTCTTTGTGCTGTTTATTCCTCTCTTAGTGCATGGCATTGAGGTTAAACTCATCTTTATTCTAACCAGTAAATTGTCTGAAATGATGATGCGGTAATATGTTTTACGTATTGTTTCAAAATGAACGGTCAGGACAAATCTCATATTGCTTTTATACAAAATTTAGCAGTTTTCCTAATTAAGCTGGCAAACTTTAGTTTAAAAAAAGTTTTAATATCTTTTCTTTAATTTAAGCCAGGGGAATTTAGTAGTTAGTAACACAATGCTGATTCCCAACTGTGCTTTTACAGATGTGGCTATTGTACTGTAGGTATTGTCTCAGCTCACTTTTGAATGAAGTCTAACTAAACACGTTTGCGTAGTTGCATGCGTGTAATTTTTTATGTTTTAGTTGAGGAAAAGGGTCACTTGTCCTGCTTCGTGTAATCAGCTACCCAATTGTATTTAGTACATCGTGCCCCACTTTCGGGTTCTGCTTTCGAAAGGTACAGGAAGCTCAGTGTGATTTGTCAAATGTGTACGAAACTCATCATGCCAGAACCTCACATTACAAGATGTACTCTGCATTGCTGTGTTAAGTCAATTATAAGACCTTACCAGGGAAAATGAAAAAGTTAGCCTAGTGTGTGCATTCTGAGGAAAGAAATCTAGATGTTTCAATAACATGGCCTGTAAAAACCATTGTAGTTCTTTTCGCTGAGAGAAAACGTAGGGTAAGCTAATACAAAATGTTGGTGTAGTTTGTAGGAAGTGTCATATAGGAAACACGGTGAAGAGGACATCAAGGACAACAACAGTGTATACCAATTGTGCACTCATTATTACTAATAATAAGGTTGGTCCAAGTTTTGATTCAGCAGCCGTTCAGTAATGACTAGGTTGGAAATCAGCTTCCTATGAAATCTCTTTGACAGGCTGATTGAGATGCAGTTTTGGATGTCTTCTCCAGACTCTAATCAGCTGGGACACAAGCCGGGGGACATGCCAAGAATATCAGCACTTTATTGGGCACCACTAAGCCAATCCTCTACCCAATTCACAGCATCAAACTTATTATTATAGCAGAGGCTTTTAAAATCACCAGAGTCGGCAACACCAGAAGAATACATTTTATTAATTTATAATTTTTTTTTTACTGAAATCATGTAACAACTAACATATTAATCTGGAATGAGCAGTATAAAAAATATATTTTTTATTTAATTAAAGCAAACTTATTTGATGTAGTCTGTTGCACTTTTTTTTTTAAACCCTTTTGCAGCCTTTGAGTTTTTACAGCTTTTATTTATCATCAGTTTACAATAAACATTTTAATTAATGTTAAAGATATAGACTTGATGTTAATGTAAGTTTTGAAGACTGAAATCTGATTTGTAACTGGTGGTACTAGGGATGGAAAGTGTGAGGTTTATTTATGATAGCTTTTTATTTGTGTATATTTAATTAGTTGGTTATAGATTCCTCTGATTCCGCTGATTTGATTAACATTTGGATTCTATGATATCACGATTTAAAAAAATATCCCGATTCAGTATTACATTTTCCCCTTTACTTTGTGACTAATTTTAAACCTTTTAAAAAAGATTAATAAGTAATTAAATGTAGCCCGTTCGTTATAACCTTAGTGTTGTCACTTAAGCGCATATAATGTAAACAATACAAAATAACTTCAAATACAAGAGTTTAACATTTAATTGAGCAAATAGCTTCATTTTAACTGAGCAGCACATATCTCTGTCAGCTACCATAATTATTATTTCTAAATAAACTTAGCAAATAATTCACTTCTTCCACAGGGAATGAAAATGTGTAAATATTCAGAGTGCTCCACTTGTAGAATTATAAATGGGGAAAAGTCTCAAAACGGTGAGTCTCAGCGACGGTGAGCGCGCGGGTTGAGTGGCTGCGAGCACGCGGGTTTTCTATTGCGCAAGATTTTTGACTAATTAATGCTCGCAAGGTTTTGAGACTGGTGGAAGTGTGTGTAATGAGCGGGTTTGGGACTAATTCGCTCACAGGTCTGAGGTTTTGAAGTCACACAATTTTTGATAATGTAATGGCATAAAAATGTTGCACCACTCTGAAACATCTGTGCTCGGTACAATATCTGAGGCGGATCATGGTCAATCGAACTGAAAAAACAGCCAACTCTGGTCTAATCAACCGGTTCATCAGTTATAAATGTAAAGTAGTTTTTAAAAATCCATTTTGTAGAATCAAGATTCATAACGGAAATGTGATTTTTTTTTTTTTTTTTTTTTTACCCATCTCTAGTCTCCAGTGTTTGTGTACAACAAAAAAGTGTGGAAATCTTTTTGTCCCTGTCCTATTTTTTCTATTAGCTGTGGTCTAAATAGGCCAATCTGATTTTCCAGCTAATGTGACATCATTAAAGAAGATACTCCTAACTTGTTGCTCAGCTCCACCTAGCTGTGTTTATCTCTGCTGTTCTCTGGCAGGATGTGGCTCAGCTGTAAATCATTTATATAGAGGAGTGAAACAGGGGGTGTTTGAGGTATAACAAAAATGCATTATCTGAACGCTGCTGACACGCGCACACACACACACACACACTTTGGGAGATCTATGAGACCCATGTTAACTTGTTAAATAAATAGTAAAATATGGGATTTTTAAGATTGGAAAGCTCCTCCAGTATGAAGTGATAGTCTTGTCAAAAAATAATCTGAATGTGGAGTCCTCAAACATTAAATATTTATATCAAGCTTTAGAGGTCTCCCAAATATGTCTGATAATTTTCTAGCTGAAACACAGCTCAGATAATGCTAACATACCATTTCAGCGTTTGTAGCTTTAAATGAATGGACAAAACGAGCAGGAAAAATATTTTCAATAACAACCAATTTATTATGTGTAAATTTAGGAGTTTTTAAAAAGATTTTTATTTTACTTTTTAAAATTTTTATTCACAAAGACATCCGCAGTGTGCAGTGATTATAAATGTTAAAAGACAACTGGGAGTTGGAGAATGCTAGCTGTTAGCCATCTTTAGCTCTTAAGAATGAGATGGACTGAAGATGTAGAAGCCAAAATACATTAGTCTTGTTTTAAATTTTCTATCCCCAAAAGGGTTAGATTAGCAAAATAACACTCTTCTAGTCGAACACAATGGATCTGTTTCTACTAAAAAGGCAAATATCACTGTTCCTCATAATTACTGTGTTGAAGATTTTTGCTGCTTCAGTGTACAAGCTACTGTTAGCAACATTAGCCCCACAGTGTGCCTAAATTCACCAAACAAGTTTGTCTGATGTGAAATGTTTAGCGCACATGTTGGTGTAGCTTTATAAATGGTTTTGAATGAAACACATATCTCGGTGCTCTCTCTTTTGTGTCTGTTTTCGACAAATAAAATGGCGAATCCTGGGCGGATCTGAGCCCCGAGCCGGATGAGGGTCCTTTCACTGTTTTTTCCCCCCTCGGGAATATTGTCTAAATGTCACGGATAACAGATGAATCTGAAGAGTGGGTTTATAAAGGAAATATGCAAATTTAAAGAAGATAAAGAAAGCTATGTGTTTTTTTGCATATACCCACACACAGACACGTGTGTGCGTGCGTGTGTGCGTTCTAGAGACTCAAAAAAAAAAAAGATCGAAAATCTAAATGTCCCCTTTAAGTTGTGTTAACATAATACTAGTCAAAGTCTTAGTTAGTGCAAACAACTTTGTGAGATTTCATGTAAATTATGTTTACATAATGAGAAGCTTTATGTAATATGTTTATTTAAAACTTCAGTATTTTTTCCCCACTCTGTCAGATAGGTAAACGGACTGAAGCAGGTACAAGAGTCAAAATATCAAAGAGGCTCGATGATCTGTAATTGTAATAATCTCCATTTTTATTTTGCATTAACCAGAATTAAAAATGATTTGGAACCATGAAAAAGACAAACATTATAAATTGGAGTGTTACATGTAGTTTTATCCCTACAATGATGACCAAAAGTATTAATACACAACATATGCCATGTATTCTAGTTCTCCTTATGATCAAAACAGGTGATGTCACTAATTAGTTCTCGCCTATTGACTGAAGAGTTGTGTTAATTAGATGGACTTTTACTTTCTGAAGGCGGGAAGTCCATGTCTGCACAGAAATGGCTAAGAATAGGGAACGATAAAGTGAATTGCAAATTTCTGTACATGATCTTCATGAAGCAATCAAGTAGGCACAGATTGAGCAACTGGCACCAAAGTACAGCAGACTCTATGTCCAGCTGGATAGAGCAGGTTTTGAAGAATAAAGGACTTCATGCTAAATACTTATTGATGTATAGCAATTTCCGCCGGGCGTGGAGCCTATAACAGGAGACCTAGGGCATGTGGCGGGGTACACCCTGGACAGGTGCCAATTGATCATCCATACATACACAAACACTACAGGTGTAATTTGGGAACGCCGGTTAGCCTAATCTGCATGTTTTTGGACTGTAGGAGGAAACCGGAGTACACGGAGGAAACCCAACAAGCTTGGGGAGAACATGTAAACTCCATGCACACAGACACGGGAATCAAACCCGGCTGGGAATTGAACCCGGAACCTGGAGGTGCAAGGCGACTGTGCTAACCACTAAGCCACCATGCCGCCTTTAGCAATTTCATTAAATAAAATAAAGTAGTCTTACTATTGTGATTGTCATTATTTAAAAAAAGAATTTGAGAATGTGATTGAAACATTGGATTTTAGTTTTGTCTTAATGCCCACTGTATACAGTTTTTCCCCCGTACATGTTGTACTTATTTGTTATAAAACAACCATGACAACAAAACTTAAACTAAAGTATCGGTTAGCTTGTTCATTATTCAGCTCAAACTTTTGTAAGTTCCCTGCAGGAACAGGCAACATGCTTTTGAACATATTTTTTCATAGTGTCCTTGAATGCTATAATCAGTATAATCTTACACTGATGTGATTCACTATTTGAAGCATAGGGGCCATCAACCCTATTAATGTTTCATATATACTTAGCCCTTCATGTGCTCAAGCTGGTACTACTGAGATTATGTCCTAGTCGATTCTTGAGTATTGATGTGTATCTCCCCCCGTGTGTCTGTGTGTTGGCAGGTATGGTTTGTTTCAGAAGCAGTTGATTCTCCTGGAGGAGGCTGAAGGGGGCTTTGATCAGTTCACACGCAGCTATAAGACGTTTGGAGCTCATTGCCTGCCGGACAACAGCCTCGTCTTTAAAGAGTGGGCGCCTGCTGCCGAGGCTCTGTTCCTCACTGGGGACTTCAGTATGTATGAGTTTACTTTTGTCCAAAAGTTTGTAAATTAAAATTTCATTAGTGTTGAAGGATTCAGTCGATTGTGTCATGCGGTCAATGTTACCGACTTAATTAAAAGAGCTTCAGTTTCCATCCCTTTTTTTTGACACTTTTTCTATGAGCTATTATCTGCATTGAAATTTCTTATATTAGGATGTTTGTAATACTGCAAAAACAAGAATAAAATAAGTTGAAGGGGAAAAAGTTACTTCAGTCACCACTTAATGATCATCTGTAAAATATAATATTCCTGAATAAAACCCAAATTTGGAATCTGTGACTATGATGTAATGCCTGTCTTGTTCATTAGTTATGCTAGTCAAAAAAAACTATAAAAAATATATTATTTTAATAATCTTTAAGAACTACAGAGCATAATTGTTGCTTCACAACAAATGCCAGACTACAGAAACTGTACATCTTAACGTTCAATTTCATAGGTAGAGATCTATGACATCACACTTATTTAACTAAATTATTAAAAATAGTCAAAAGTGGTATTCATTTATATTTTGCTCGGGTTTTAAGTGTTGTTTTAAGTATTGAAATGTGACCAGTGCCAAAAAACAAGCAAAAATCTTTGACAAAAGTGAATTTCAATGACACAATTTTTATCCCAATGCTGATATATATGCTCCAGGAAGTAGAACAAACTCCCTTAATTTAACTGGGGGAAAAAAACTGCATTCATCCATCAAAGAATTGAGATGTAGTGATTTTCTAAAAACATCACACATCATGTTCCCCAGGAGGTGACAGGATGGGGTTAATGTACCGTGTTTTGAGAACATAAGCAGTTTATACATATTGTCTTCACTTTCAGACTAATCATTAGACTGAGCATTTGTTTATTATTATTTTGATTAAAATAGATGGCTGGGATAAATTTTCTCACCCATATAAAAAGATGGACTTTGGAAAATGGGAGCTGCACATACCACCCAAGCAGGACAAATCACCAGCTGTTGCTCACAATTCCAAGCTAAAGGTGAGACTATGTCTTGTGTGTTTCCCTGCTACATTACAACAGGACACCTAATTAGGCAACAGTGCTTCACCTGTAAAACACAGATATTGATGGCCAGGAAGAATGATGTAGTTTATCTTCAGGATGTTCTGGCATGGTTGATAGGACAATATTTGAAGGCTTCACCATATACAATATGTTTCACAATATACATGTATAGATTTGTAGCAAACATGGAGGATAAACATAAGCAATCCATAATTTCTTTTTTTATTATGTCATATTTTATTATTGAGTCCAGAAAGATAAACACAAAAATGTGAGAAATATAACATCTCATATTAAAGTGGTATATACAATATATCAAATCAAGTACTTACAAAGGTTGTAATTGTTATGCTTTCTGATTGTTATGAAAAGATATTGTAACAAACTGCATCAAAGCAACATATTAATATTATTGTTGTGTCATATTAAAGCAATATCACACAAGAGGGAATGCTGTTGTGCTGAATATCAGCATGCCAAAAGGTTTATACAACACTTCCTCAAACACCAGTTATCATCAACTCTTGAATGATTTGTTTGTTTATTTAACGAGTTATTACTACTTTTAACCGGTACTACTTTTACAGGTACATTTATGGAATTTGACAGACTCACTAATCCAGAGTGACTTACTGTACAATACATTTTATCGCAATTTTTCATCGCAGTTGAGGGTTAAGAGCATTGCTCGTGGTCCAACAGTCGCAGCTTGGCGGTGCTGGAGTTTGAACCCAGGACCTTCGTTTCAGTAGCCCAATGATCAGTAGTCCAATGCCACTGAGCTACCCCTGCTTATACCATGCAACCTATAGGTGAAGAGAATAAACCATAGTGGTGGTGGACAGTCCTGTAAATCTACTGTACTAAGTTTCTCTTTACATTTTCACTCATTCTGCTTTCACACTCACAGTTAGATTGTGAGAAAACCTGAGAACTTTAGTGATACATGTAGTTAAACATCCAAGTTATGCCCCATATCACCACTCGTGGAGCGCAATTAGATTACTCAGTTGGAGCTAACTGTTGTATAATATCAGACGGCCGTCTCTATAGATAATTAGAGCTCTCTTTCAAACGTGTGAATAATTTTAATTTAATTAAGAGGGAACTTTAAACTGATGCCACACGATACTGTTCGAAAATGTCAATAGTCTCAACAAACCAGTCACAAATTCATGGTTTCACTCAGCACCTCACCTGTGTGGTAAAACCTTGAAATTAGAATAGTCCAATTACATCTATTTAAAACGAATATATGCTATTAGTAGTGATTTTAGGCCTTCTTCCGTTTCCTGTACTGGAATCAATTTTGAATTTTGAATTAGGGATTAAGATAACACCAGCACCAAGGGCTATATCAAGTTCACAGTGTGTTGATGAGTCATGGTGGAAGACATATGTTAGAGGACATGAGATGACTGGATGGTGTTCAGCAGGTCTGAGCCTACATTCTGGCCTGTGGGCTGCAATTGCGAGCTCAGTTCAGTCAGCAAGCGATAAGAAACAGATTCAGACCCTGGCACTGACTTCTTCCTCAGGTTGGCCACTAGGCGCAGGCTTGCCTCAATTAACCTCCAGGAGGATAGTCCCAGCCCCAGTCTGTTCCAGGATCCTGAATCTTAATAGGGAAACTTTATCCTATTAATATTGATTTACTTTGTAATTTAGGTTCTAAAAATTCTACAAAGATTTTAAGCCCTCAGATAGAAGGTCATTGACTTCCAGACATTTTAGCTGACGGGCTTCTTTTCATCTCAGCTGCTAACAAACACTTTACACTAAGCTTTTATATAGTATTAAAGCTCATTTACAATTATACACAGGGTGAGTCGGTTGAAAGAGTTCCCGGATATTCTGTAATAACTCTCGTTATGATGAAACACCTCCCAGTTTCCTGTGTGAGGCATCTCAGAGAGATTTCGTACGTAGGCGAGTGCTGCAGATGAAGTTGCACATCACCATTTGTGTCCTGCAACATATTTGCCATGAGAAGGGATCAGTGATCCAGACGTCTCCAGTTTTGTATCATCCTCTGAATAACACTCTTTGAGGGTACGTCAGGAGCACCATATTTCTTCCTAAATTAACTTTGACACCAGTTAAATATATTAGTGACCCAATAGGTTCAGACTATGAAAACGCACTGCTTATTACTGTACACAACCATCCTGATGAGAAGTCGAGGGACTGAGTGAAGGGGTATGGCGTTAAGCGGCACAATGGCTGTCTGACACCTATCGTGCATTGTACATCGTGTGCATTGTTTCGTTTAGATTGCTTCGTCCTAGTGAGAGATATTCTAAAATATTTGGGGCATCAGGGTAATGATCACCCTGTATTGTGTTGTTCATAGTCTTATCAGATTTTAATTCAGATTCCTTTTATTGTCATTGTGCAAGTAGAATAAAATTGAATCACAAGGTAAAAACAGTGCTGATAAAATAGTAATAAATTACAGTTCAAGTTTCAAGCCTGTTGTCCATTAATAGGCATTCAAGAGAATAAAAGATTACAAAACTGGTAGTACAATCTGTTCTAGGTTACTAAAAGAAGAAAGGGATAATATTGAAAATGCTTGCACATCTCACACAAAAATTTATATGATCACCGGTCTTTACTAGAAATTTCGAAAATGTGAGTACATGCCTTTCGTTCACATTCGCTCTTTCCTTTTCTGTCTGTTGGATTCCATCTTGCATTGCATTCTTTCATTCATCCAGTGCTTCGGCAGTAATTGTGAAAAAGTACAATTGGTGCGCGAGTACTTGCCGTGTTCTCCAGAGAGATGCTGCTAATGACCGAGACACAGTGGGTTACTGCTCTGGGGGTCACCTGCAGGGGCCAATGGGCTAGTCATTACCTCTCCATGGTAGTTGAGAGAAGGCGGTGTCAAATGATCTATCCTCAGAGAGCGAGGGAGGAAAAAAGACAGCGCCTTGGGGTGTGCTCATGCTGGGAGAAATGCTCCAGCATCGATCTGTGGTCCCATGCTGACTGTGCCGTGACACTGCATCACCACAGGCAGAAAAGAGAAGAGCAAAGACTTTGCGTATGTTAGATTAGAACTGCAGACCGTGCAGCAAAACAAATAACCCTGACTTTTTTTCTGTTTATGACTGTGATTAACACAGAGGCTCGAATAATGGCTATAAGTCACACTTTTTTCTTAGTGTGTGTGTGTGTGTGTGTGTGTGTGTGTGTGTGTGTGTGTGTGTGTGTGTGTGTGTGTGTGTGTGTG
>JAQQZT010000003.1:11131589-11142554 GCA_030068275.1 Clarias platycephalus
AAATCCTACAATGTGATTTTCTGGATTTTTTTTTTCTTATTTTGTCTCTCATAGTTGAGGTATACCTATGATGAAAACTACAGGCCTCTCTCATCTTTTGAAGTGGGAGAACTTGCACAACTGGTGGCTGACTAAATACTTTATTGCCCCACCGTGTATACTGTATGCATAGACTTAGTGCGGTTTGGAATGGAGTGTGCTGATTCACTGCTGGTTCACTGCTGATCCAGGACACACAGTTATATTTTGAAATACAAAGACAGTCACACATCAGAGAAGAACATGCAGAAGAACTGAGAACTGAGTTAGTATGCAGGTGTGTGGTTTTGAACCAGGATGGGCACATAATGTGTTATAGATCGCTTTGAGGTCCCAAATGCAAAGACAAGTGTTTTGATTGTTGCTTTGGGAGGATATGTACCTGACAGCATTCTTAATGCTCTGTAGAGGAGCTATTGCATATTAATGGAGTCAAATCTTGAAAGAGCTCTCGTAGGAAGCTGTAGCAGATTCTGTAGCAAGAAATGTCATGAAAAAACATATTGTGTTGTGGAATCGAAATCTGTAGAATATGGTAATAATATCGATGCCACAATAATCATGATGATATATTTTCTTTGCAACACGCGCTTCAATAACATAACGATGCTTAAATTTAACACAGAGTAGAGACAGATGGATGTAAGCAAAACAAAAGTAAGGAAATCTATATAAGCTATAATGGACAAAAAACTGAAAGCTTAGGAAAACAGGTGGGCTATACAAGGAATTGTAAATATGAAGAGCACTTTTGATTTTCTTTGTTTATAACCACACCAAGATTCTTAGCCGTGTGTGCCGCATGGGCTTAAAGCATGTCAGTGATGTTTGAGTGGGCCAGGAGCAGAGAGTTTTTCATCGGTAAATCTGTTCTGTTTAGTTTGAGACATTTAAGTTAAACACATGCATTTGGAAGGTGGGAGGAAAACACTGAACCCTGAGTAAACCAACGTGGACATGTGAATCTGCCCACAGACAGTAACTCAATGTCAAGATTGTGGCATTGTGGCATCAACAGCATTTCAACAGTTGAAAAACAGCCTTAAAATCGAACCAATTCTCACTAAAGTGCGCGCACACACTCTCCAAACCCTTCCTGATTAATCAGACTTCTGTCCCCTGCCAGAGTGATGCTTGTTCCCCCGATCCTGTGTGAAATTAAGATGTCCTATTAGGAAAAGCCGATCAGGCATGCAGCACAAGTTTGGCCAGATTGTATCTGATTACTACTCCGAAATTCTATTGCTCCTAATGGATAATGTTACAAAAGCCCTCTAATTTAGCAAGCGCCCTTCCCTGCAGCTCTGGTAGATTGAAATGTAATAGAAATAATTAGCTGGAGACTGGAATGAGGCGTATCACTAAGGACGAAAAGAAGGGAAACGGTGTCTCTCGATCGTGCAGAGTAGCTCTCCATACAAGTCACCTCGATCTACTGCGCTGTCCCTGTCTAATCAATTCTAATATTATTATAAATTACAGTATGTCTCTGTTTTATGTCAATAAGTTCGGATTCCCACACAACAGGAAGTGTAATTCAATCTGTGTGGAAAGTTAATTGGTAGAGATGAGGGTGGTGTATAACAGCGGGTGATAAAGAGATAGAGGCTTCTCTCATTTAGCCGTTTTCTCTGCAAGTCATCAGGGGTCCTGATTCTCGAATTGAAACTTTTTGGACTTTGTCCCATTTTTGTGTGTTCAAACTAATTGCTCTCCGTGGGTTTGTGCATGAGTGAAGGGTCTGAAGTGCAATTCATTTCCCTTTCCCCTCCTTTTCATTCTACAGTTTTCAGATCGCAAAATTTGATCACGCTAAGGTTAAAGTGGAAGTAAAACAAAAGTTCTTGGAATGTGTTTTATGAATGTGTGTATACAGTACATACAGTATACCCAGTACTTTATGGTGACAGTTTTTCTCTTGACTGGTTTGAGTATTATGTTCCGTCTTAATCATAGTTGATTTAAGACAACTTACCGGATGTTACAGTGCTGGAATGTGCTAAATTTTAAATAACTGGCTAGATTTTTTTGTCCGGTTGTAGAACAGTTAAAATTCAAGTTGGTTTGCCTGTTAGAATTAGATGTCAGGAGTCAGGCTTTCTTGTCAGGCTTTTTTTTTTTTTTACTTGATCTCAGCATTGACAGCGTAAGTACTGTATCAGATTCTTATCGGCTGTCTGACATTGCATTCTTAGCCCCACCTGTCAGTCTTGCTTAAATTGGACAAAACTGGAAAGTTATAGTCTATGGTGCTTACAGAATGGGCCAGAACGGTTAAGCATTTTAAACATCTGTCCAGAGTGTTTACACCCAAAAGATTAAGCTTATTTTAAAGAAGGAGATGACAGAAGAAAAAAGCCTTTATTTTTATCACATATGCATTACTGCACAGTGAAATTCTCTCTTTGCATTTACCAGCTTGTTAGGAAGCTGGGGTCAGAGCGCAGTGTCAGCCATGATGCAGTGCCCCCAGAGCAAACAGGGTTACAGGTCTTGCTCAAGGGCCCAACAGTGGCATCTTGGTGGAGCTGGGGCGTGAACTGCCGACCTTCTGATCAATAACCCAGGCCCTTAATCCACTGAGCTACCATTTCCACCGTCATGTCAGCAAAATAAACATTCAACATCTCTAGGGCTTGGGTCTGTGTACAGTACGTCCCTCAGAACTTTTCCTGAGTCTCAGTCAAGCAGTACCTAGAAGGTGCAGACATGGCCTTTTCCTAGCTATTTTGTTGTGTCTAAAGTGTTTGTGATTCACCTGCTATCTATTTCTCTATCTTGCCCCTATTGATTGTGCATCTGTGGGGTAATAAAAAGGTTTCCCTGTGTGTCACTCTCCTGTCCATGCCTAGTCATGTTGAACACAAACACACCGTCAGGCTGACAGGATGTGCAGCGCTTTCCACTAATCCTGATAACTCTGAGTTAGACTATGAAGTTGGAGGGGGAAAAAAAGTTTGGTCCCCATTGTAAAATATATGGACAGCAGTTTGGACAGAATGTGGTTTGGCTGTCTTGAAAATCCAAACAAATACAGTACTTCTTCTGATTTCCCTACAAACCATACCCCCTGAAACTCACACACTCATGCTGCCAAGGATGGAATGTCTGAATTCTGATCCAAGATGAGGAGCTTTCTGGCATGATTGAAAGCATGTAGAGACACCTACGTCATTTTCCTCATTAGATATTGATGGCCCACACGAATTGTTTTTTTGCTCGTACAAACAGCCTAGGGCAGCCATGGAGACTGAACTGTTTCATTTGAGCAGATATTTTATTGACTTACAAATGTGAGGAGCTTATGTTATGCTCCAATACACTTGTGTTTACCATGTTTACACGATGATTCCATATAAACAACTATCTCTTGAGGTATTTACCACTTTAGAATTCCAAATTTGTTAACAGTTTACAAGTTTATGATTGTAATGCAGTGTTGAATGTTTATGACTATTGCACCAACTGTGAAAGTTTAGTTTGCTAAGCGTTTGCTTCATGCTAAGTGAAATGTCCGGGTAGTTTTAGTTGTATGTAGTGTTTTCTTAGTAATTTATTAACAATAGCCAAGGGAAATGCTGAAATCTCGGACAGTTCCATTGTATTCCCATTGCTTTACCGGTTATTTCCTGGTTCATGCATCATGTACTATACAGTATGTGCATATTTCCTCAGTTGTTAAAAAAAAAAAAAGTGCTTTTAGTTATGTATTGCTTGACCAGTAAGTGTGCTGATCAGCCAGAAAATTAAAACCACCTGCCTTATGTTGTGTAAGGTTCCCTTGTGCCACCAAAATAGTTTTGACTCATCGAAGCATGGGCTCAATAAGACCTCTAAAGGTGTGCTCTGACACCTTTCGACCATAGCCAGCGTAAATATGTGCTACACTTGCTCTTCTTTGGATTGCACTAGACGGAGTAGACTTCACTCCCCACCCACATCAGTGAACCTTGGGTGCTGATGACCCCGTCGACCTTTCACTGGTTGTCCTTCCTTGGACTTCTTTTGGTAGGTACTAACTTCTGCATACCAGGAACACTGCGCAAGACCTGTTGTTCTGTAGATGCTCTGACCCAGGTGTCTAGCCATCACAACTTGACCTTTGTCAAAGTCACTTAGATCTTTACACTTGACTCTTTCCTTGCTGCCTAATACTGTATATCCCACTCTTTGACAGGTGCACCTGTAATAAGATAATGAATTTTATTAACTTCACTGGTCACTTGTTTTAATTTATGGTTGATTAGTGTATATTTTGTGTTGGCATTCACGTCCATTTGACCCCCTGTTATTACCAAAGACTTTAGATCATGTTTTTAGCTTTGCATGAAGTAAGTCTTTGACATGAGATGTCTGGTTTTGTTTCGGCTTTTAAGCAAATCTAATTATTCGAAGCAAGACTGCGCCATAATTAATTAACACAAATTGAATGTAAATGCTGAATAGTTGATAAATATAATTACTAGACTCATTTGTATCTCAAGCCCTTCGGTTCTGTTTTGCCTGTTGCATGTAAATAAGGAAGCTACACATACAGATGGTAGATTCATAAGATCGTAGCAAGATTTTAGTTGCACAGATGTTTGTTGTTCCTGGGAGTCTTGTTTCTAGTAGTCACAAACCCAACTTTCACGAGTTCAGCAGTGTGGAATTTACACTGTGGGATCTCCGGCATCAGGCAGGTGTAAAATGCATGACTGACAGTGCTCCAGCGGTGTTTGTGTGATTGCGTTTGTGTGTGCGAGCACGTGTGCAGCCTTCTGAGTCCCTGTGAAACATTTTTGAATGTCTGGATTCCAAGGTGGTGTGTAATTGTAACCAGGCAGTAATAATGGAATTCCATGCAGCTATATAGACAAATACTAGGGAGTTGTTTTTGAACAAATGCCTCTAGTAGCCGTTTGCAGACCACATTTGGATGGTACATTGCTGCTCAATAAGAGAGTAGTGTTCATTCATCATTTGCAGAGAAGATTTTATTACTTTCCACCATCTACTCTACTTCACTGTAATCCTGACCTTGAGGCACATTATCGCTCAATGGAGCTGCAGTAAGACTGTCGAGCAGGGGACCGCAGCAGGGAGATGAAAGCTAGCTCTGCTGAAATCAAAGACTCAGCCAGATGCCAGTGTGTATTAGACCTGAGAATGAGCACATAGCAAGAAAGGGAAGTAAGGATGAGAAGCATACATCCATGAAGCAGTGTGGGACTCAAGCCACCAATCAGAATATGAAATATTGTTTTGGTTTCTCCATAGAAACTGTGTTCTTTTTTTTTTTTTGTCTTTCCCCACAGATCTTAAAGGAATTCAAGGATGAAGACTGGGACATAGGCAACATCTTGTACACCCTGACCAACAGGCGCTACAGCGAGAAATGCATTGCGTATGCCGAGAGCCACGACCAGGTAGTGCCTTCATAACCTCCATTCCCCAGACACGGCCGAGAGGGCCAAATGTAATCAATGTGTTATTTGGGATGGAAATTGGTGTCACCATAGGTTGAGGGACTCTAGGGGAGAGGGCCGAATTAGAAACCAACGTGTCTCCTTCATTTGTGCACTTACACGATCCACAGTTTAAAAAAAGATCTTTCCTTTCTTTTCTACTTCACCATCATCATCATCATCATCATGAGAAAAGGGATATAGGTTACTGAAACCTTCTTCTGGGGACAGTTACATATTCTACCTATTTTCTTTTACATGGAACACGAACTGCAGTGCAAGAGAATAGGATCAAAATATATATATCATATGCTCAAGCTTTGTAATGCAAATGAGCAAAAAGGTAGAAATGCACCTTGGATGGAAACCTGAAAGATGTTACATTAAAAACCACTGAGAGATGAAATGAATATACACTGGGGGACAAAAGTATTGCGACAACATATAGTATGCCATGTATTATAGTTTTCCTTATCCACGAAACAAGAAATGCCACTGATCAGTTGTGCTAGTTAGAATCAGTATGTTTAGTTAGTGGATGGAAAAGAAATATGCGACAGGAAAGAAACAGGAAGAAATGGGACAAGCGTAACTAGCTGAGCGATTTCGACAAGAGCCAAGCTACAGTATGATGGCTAGACAACTGGTTTAGAGCATCTCCAAAACTGCAAGTCTTGTGGGATGTTCCTGGTATGCAGTGGTTCAAAGAATCACCACTGGTAAACCACGGGCCGTGGGCACCTGGGTGTGTGTCTTTGTGTGCTGCTTATCTGGGGAAAAAGATGGCAACAGTATGCAGTATGGGAACAAGGCAAGAGAGAAGAGGCACTGTGACGCTCTGGGCAAAGTTTTTCCGGGTAAACTTGGAAAATCAGGTGGATATCACATGTCATATAGATACACACTACCTACACAAATATTGTTGCAGACTGAGTACATCACTTAATTTTTATTGAATGGTGCTGCAGGAATGGTGTTGCCTTGGCCCCCAGGTTCACCAGATTTCAATCCGATCAGTGGGATAAGCTGGACAAATAAGTCAGATCCATAGAGACTTAACATCACAGCTTACTTAGGCAGGTGGCTTTTACTGGTATAGCTGATCATTTAAAAAAAAAACATTTTCATGAGGAATAGTGCATTCTAGCATAGAGGTGCAAATCTGTACTAATCAGAATTCTCAGTATACAGTGTATTGTAATCCCTAAAAGTGTTCTTATTTGCAGCTGTGTTTCACTCTTTTTATTTGCAAAGCCTTATAATACTGATTGCTGCTCAATATGCATTTCCTCAGTGAATATGAGCTAAAACCTGCATTAGTAAGCACGCATCAAATTAGCATTTTCAACTTATTTTATGTGTTTGCTTCCTTGTTAATTTTCTCTTTGTTTTCCCACTTTTGTACTGTAAGTTTCCCAGCTTACTGCATGCCAGGAGTACTGGGAAAGTGAAGGCTTTATCTTTTCTCTGTAGTGCATTGGAAGGTCTCCTGCCATGTCTTTTTAAGCCGCCAGTCTCGCAGCGTTGAGGAGTGTCTCAGAGGAGGGTACTATCTTCTCAGCTGGCTACATGAGTACATGACCACCTGAGCTTAGTGTAGGAACACAGATGCTCCCTGAGGCTCAGAGCCAATCAGAGTTGTGCTTTGTGCTGACCGTAACCTTTGTATCCTTAAGTCTCAGAGCACGTCTCTGCTTTGTAGTCAGTGTTTTTTGACAAGTGTGCCACTCAGGGACCTGCTGCCTCTTGTTTGAAGTTATCATCTTCAGACATATTGAAACCTCGAACTAAATGTGGATTTTTGTTCTTCCTGACGATTTTTAGTGCTGATCACTGTCAAAATCATTGTCAAAAGATTCTGATGTAACTGAATCAACATCCTTATTAATATGACAAGCTAAGAGGCACAGTGAGAAATAGTAGAAGCGCTTGTAAATTTTCAAAATGACATGACAGGATGGGAGTGAACAATAACACATGGCAGCACTACACTTTATCACAGATTGTTGAAAATCAGGCTTTTTAGATACCCATGGTTTAAACACTTGTTTAGTCAGAAACACTGGAACTCAGTCACTGTTTACATGTAAGGTGTGTTTGTAGGAACAAATTATAACTAAGTGTTTTTTTTTTAATTAATAGAAGCAAAACTTCTATTAATAAAAAACTTTAAGGTTTTGAATTGATTATAGCAAATAATTTTACAATTTCGTCAACCATTTTACATTTTTTCTATAATTAATATTATTAATAATGAATTATAACATAGACCAAGTTGTCAAACATACATTATGGCCTATGTGAAGGGCCTAGCAAAATTACACTTAAAGTGCTGGAAATTAAAGTGTTCTTGTGGAAAGTAATTAAATTAAAAGATTTAAACGTAGTGTATACTCGAGGCCTAAATTCAACTCCATCCATCATTCATCTAGGAACCTCTGTAGTCTAACTAGGGCCAGTTGTGGCCGTTGTATTTATTCCCATTTTGTATGACTGTGGTAGGACCGGAGGTCAACACATACACACACACACACATACACACACACACACACACACACATTCGCACACTACGGGCAATTTGGGAACGCCAGTAAGCCTAACCTGCATGTCTTTGTACTGTGGGAGGAAACCGGAGAACCCAGAGGAAACCCACCAAGCGCAACCATGCACAGACAAGACGTGGAAATCGGGCCAAGGACCTGCTGTTACTTTGACTATGAGTAAATAAAGTAATTTAGGTGTTTTACTGCAACATGGGTGAAAACATATAAAAAGAAATGTATAAATCTAATTACATAAGTTTGTATATACATTTCATATAAATGCCAATAAATCAAGACATTTAAGAGATGTTTAAAAAATACATTTAAACACCTCACATAGGTCCAGAAATATCAACTTTATCAACGAATGCAAATTCTGAATGTCCCCAACCCTACACACCCGGATCAATTCTGCTGAAAGGATTTGATTATAATGAAATGTTCCATCAAGCGTTTTATTAAGATACAGTAACTGTTCCAATCATTTTTTCCACTTGTAACAAATCATCGACTGATTTACCGCGCTGCTCTGAGGCCATGACTCCTATCACACAGCAGCTTGTCGTGTGTTTACGGTGGTACGTGATCTAATCCTTTTTATCGGATTTCATCCAACCCCATCTGACTGCATACTGTAGCTTGACAAGTAGGTTCTTTGCAAACGTTGCATCGTAGAATCCAGGTCTAGCTTCAGTGACAGGAGACAAATAGCGATAAATCGGTTTCATAATCATTTCATAATCACACAACTAATGTATGACATGTGTTTAGTTCTCATCATCCTGTGCTTTCTGACAGGCTCTGGTAGGAGACAAGACCCTGGCATTCTGGCTGATGGATAAAGAAATGTACACCAACATGAGTGCCGTAATTCCTATGAGCCCTGTCATTGACCGGGGCATTCAGCTGCATAAGATGATTCGGCTCCTGACACATGCCCTGGGAGGGGAAGCCTACCTTAACTTCATGGGTAAGTCTCAGGAACACAATCTTGTGTTTGTTCCTAATCTGTTTATTAAGACTAACTTTTAGCTTGATGCAAGATGTAATGAATATGATTTCACTCTATCACCGTTTATTCTTATTAATTTGTCTTATTACTTTCATGAATTTGCTAAACTTGAGTAACTAACTACTGTACAATTCATAAGGGTATAAAAGTCCACTCGTACCAACTTGATTAGCTCAATGCTCATGTGTTCAATGCAAAGTTTAATATAGCATTTGCAAGATGAGTCATTTTCTTTTTGTTTGAAATTTTGTCAGTATCATTTTCTTGCTAACAGAAACTAATTGTCTTGCTGCATGTGTATCTAGGAGTACAAATCGGCTTTCACTGGTTCTCCTCTTTACATTTCAAAGTCAATTTCAGCAAAAATCAAACTCTGCAATTTCGATTATCCCATTTCATTATGCGTTATCAATATGCTTTCAAGTACTTCTGAGAATTCTATACTGCATATACGTTCTGCATGAGCGTGCCTGAGATAGCGCTGCTTGAACTTTGCATTATAATGACCACCAAGCTTAATCTTATGATACAGAATCCACGGCTGAGAATGGATGCCTGTCTCTCTGCTGTTTCCTCACATAGGAATTAGACATTATCTATACGTTCTTGTATGGTGTTCTAGCCCCACCTACTGATCAGGTGAATGGCCCATCGGTCAGCCAGTTGGGTAACAATGTTCTTCTTCTTCTCTCCTTTCGATGGTTCTGGCAGATGATCGCTTGAGAATCAGGAGGCTATCAAACATTAAATACAGTTCTTAGGCAAAGGGTCACCTGATGTATGACAGAAGAAGAATAAATATGAAGTTTATTTATTCACTGTTTTTGACAAGAGCTTGGTTTTCTTTACATACCAGCTTTTTATTTTTCAAGTCATGTCTCCTCAAGCCCTATAAAGGATGAATGCCCTTGAAGTAAAAAAAAAAAAAAAAAAGAAGTTAAAGAGCTTCAGGATAGAATATTGGAAACATATACGGTACAGTGAAAATATTTTAGTTGAAGAAACAAGTCTTGATTTTGGTACGGAGTTGTTGGTCTTATGTTCTCTGGCCAGCTGATGATTTTATGCTGCATGAACTGATGCAACACCAACAACATGTACAGTATGAACACTGGACAATTGTGGGTTAAACGTAAATTTAAGGTGTTGTGATGATCGCATTGTCAGCAAATAGTACTTATTATTCTTTAAATTGTAATCATGTAAAGTATTACATTTTGGTATCTCCTTATTTATAGTAATCCTAAGATTACAGTCTAACTGTAAATGACACACTTTTTTTTTGGTGACATTTTCAGTCCAGTTCATGTACCCGACCAGTTTCAGAGGAATGTTTTTGTTTGTGTCCGTGACCTATGAATTATTCTGGCATAAAAAACATTTAATTAAAGGCAGTGAGAAACGGGTGCAGACGATGATAGATGATCAGGCCGGTGATTAGTATAGTGTAGTGGTGATGCTGAATGCTGAGTGATTGGAACAGACAAGAGAGGGGAAATGAGTCTGTTACATAAACAACTACATTTTTTAATTGTATCTTTAGGCACTTTGTAGCCTGTCACAATAAAACATTTGTTCTCATTTCTTTAATTAACGCCATTTAATTTAAGGTTTAAGATGAGGAAATGAGGGATGGCTCAGTATTGGGGTGGACAGTATTGTAAAGTATTGTGTATTATTTGTCTACATATAAATAGTACACAAATTAATCCATAAAAAAGATCAAATATTTACATTTACTGTACAGTAAGTAACCAATAAACAATGTGCCAAGAGTACACTACCGTTCAAAAGTTTTAGAACACTTGCAAATTTCTTTGTTTTTGTTTAGTGATTTATTTTCTACGTTCTACAACAATACTGGGGATTTCAAAACTATAAAATAACACATATGGAATTAGGTAATTACGTAACAACAAGAAAA
>JAQQZT010000003.1:11163979-11178842 GCA_030068275.1 Clarias platycephalus
ACCGGCCGTGCTTTCTTTGGGAATGTTTTTGCCGCTGAAGCAAAAATAAATAAAATATTTGCCTGCGTTGTGTCGGTATGTCAGTTACTCATATGTCATAAAAAACACTATCACACTTGCAATCACACTGTTGTATTAAATATCAACATGACTGAGATGGCAATGTGCCTATGGTCGTGTCACAGTCATGCTGACATTTATTATTACAGCACTCTTCTTTCTTATTTATGCACGGTGTCATTGAATTCTTGAGTCTTGCTGGTCAGATTTTATCTGTTAGTAATCCTATAATAATTATAGTCATTTTATCTGATAGATCTGATAGTAAGGTAATATATTCATATTGTTTATATTAATGTGCTTATTCTAATATATTATCATTTATATACTGTAGAGCTTATTCAGGGCCTCGAATGTTAGACAATCCTGCTGCACAGCTATTATTGTTACTATGGGGATGCCATATTTCGTAAGCTTTCATCTTTGAATTTTGACCTGTTACTTCATGTTCAAAAATGAGTACTCCGTCTTATAATTCTGTTGTTTTTTTGTTTTGATTTTTAAAAAATAGATCATCAACAGTTACGCATTTTTGGCACTTTGCTGGTCTGGACCATGCGGGTGTGTGTTACCGCAATCCCAAGAGAGAAAGACAGAAGCACTGGTTCTTCAAAACATTGAGAAAGATTATTCACAAGTGGAAAGCATTCACGACAATCACGTTGCCAATCTTTCCAGGAGTGGAAGTCCCAGCATATTCACCCCAGGGTCAGACCATGCAATGCTTAGAGAAATACAAAAAGCCCAAGAGTTACGTCTCAGACCCCACAGTTCTCACTGAGCAAGATAAATGTCAGATGTCATGTTAGAAGACCATGACAGCACAATTAAAAGAAGACTGTGCAAGTATGGTTTGTTTGGAGCGATTCCCAGGAGAAAAAGAACACTGAACCATGACTGAGGTTTGCAAAACTGCATCTGAACAAAGTACAAGACTTCTGGAACAATGTCCTAGACAAAGCTGAGACCAAAAATAAAAGAACCCAATTGAAACCACATCTCAACCCAATTGAATTGCTGTGGCGGGACCTTATGAGAGCTGTGAAAAAGTGAATGCCCAAAGATCTCATTCAACTCATGTAATGTTGTAAAGACGAATGGGCTGAAATCTCTCCACAACAATATGAGAGACTGATAAAATCATACAGGAAACTATTACTTGATGTCACTGCTGCTAAAGGTGGATCTAGGGCTTGAAACCCTAAACTTCTAATCAGTTACCAAGAGGTTTTGAAATCATTGAGCCTAAGCTAAAATGTTACATTTTGTCAGAATTTGGCCCGCACTTCATTGCTGAGTGTTTTTCTTGTATTTAATTGATGCCTGATAACTAAGTGGAGCTCAGGATAAGTGCTTAATTTCACACTTTTAAGACAGCAGAGGTTATGACCCATCTGCCTACTTCAACTTTATTCCACAGACAAAATCGTTCTTTGTGGAATTCAAGATGTCAACAACTCGATACCTGTCGACTTGTTTTCTCAGACTGCCTTTACTCATACTACACATGTGCAGAGATTTTTAGTCCTATCTGCAGTCTCTATTATAAGTGGCCTTTTTCAGTACTTCAGAATCAGGGTCCTTGAAACCTTCTCCAACTATTTTATCCCCAGACCAAAAAGACTATTTGTGCAGTCATTCCATTCTTCAGTGCGCCTCTATTAATTACAGTAATTCACAGGTGGCTGGGTCTGGCTATTGAGCTCGGCATCTGTACGTTCAAACGCAAACTTAATTGCTAAGAGCCTTGGACTGCCTGAACGATTCTGTGCTGACACTACTGCAACAGCGGCACAGATACATTTACCTGGAAACACTGAATGAGCTAGTTGGAATGCTTTCTTTTATGGGCATGCACAAGCGATGCACTCACCCACACAGAGTGACCTTTTTCCTTGCAAACTGTTGGTGCTTTGGACCGTGATGGTTTCATGCAAATAAGATGATACTGATCAATGCATGCATCTTTTCTTTTTCGTTACTTTTTATATGTCCCAAGGTTATATCGCTCCCTCTCCCCGTCTTTCCTCAGTGAAGTTGTCCTTAGGTCTCAGCATGGCATTTCTGAAAGAATCCACAGAGAGCAAAGCTGTTCTGCAAGCCAGCATTTTCCTTCTTGCTGTCTCCCCGTCTGACTCTTTCCTCTGTAGCTGCAACATCAAATGCTCTTGACAGCCTTTGCTAATACTATTAACTGCTAATATTGCCGTCTGGTGCTTCTTGAGTGAAGGTTAAAAATAAGACAGATATGCCGGCTGCTTGATTTGGATATGGTTCATAAATTTGGTATGAAATCCACAGTACTGTTCAAAACTCTTCAATCACCCCTCGTTTCTTCATATTGATTTAAATGTAATTTTGTAGATTAAAAATGAAAGAAATGAGGACAAATGTTTTACTGTGACAGGCTGCAAAGTAGCAAAAGATACAATTAATTCTTTTTTCTTTTGTTTATGTAATATCCTCAGCAGCAACCGCATTTCCCCTCTCATCTGTTCCAACCACTCTGCACTCAGCATCACCAGTGTACTAATCACCAGCCTGATCTTTTGTCATCATCTGCACCTGTTTCTCCCTTTTATTTATTGATTTATTTGCAAAATGATTTACCCGTAGTACCATGATCCTTCCACGGCTCAGGGATCTTTAAGAGGCATTATAAACAAGAATTTTACCCTCAGCACTTTATTTTTCCTAAACAAGGAAAAAGAAATTCATGGAGGAGTAAATGGCAGTGGGGAGTCTGGATTATACTGATCTGTTTAAAATCTTATTCTAATCTAATCTAATTGTCTTTTACTTTGATTTTGAAGATGTTAGTCAACTCAAATAAAAAGAAAACAAATTGACACTAATGGTAATTTGGGAATCCAGGAACTGTCATTAATTCAGCATTAACTATAATATACAGTGCATTTGATGTAACAGGAGAATTTGGAGATGTAATGAAGTATGATTCATCCCATATTAGTTTTGAAATTGATGATATTTGAGTGAACAAATGAAAGGAAGTATCAAATGATTAATCCCAAAAAGTTAGTGTAGCGTATTGAGCCGCTGCTACCCCCCCTCCCAGCTCTCGCTTTCTCACTCTGACAATATACCCAAAATATCCAATCAAAGAGTGTTTGCTCTTTCAGCAAGATAATTCAGAGCAAACAGGAGCTTGATGGGATCGGGAGGAGAGGGAGAGGAAGGGCACATCATCTCTCGTCCTCCGTTGCCGAAACTGCGCACAGAGCAGCACTTCGCTTTTAATCATCGCTATCAAAGCCTACAAGCAGACAGTAAAAGGCGAGCGCTCTCCAGCTCTGGGGCAGAGTGGGAGACAGGGTCTTTTAGGATCATACCACGACCCTGTACACTTGCCTGTAGGGAAAGGAGGTGATTATGAAAGCTGCTGTCTGAGTGTGTGTTACAACGGAGAGATGAAACCAGAATGAGAGGGGTAAAGAAACCCATCCAAGCAGAGACACTTATTTTATTTTCCTGTATGGAGTTGTTAACACTCATCTATCCAAATCAAGTTGATGAAAGAACCTTTTAGGTCTATTTTATTTTATACCATAGCACTGTTAAACACTTTTTCTGATCATATGGTGTATAAATCAGTGTGTTATTATGTTGTCATAATACAGTTTTTTTTTTTTTTTACTATAGTGAAGTTTTTGGTGAGGAAACATTTAGCATGTTTGGAAGAAGTTTTCAATGTCAATATGCTTTGTTGCAGTTAGAGATACGGCTGTTCTTTTAAGATTTATAGCAAAGAAAGTTATCACCAGAGAAGGCTTAAATGTTTATAGCAGCTGTAACATAAGTGATAACAGAAACTTGTGCAAGTTGCAAGTTTTGGTATCAGATAAAGAAAACAGTTTCAGGGATGTTATGTGGATGGGAATGAAATTCAGCATCCTAAATTCATCAGGACACAATGTTAGTGATTCATTTATTCTAACAGCATGCCCCATCATCGTTTCTTCTTTATTTCATACACTATGCAACTTTGAAAAACCATAGTAATGACAGTATTAAAACATGACTATAGAGAACTAACTTGACAATTCTTTGGTTGAAAGTTTGCCGAGTAAAGCAGCTTTACTCTGCAAACTTTCAACCAAAAGTTTAGTTATGTATAGTTATGTTTTGGAGTACTGATGTCATAGACAGATAGGTTAGGACAGACGGACACATAGTCTTAACACTCTCACACATTTTATGAGTGGCAAATTTGATGCTCATTTTTTAATCTATTATATTTAATTAAAGCACTTAAACAATCAACCATAAATGTGAAATAATAAATATTACATCCACATAGGTTTTAGGTTCCTCCTGTGCCAACAGAGCAGCTCCAGCCCCTCAAAGTATGACTCAAGACAGCCAAGCCCCATTTTCAGCAGGTTGTGTTACGTTGGCCTGTCTGTGGGATCAGACCGAGCGGGCTGGCCTTTGGTCTCAGCAGGTGTAGACGATCCTTGGGTGCCCAAGATCCTGTCACCAGCTTACTGGCGTATAATTGTTAATGAATTTTATTCACGTCACTTGGCGGTTGTGTTAACGTTATGGTTGATTGGTGTACATCCACTCACTCACTCTCACTCATTTTCTATAGCGCTTTATTCTGCATTCAGGGTCGAGGGGACCTGGAGCCTATCCCAGGAGGCTAAGGGCACGAGGACAGGGTGCCAATCCATCGCAGGGCACACACACAAACTTTTATTCACACACTACGGGCAACTTGGGAACTGTGGGAGGAAACTGAAGTACCCGGAGGAAACCCACCAAGCACATGCAAACTCATGCACACAGAGACGGGAATCGAGCCTGGCCGGGAATCGAACACGGACCCTGGCGGTGCAAGGCGACAATGCTAACCACTACACCACCGTGCCGCCTGGTGTACATCCGACATCATTTAAATCTAAAATAATACAAGTCAGTCTTATCCAGGGTGTATCTCTTCCTCCCACCCTGCATCTCCAGGCTAGGTGAAAGTTTCATCACAACCCTAACGAGATTAATCTGTTCCTGCTAATAAATAAATGAATAAATGAATGAATAACTTAGGCCAGTCCATGTTGATAACCATGTTCTAGCAATATGATTTATTTCTATTCTGATATGTATTTCAATCATACTGTAATATGGAGGAAAACCTCGATTTGCATGCAGATAACAAGACATTTAATTACTTAAGTATCGCATCATAAATGCTCAAATAGTGCATGTTAAAATAATAACATGATAACAAAACAATAATAATTAGCAAAATTGCATTTTGTTCCGCTACTCAATATTTGTCAGAACTCTGCCAGCTGTTCTTAAACTTTCTTCTTCAGATCAAGTCATAACTGATTGGTCCATCGATTGACTGATTTAGTCTTTATTTTGATGATTTTGGTTCGAAGTCTCTGTAAAGCACTCATCACCATTTTACTTTTAATAACTTGAAATTACAGTAATTCCGTTGTAAATTATTATATAGGTATTTTTTGCGTACAGAATCCATAAGGGATGAACTGTAATTATGTGTCTCTGTCTGCGTCTTTATCTCTCTCCATGCAGTACAATCCTCACAGCTCGGTGTACAAGGCTAGAAAAAGTTCCTCAGATTTTCCCAATAAAGCTCAGTTCTTTCTTTACTCAAAGCATCATGTCATACTTTTATTCTTTTATAGTCTATTTTCCTGCGCTGAAGATTTGTATTTTTTTTTCCTTCATTCTGGTCATGAGTCTAAGCAATTACTTTTTTTTTTTTTAATATTTAATTTACTCAGTGTTGCACAGACAGTGAGTGAGATAGTGTATGCTGGTTTAGTGTTGTTTGAAACCGTTTTTTGATGCAATACATTATTAATATATTGAAATGGATAAATAATTCTGCCTGGAATTGGCTGGCTGGTGGCTCATCGAGTTTGAAGCGCATGTTTATGTGGAGCGGCTGTGTCATCGCCTCCCAGGAGCTCCAAGCAATCAGAACGTCTGATGTGCAGCACAGCTCTGCATTCTAAGGAGTAACGTGGACTTCTCCTGAGAGTAGGCAATTAGTGCACATCTCCAACACTCCAAAGCAAATGTTCAGTCTTTAAAAATGTTTATTTATTTATTTCAATATTTAGTTGGGTGTGACTCATTTTCTCGGCAACCTTTAACACGAGCTAGATGCGATTTCTAGCGTGAAGCTATTTTATACATGTATGGAAACGCTGATTTTTTATTTTTTTTTTCCAAATAGTAGAAGACTCTTGAGTTCCTGAAAGCATTTGTCTAGACGTTGGATTGAGATCCTTAACCCAGGTCTGCTCCAGATATAAGATCAAGCTGGACTCTGACGAGGTTCAGTATGGAGGCCATGGCCGACTGGACCACAACACGGAATTCTTCACTGAGCCCATTCCTTATAATGATCGTCCAAACTCCATGCAGGTACACACACTCTGTCTGTCTGGCTGTCTGCTTGTTTGTGTTCTCATTTGCATAGTGTCTGATTTGTCTTTAGAATTATAGAGATTAAAAGAGTGCGCTAGATTTAAATACATATTAAAACTTTTTGTGTTTGTGGCTCTTTCCTAAAGTATTATTCTAATGGTGTAGTTTTTTATGCAAACAGTATGACAGGATTCTTTATTTCCTGCACCAGACCGATTACATAGACTGTACAAGTATTCAAGGACACAAAGCCATAGTGAGTTTCTAATTTTAGCTCGTGTACTCATGGTGGCTCATTTTGTATGCAAACTGGCAAAAACTTCACAACTCGGCAAAAGTTTTTTTTTTTTTTTTTTAACCACAAGCTGGAAACATTAGTATAAATGCAGGGAATATATTCACGTGAAAGCAATTCTTTATTATAATGCTTTTATGTCTTCTTATAATGTGTTTAGTACAGTAGTGATATATGGGAATCAGTTACGGTATATGGGGAAAATTCTGCAAATCTAGTGATTTACAGTATAGTACACTAAGAGTGATAAAGATATCTCTCTCTCTCTCTCATTCTCATGTCGTCTCGCTCTGTCTGTGTCCCACCTTCTTGTTGCTCTACCTTTTCCTCTCTCTCTGCCTTTCTCAATCTGTCCTTCTCCCTCTCATTATCTTTTTCCATTCTTTTTCTCTGTCTATACTGTATCTTTGTACTCCCCCCTCTTTCTCTCTCTCTCTCTCTCTCTCTCTCTCTCTCACTCTCTCTCTGTGCATCCTGACTGAAATTAAGCACATAGCATGAAAATTAAACCCCTTGATTCCAGCCAGTGACTTTTGATGTACAACACCCTCTCTACCACTTCGCAGGCACTCCTTATTTTTCTCTTCCTCTGCCCTTTCCCATCTTTTAACTTGCAAAACAGTGTGGAAAGAAAAGCTTTACATGTAACTACATAATGTTGGCAATCACTTCTACTTTGCTGATTTAAGAGACTTTCTCTTTTCATTGATGCTTCACGTTTTACCGTTTTCTGCACTTCATTAGCGAGACTTGAAGAAAAAGTGATAGACTGTGCTAGAAAGATTATTTATGTGAATACGTTTGTACAGTAACTAGCGTATGTCCTTGTGACGTATTAAATTCTGTGAACATTTAGACCTAATGAAACATATAGTTCCATATATCCTTTACTGTACGTTTTATTAGAATTAGGGCCAGAGAGTAAAAACATGAACATATACAGCTGCAGAAGGTTGCTGGCTGTTTTCAGAAGTAGGCTGCAGGAAAACCTAGCACCTGCCTACTGCCTAAACGCGCATAGCCCTAATTTACACCTAGGTTTGGGAAGCTGACAAATTAGCATGCAAAGCTGTCACTAATTGTCCAAAGATTAGTACATCAAACAGCATATGTAATCAGCCTCACTTTCAATGTTCCAAACCTCTTTTGTGCTGACTTCCCACTTTTTGCACAGATCAAGAAATATATATGTGTGTGTGTGTGTGTGTGTGTGTGTGTGTGTGTGCGTGTGTGTGTGTGTGTTTGTTATAGCATGCATGGTGTTTTGCATGGGTTTTATGCTTGTATGCCAGTTTTGTAAATAACATGCCCTCATTATGCCTAAAAAACAGCTGCATACTAAATATTACATCTGGCCCTTGGTTTTTAAAGATTTTATTGGAATCTGAGGAGTTATAATGCATCTATATCCAAGAACCATATTAAATATTGAGATGGTAGAGCAGGTCATTTCCCAATGCTGTTTCAGTTAGCCTGTGCTCAATGTTAGATTAAAAAAATACAACGCCGGCTCGTCAGTTCAATTTGAACTATAAACTGGAAGAAATGAACTAATGCAAAAAGACTACTGAGACTTGCAGTTGCAGCTGCAGGTTGATCATCTGGTTTATTCACAAAATTACAATGCAGCAAACAGGCCAGACCGTGTCCCAACCCCAAGCCAAGAGTGAAAAAAACAAAAAAACATAAACATGGAATTCTTTAAAAAATAAAAAATAAAAATTTTAATGTAGACAAAGAAGTACAAGCAAGAAAAAGTGCGAGGAAATACCGTATGTATAAATGGTAAATGAGACGAAGTAGAAGTTTGAAGAACTAGAGCAAGTTGTCAGAGAATTTTATTAATATTATAACATTATAGATCAAATGGAGAGAAGTGTATTCCTTCCCAGCAGGAGGAGCACACTTCAGCAATACGACTGTAGCGAGCCCCTGATCTTTTAGATTGAAGTGAGAACAATAGAACTTTTTTTTTTTTTATATGCTACTAATGAATGAATATTTATATTGATGTTAAATAAAGCATGCATGAGTTTGTTCATCTCATTATTAAATACTAAAACCTTCAGGAAGTCATTCCAATAGCCTCATGTCATGAATATTCACAGAAACATGGTGATAGAATCATCATAGTGTATATACAGTAAGCAGTGTTTACAGAGATCGCACGTAATAATTAAGAGTAGAGGAGAAGAAGGTTGGGGTGTGGCTATGGACAGTGGATGTTTGAGTTCCCAGATATCGCTGCATTTGTGGCATTTATTTATTAAGCTGAATAAAATTCCCCATGTTTAAATGCCAAGCTCAGAATCCACGACTTAACTGATTACCTTGTCTTGACACCTGTTTTGTAAGATAAATGTATTAGCTTTGATTTCCACATGCCTTCTTGGAGAGACGATGTGTCTCATACTCCTTCAGAAAATCCCTCCACGGAGAACAGCTTGCTGTGTTTGCTGATCGAATGCTTTTGTGCTGTATAGCCACAGGGACAATACATTTTGCTGAGCCTGTAAACTAGCTGCACGTTTAGAAGCTCTATTATGTGACACTGCTGTAAACTAGCTGCACGTTTAGAAGCTCTATTATCTGCCTCTAATGTGACAGATTGCTGGCATGGATGGTATGCTTGGGAGAAACTTCCCTAAGTGTTAAAAAAAAACAAAAAAAAAAACTTTTGATCCAGTTGAAACGTGTCGTTTTTATTCCAAAAACTTTGTGATCTGTTGGGGAGGGGCGGGGCTGTTATTCTATGGTATATTCTTTGTTGAACAGGGCAGGAAATGTCAACATCCTGCAACTTAATTTGATGTCCGTTCCATCTGGTTCTCTGGTGACTGAAATTGATAATTACAGTATATGAGAAAATAGGAGCGTGCAAAGTGGGAAATGTTAAATATTCATAAACGGCAGGTGGAATGCGCTGTGTTTCAGTTTCAGTTGTGGATTGCCAAATCCTGCTCTTGGCACTTGCCAGACAAGTTATCCATAAAGATCCATAAGGTGAAGCATTTCCTCAGGCTCCCCTACATGATCATGTCACCATGTTTCAAAGACAAGCTGCAGGTGTGATTTGGTATCGCTCTAGTTTATTTCTATTAGCCTCTCACTTACTTTTCTTGGTTCTCAATAGCATGTCTTCAACAATGATAATAATCTCTCTTGACCTGTTAAACAGTTTTTCAACATGATAATTGTATTTTTTTTTTTTTTTACACTCGCCGCTACTGTGGTTATCAGTGTTCTGCCAGACTTTGCTATCAAAGAAGCCCACCAGATACATACCTACAGGCCAGGAAAGACAGGCAACTGCCTGAGGCCTCAAGCATTAAAGGGTCTTTAGAAGGATGAATTACGAGTTCTTAATGTCTTAAATCCATGGAAATGTCAACTCATGCCAACAAATTACAAAATCCTTTGATGAGCTGTGTGGCCAAGGTTAGTGAGCACAGATGTGACTTGGGCAGTTCTGTTTAAATAAACTCGCATTGTCATGCGTAAATTATACAGTGCTGTATCTTTAATATAGGCTTAATAGTAACATTTTCTCAATAGCCAGAGAGAAAAAGTTTATTTTAGGATAAGAATGGAGTTAAAAAAAATGTTTTGATGAAGTGGTGGACAAAAGGAGAAATATATCAGAGGTGTTTCTACTCAGTATCCGTGTCCGGAAGGATTAGGTTCTAAAATGCAAAGTTCAAAGTAGTCTCTGTGAATCCCAACATCAATATACTGTGCACTGCTGTGTTACAAAAAAAATAAAAAAAACAATGCAGTATTTGGTTGTACCACCTTTATATTTGATTATGCGCCATATTTGCTTCTTCAACCTTATGCAATGTCACAACATTTGTGAAGATCCAGTGTTGCATTAATTTTTCGCTGAGAACTCGTTTTTGATGACGGGAGAGTCAAATAATGTGTAAAGTCTTTTTTTCTATTTTGGATTTGTCCTCTCCTGGTAAGTCAAGGTTCTGACATCTTGTACATTGTATCTTGAAATATTACGATTACAAAAAGATCCCGAACAGTGGTTTAGACCGGTGGTACTGATGATCGGTAGCCTAGCGAACCAGTATAAGGATGTATTTATGGAAAGAGACTTCAAAGCGAAAATATATGTCACACTTGGTGTTAGATGAAGCTTGAATGGAAGTAAAGAAAGAACTGGTTTGGTCTACATTGTTATTGTGACGCAATAATAACTGAGACATTACTGTTTTGTAAATTGAGCTATTTGAGAAGAGAAGTAAAATGAGAAGGTAAAAGATAATAACACCGCCAGTGTCAATAAACATGATAAGCTGCTTAACAATATTCCAGCAGAGGACAAAGCACAAAATAACCAGCAGTGCTGCCGGTATTATAAATACTTTCATAACTAGGTGCACCAATGAGTTTACTTTATGAAACATTGCCATGAACATTTTTGGGTTATGATAAACTACAGCCAGGCTTTCTCGTTTTCTCCTTAGTCATGGTTCTGTCATGTCATGTAAGGATGAGCAGTTGCAGTTCTAGGAAGTCAAATGCCGTGTGCCAGGTTTCTGTGAAAGCATGTCAAGAGCTTTGTGAGTGATGCCATTAAGCAGATTAGCTTTATCATTTAGAGAGCAGAATTTAACAGGGCGAACTTGAACAGCAGGGTCGGATGGTTAGTTCTGGGAAGGATATGGTTTGATTCATTTTTGGGAAAAAGGCCCAAGATTAGTAAGCTTTGATGTGGAGGGGCATGACTAACCTCTCAGACCGGAGAGAGAACAGTGGAGGGTGTCGAGTGGTACGCATTTACATAGAGTTTTAGACAAAGATTGGTGTAAAGAGGGTGAATAGGATGGATTGAAAGAGAGTGAGTTAATGTAACTGTCTTGCATTGCAAAGTGCATAGGATGTAGAGTTGGGATGTGGATAAAAGAGTAAATGAATACACCTGGTCGTAATTTTTGCAATACAGATGTTAAGAGTTTTAGCGGCAAAAATATTCCATACAAGTCCAAGCAGCAAATTCATTATCCTTATCAAGTTAATAATAGAGCAGTTTGAAGAGAGCAGCTTAGCTACTTTACACTTCACAAAATTTGACAAAGAGCAAGAGAGTAAAGGCCCAATCGCTAGAGATGCACTCTGTAAAAGTGCTGAAAGGAGGGAGATGGTGAGAACGAAGGAAGGTAATGTCTGAAGATTTTATCCTTTATGTGTGTAACCAGGGGAAAGTATACAGGTAACATGCGGGATTGCTGTAGGTAGTGTTCCTGTTTCCCTTCTCAGCAGTAAACCGCTACAATGCAGAGCTTTGGGGTACTGTACAGTATGTGTGGAGTTTCACATGTTCTCCCTGTGTCTTACTCAAAAACATGTCAACAGGCGGACTGGCTATGCTAAAGTGAATGTGTGTGTGTGACATTTACAGGATCATTAGTATCTCACCGTTCAGGATCACTGTGGTTTCAATTCTAAACATTGTGAGAGGGATTAAAATAAACAACCAGCATACATCTTCAGTGGAAATCAAATATGAACTTGAGTGTTTGATTAGTTCACATAGTCCACACCCATTTCAGGTTTAAATACAGTATACAGTGGAACCTTGGATTACGAGCATAATTCATTCCGGAAGCGGGCTCATATTCCAAAACACTCCCATAAGAAATAATGGAAACTCAAATAATTTGTTCCACAGCCCAAAGAAATAAATACATAAAAAGAATTAACACAAAATATTAAGTAAAAATAAAACAAATTAACCTGCACTTTACTTTAAAAAAAAAAAAAAAAAAAGCAAAAATAAATCCCGACAGATAAGTGTTTCCGATTGTGCACGCAGGCGCTGTGTATGTGTGTGTGAATCTAAAGTAAGCTCCCCTCTCCCCTTTCTCGTCTTACGCATTTACCCTTCCTCCACTCTTTTCACACACACACGCGCGCACACAACTGAAACACACAAAATCTCTCTAATGACACTCGATTGAGCTACACACTAACGGAATCACTGCTGTAAAGTAAAAATAAAACAAATGGATCTTTAACCTCCTTAATGAGACTTGCTTATGCTTTACAAGTGCGCTGGACACACACACACATACAGAACAAAATAAAAAATGTTTTATGCGCACACACGTGGTCATAGTATTGTAGTAAACAGTACACGTGCGGACGGATGAAGACCCAGCAGGGGAGACGATTACCCACAAAAAATCGGAAAAACCTCAGTTGTGATCACAAACAAGAAGCGCATGCGTGATAGATGATACTCGGTACTCGTAAACCAAGACTTGTTCGTTTTCCAAGTCAAAATTTATTAAAAATATTTGCTTGTCTTACGGAACGCTCGCAAACCGCATTACTCTCAATCCAAGGTTTTACTGTATAATAAAAGAAAAAAAATTCTGCACTTATTATGTTTTTTTTTGTTTTGTTTTTTCATATTGAATTTGATCATGTACAGAGCATCAAAGTCAAGCCTGATATTTGTGTGATCTTTTAAAGATCCTTTTTTTTCCCCCTTCAGTGATCTGGAGGTCAGGAATGTAACTGCTCTGTATTACTAGCAGTATGTATTAGACGACCAGGGCCAATAAAGCCCACAGAGTAATTGTAGTCATATTATTTCTAGTCGAAACTGATAGTGCCTCACTAGACGGCAATGGTCAGTATGTATCGATCTACAGTCTAAGCTCGATATAGTGCACCTTCAAATGTCCTTACTACTAATATGCCATAGGATCTTCATTTCAGTCTGACTTCTATTTTCGTTTCACCATGAAAACATTGTCACTATTAGCTCTAGGTTTCCTAATGGAGAGTCTGGTATGCGGGAAATACACTGCTGCATTTTCACTGGGGAGGTCTTGTATTTCAAACGCTTGTGTTTTGTCACGGAAGAGATTCCTAACTAGGATTTGAATATGCTAATTTCCTCAAAAACTAAGATTAAAGCTCTTTAGTTGTCTTATTATATACTATAAGAAAGATCAATAAATAAACATTTCCCTTCTGAAACTGAATTAATTTGGCAAGAAATTGCTTAGTAAATGTTCTCGCACTTACTTGAAGTGCGTTAGGTCAGGACTCTTTCCGCTCAAGCTGAAGCCCTGCTTTTATCTTGGCAGCAATTCTCAACTGTATTAAGACAGCTTTCATCAGTTTAAACCCCCCCCCCCCCCTTTCCCACTGACCAAAAATTATGCATTCTCTTTTTTCTTTCTCCCCAACTTTTTATTAATTCAAACGCCACAATCTTACACCAAGCAGTTTCAGCTAAATGCAAAGTATAGTTTAACAAGCCCAGCTAATATGAATCCCACGATTAAGCCGCAGAAGCGAGACACAGGCAGCGTGGAATTCCTGTCAGATACTGAATCTCCCATCGACGTGTCTCTGGCATGCCTCAGTATGATGGGAATTAATCATTCTGTCTGTTGACAGGTACTGACAAGATGTCCCTTTTATATTCACACAATTTTTCTCCATGATTTATTTAAGGGCCACAGCTTCGAAGTCGGCGCGAGTCTGCACGGAACTTCTTCTGTCCCTTTTTGCTTTCTTTCTCATTTAATGGGCCCATCAGCTCCCCTACCCCCTTCTCACTGAGTGACAATAGACTCTCATTTACCATCTGTAGGCGTTGCGGAGGCTGATGCATGGTATGCTTAAACTGACGGGATCTAGCTGAATGAGCAATGCACAGCAAGGCGAGAGACAAACTCTTTCGCCTTAAAAAGCTCGCAAATTAACTCTGTGAATCCCGGAGTTTAATATGTGGTATAATATAGGCTGTCGCTGCATAGCTGCAAATAATTGGATTAGAATTTATACCACAGTGCTGTTGAATGCTCATTTCTGATTGGTGATGAATTGGTGGTGATGCCTTTCTAAATAAATAGCTGCAAGATTTATGTCCATGCGCTCCTTCTAATGTTATCATGTCTGTAGTAACACCTTTGACAACATGGTGAAGTGTTCTGAGTTGCCATTGGTCACTTTTTCAGAAGAAGAGAGACTTTATGTAACGTTCTGTGGATGTTGGACTGTGGGTGTAGATGTAGGCATAAGCGCAGAGGGGGTTCAAGGTGTCACAAA
>JAQQZT010000003.1:11185652-11198542 GCA_030068275.1 Clarias platycephalus
TATATACACACAAATTTGAGTAATTACCAGGTCTGGTTTGTGATGTTTTGTGAGTTCTGTTAGACTGTGTTAATTTGTTGTGACTCTCAATTTTTCTATTTCATTTTATTTAATTTGATGGTTTTTTTGTTTGTTTTATTTTTATTTTATCTTATTTGATCTTATTTTATTGGTTTTTTTTCTGGTTTGATTTGCTTTTTAAACCACTAGATTAATGGATGATAGGAAAGATGATTTGATGACTGTTTGCTCTTAGTGGAAGGAAATGAACTAAAATGTTGGATGTAATAACTTCAGAAATACTGAATATAAAAAAACAATTATTGACTGAATAAGATAAACATCTTCTCTTAGTGCACTGTATTAAATCAATTTTCTCAAACTCTTCCCGATGTTATAGAGGAAATCCTGCTCTCTGAAACACCAGATGAATTTTCAGTCCATTCATGTTTAGAAAACCTGAATGATTGTAAATGAAACGACCACAGGCACTGTGTTAATAGAGATCGGCTTTATTTAGAGAAGTTTTCGACTTCTTAGAGCGACTTTAACAAGCATTCGAGTTACGTTAATTGTATCAATTAGGCCCAGAATAAGCGTTTCGTTGATTATGTACATGATGTTCAGCTGAATGTTAGTTAAAGAAACCATTTACTTGCTTAAGTCAACTGTAAATGGAGTTTTGGCACAAATCCTCCCTCTGTGTGTTGGTCAGGTCTGTTAAATAATACCCCTCAGTCTTATAATAGGTAAATGGGTAGCACTCTGTCCCATTATAATTTTCGTCCATTATGAACTTTCTGTTGCCTGCCTTCCCTCTTCAACAGCAGTGTTTCTCATTAATGTCGAGTAGCTACTTGAAGATAATGCTGGCCTGCTTTTGAATCCTCTATAGAGAAAGCAGAATGAATCTGAATGTAAATACTTTAGGGGTTATTATCATGAACCTGCTCCGTTGAATTAATAAAGAGCCTTTTCCCTTTGCCCTCTGTTTGTAGAGACACACCTCTCTATCAGCTTTGTGTTTCATGCCTCATTGTCGTCGTCAAAAAAAAAATTATATGTAAGGTTTATATAGAAATAATGTGTTTGTTTATGTGTGTATGGTAGGGTTTTTTTTTTTAACACCTTTGTTTTGGGACAGAAATGTTGTAGCTATTTTTTTTGAAAGATGAAAATAAGATCATTGTATGTAAGTGGATATAACTGTGTACAAATGTCTTTAGATATGCAATGTTTTTCATTTCAGTTTTCTCATTAGGATCAACACAGTTCTCCACAGTTTGCGGTTTTGTGGGAAAATAAATATAATATACATACACTGGAAACTGATGTGTTGTCATGGTTACTATGTACAGATGGGCAGCAGATGAAAAAAAAAATCTATCTCTGTTTCACTGTAAGAGGCATTTTCTGAACTGATTTGTGTCCAATTGTCCTAGAAGAAACTGTCATCGCAATTCAATTTAAAGTTCTTCTGATCACATTTATCCTGCTCTAACAAACTTCTATCCTTATGGGAGTCGTCGCTTTCCGGATAACTCCTCTCCTTCCCACAAGGCACAAGGTCACTGAATAGTTTAATAGTGGTAAAAATGATGTTTAAATCATTTGCTGATGTCTTTACAGTCACCGGATCCTAACCTAACTACACACTTATAGGAGGCAGTTAGACCTTGCTCTCTACTCCCACCATTAAAACACTAATTGAGGTAATAACTTTTGGAAGAATAGTGTTCAGCCTTTCATTACAGTTCCAGACTTGTAAAACCTATGCCAGGCCACGATGAAACTGCTCTGGCAGTCTTGTGTCTGCTCTTTGTAGCCTGAAACTTTACTTATACTACCTCAACTTTGGTTTCTCCTTTAGTTAATCAACTTTCCTTATGTGTATAACATCATCCTGAACATTACAGACTGTATATCTGTTTCTCTCTCTCTCACACTCACTCGCGTATCGTCTATACCACTTTATTCTGTATACAGGGGGCCTGGAGCCTAGGCACACTCACACATCATTCACACACTATGGGCAATTTGAGAACGCCAATTAATCTAATCTGAATGTCTTTGGACTGTGGGAGGAAACTGGAGTACCCAGAGGAAACCTGCCAAACACGGGGAGAACATGCAAACCCCATGCACACAGACCCCGAGGCAGGAATCAGACCCTGGAGGTGCAAGGCAACAGTTCTACTCCTTACGCTACCGTTCCGCCCATCTGCTTTTCTGCATTAAGACATTAGATTATTATAGGACCAGGATGTATTCCTGATTAATGCTTTAATGTTCCTGGACCCACCTCGACCCTGACCAGGATAAAGCAGTTACTGAAAGAAGTGACGAGACTTTATTCATAAAAATCTGCTGATAATGCATAAATAAATTTTTAAAAAGCAGCCATTTAATAATTAAGATAAGCATGTAAATAATATAATATTAAGAATTTCCAGATACACAGAGCCGGGGCAGATATAATTATGTGCATCTAAGCAGTACCTGAGGAACTATTAGTGCAAGATTAATGATGCAATTATGCTGATCTATATAAATATTGCAAAGGTTCGGTAAACTTTTGTGCTGCTGTATTATAAACCAATGCAGTAGCACTTCAGATTAAGCAAAAGTGCGAATATTAAATTCAGCCGAGTGAGGTGATAATGCTTTCAAGTAGTCTAATGAGCGTAAAGAGAAAGGATGCTCTACGTTTGGGTATATATCGAGTTAGGCCTTTGAATGATGGTAAAAATGATTGGATTTTACACCACTCTAAATATCAATACTGCTGCTACCTGTGAATATTGTGCGCCAAAAAAAAAAAAAAAAAAAAACTTTGCTCAGCAAACGCTTCATTGACGCACTAATGTCGCCGGTGTATCATTTTTATGGAACACGAAGGCGTTCTCTGTGCAGCGCTTTGTGCTTGCAGAAATTTTGTGTAATCACTGAAGCCAGGCAACAGACCCTAAACTGCTTTAACTGTTTTACCATATGCTCAGTTTGATCTCTTTTCCTTACCACAAGCAAAAAAAAAAATGAAATAATAATAATAATTTGCATTTATATTCTGACACCATCTCTCTAATGGTTCGCCACAAGTGCTCCAAATCCCTGTTTCTCTTTATGTAACACCGAAAGCGTTTTCTTTCTTTCTTTTTTTTTTTTTTTTTTGTTCATCATATCTCCCTTTTCAGCTCTCCGAAAGCTTGAGAGCACCACTCTGCATAAATATCTGCCTCATAAAAGAGCTGCATTGTGAGACTGAAGGAGGTACCTCTTGCTTAATCACACCTTTCATGGCGTCCAGAGGCATGTTCATTAGCCTTCTGAAACGGAGCAGGGGAACAGAAAGAGAGAGGAGAGTAGGAGAGCGGGGCCTACTTTGTTACAGGTGGTCTCTTTTGCGTGCTAATCAAGTTTGCTTCTTGTCATTAATCACTGCTGTGAGTGTGTGGAAACAGGTATGGAAATCAAGACTGAACAAGGCACTCCAACACCTCCACAAGGGCACGCGTGTGGGACAGAGGAGTCTTAGTCTTTCTCGTCTTCGGTTCCTCTCACTTCTTCAAGTATAGTTTGGGTGTACTGGAACAAACTAGGCGCAGATTTATGGAAGAAGAGACTCGATTCGAGTGTGACACAATAGAGGGGTTTTTTTTTGTGGTTTTCTTTGTACCTGAACAGAAACCCTAGTTATTTTTTTTCAGCCTCAGATGGTTAACGTGAAAAGATGAAACATACAAGTATTTTAAAAAAATCTATCTATCTATCTATCTATCTATCTATCTATCTATCTATCTATCTAATCGTATACAGTGCTTGTTCTTGTTCAGCTTCCTTTCATTTAAAATTGTTTTCCAGATAAAGCATAAATTATAAACCACTGCAGATGAATTATCTCGAATCACTGTGTAATACATTTGTGTTATCAAACGTATTGCCTTCTATACTAAAGCCAGTCAGTCGAGGACGCTACATGCCCCAGGTGTTGGTGGTGTTGCCTAGGTGTTGCATTTTCAGTGCTGGCTCTGTCTGAAAGGTCTTTCTAGGACACAATGACTTCGGTTTGTCCTCATTTTCATGAAGCATCTACAGAAGTTCACTCAGCACAAAAAATAAGTAGATACTGTGATATAATGCTGCCCTCTATGGGTAGCTCGGCAGCCCTCTATTTCATTGCGTTATGTAGTACGAGAACATGCACAGTGCAGTATTTCATATCATTCAAATTCATTTATGCTTTGAACACGAAATGAATCATGCTACTAGTGGAAAACCATTAAATGCATTATGTTCTATGGGTTTTCTAGGGTTCTGTGGGTGTCCTCAAAGGTTGTAAATGTAGATGTTATTTACTTCTCATTTGCTCTCTCTCTGTATGTGTGTGTGAATAGTACAGTATATAATTCACAGAGTGTTCGGTATTTGATTTAAGATATACTCACTCATCATCTGTACCACTGTATCCTGTATACGGGACGCCTGTATCCTTTCCCAGGAGATTTAGGGTGCCAATCCATCACAGGGCACACACACGGACTCTACAGGCATTTTGGGAAGACCAGATAGCATAATCTGCATGTCTTTGGGAGGAAACAGGAGTACCCGGAGGAAACCCACCGAGTACGGATAGAACATGCGAACTCCATGCACACAGACCCCGGGAATCGAACCCGGACCCTGTAGGTGTAAGGCGTCAGTGCTAACCACTACACCACTGTGCCGCCTATTTAAGATATACATAAACTGAAAATTATTTTGTATAGAAGTCTACTGTTTTTGTTTTGCCATTAGACTGTTGTAATGTGCTTTAACACTCATTTTGTATAGAGCTCATCTCCTCCGACAAAACAGCTCACAGCGGAAGCGAACGGCAAAGGAACACAACAAACAGGATTTTAGGATCTTATTTCATTTTATTTGTATACCATTTATACTACAATACAACACTTCCCAGAGTGCTTTCAACAATATGGAACAGCTACCTGGAAATCCGGGTTTAGATTTTGATCCCTAAGTTGCCAGCCGAGATGACAGTGAATAAGTAAAATCTCCCTGAGATGACATGAGGGAGAAAAAATAAAAATAAAAGAATTTGCGGAGAACCGTTCTCTTCTGGGCGATACCAGATAGTGGGATTGTAAACCATTATATGAAAATGGAAATTAACCTGGAAATTTGTGTCTTAGGATAATTCAATAATTAGTTTTATTACTGTAATAGCTGTACTATACGAATTAAACTAGTAAATCATTTACAAAACAAAAACATATCAATTAAGTATTGCCCAGTGAGTTAAATTCGGTATTCATTTGTGAACAACTTGATTTAATATGTGGTAATTTGACCATAAGAAGGCTGCTGTATCAGCAATCAATATGTCAGTGTCAAGGCTGTTGTAAGGCATTATTGGATAAATATACATTTAAATGTTTATGTCACCAGTAGTGCCTAGTGTCTCAATTTGTGCTACACAAATTGAGACAGGCTGGCATTTGTTCCCCACAGGTACAGATAACCTCGGGTGCCCATGATCCGCTCACCACTTTACTGGTATATAATTGGTGACCGGATCATGGGCACCCAGGGTTATCTATCCCTGTGGGGAGCAAAGGCCAGCCTGTCAAGGATAGTTATAACAAATTTAAAAATAAAAAATAGAAAAAAAACTTTTGCTGCCAATGATAGAAAGGTATCAGAACACCTACTGCACAATGGCTTGCTGTGTATGGCTGCCTAGTTGGCAAAGACTTTGAGTTTGTTGATGCAGCCTCCAAATTTCCCAGATCTCACTCAGATCAAGCATCCATGGGATGTGCCGGACAAACAAGTCTGATTCATGGAGGTCTCACCTTGCAATTTACAGCGTTTAAAGGATCTGGTGCCAGATACCACAACACACCTTCAGAGGTCCTGTGGAGTCATGCCTCGAAGCATCAGAGCTGTTTTGGTGTCACAAGGTAAATCTGCACACTGTTACACACAATGGATTGTTGGATAATTATGCGCTGTAGAGAAACTGATATATGTGTGATTTTCAGGGAAACAGGATATTCCTGGTTCCAAGGTAGGGAGCAGGCTCTCATCTTATGATCACTTTACAGAACATTTCATTTGATCATGCACTAGAATTAAAAGAGAAGCGACAGTAACTATTGATGTTTTTCCAATGTCCACTAAAAGAGTGGCAGAGTACTTCTCGAGTTCCACACCATTGCGGCAGGTGGCAGATGGAATAAACCGGCTCTGAAGGCATCTTTTCATCAGGACTTAAACCCAGAAGTGCTCAAGGACATGGCGTGTTGGGATGAAAAAGTTGACACTTGATTTGTTCATTGACCTTGCCATACAACTCGATCACTTGCTTCAGAATCAGTTTCTTCCCAGGGATAACTTGGCCCTGCCTAACACAACCACCGAATCCAACTCCATGCAACTAGGTCACACTCAGCTAGTGTGCGGGGCTGACAAGACAGGGAAATGTCACTGTCACTGAGCAGTTTTGGAGAAAGGAGTGCCTCTGGATGAAGCTTGGGCTTATTTCCAAACTTCTGTTCAAGCCCCATTCCTACTCCATTCCCTGAAATGTTGACCACCTTAAATGAAGCTGTAAAGGGATCAGGGTGTCTGAGAATAGGAGCTGAGGTGAAGGCTTGTTTAATTGCTTCAATGGCTTGAGTGGCACCCGAGTTCCACTGCAGGTGCTTCTTGAGCAGGCAGTTAAAGAAGCAGTAATAGTATTGAGCCCTCTGATAAACCAACAAAATAAATTTGCTAACCCCAGGAAACATTGCAATTCTTTGATGCTTTGGGAGCAGGCCACTCAGTCACACCTGTGACATGATCCTTATCTATAAACATTCCCTCTGGCCCAATGATGTGTCCCAGAAATTACACCTTCTGCAGGTGAATCTCCAGAAACATTTCTCACTTTTTGTAAAGTTGGTTCTCCATGAGGTCTGATGGAGCTTCTTACATGACTGATGTACAGTACATGGACAGGTCTGCGGAGTAAACAAAGGTGTCATCTCTGTAGCCATGGACAGAGTTTCCTAGCAGTAACTTTCTAAACTTTCTTGTCAGTTAAGCAAGGCTCCATACTTGACACTATAATAACTACAGAGGAGCCAAAGATAAGCAAATTGACATTAATTGGTACAGATGGACTTGTTATTGTTGCCAGACATTTTAAGCATGCAAAACTCAAGTCAGTGCTTCCCAAATTCCGACCGCATTGGCCTGCTTTCCAGATGTGTTAAATAACTTCTATGTTCAGTTCAAAGGTGCAGAACAATGTGGTGGCAAGGAAGACCCTTTCTCCCAACAAAAAAGTGCACTCTCTTACCACAGCAGAGTCAACCCACAGATCTGCTGGACCCGATAACATTAGAAGAGTCCAATGCTGAACCAACAACCTGTCTCTAGATATGGACTAAACTGAAAAAGATGGTTGTTGACTTCGCGAGTGTACAGAAGGACTATTATCTATTGAACATCAACGGCTTCTCCATAGAGATCATTATGAACTTTAAATTGCTTTGTGTTCACCTGGAGGAGAATATCAAGTCGTTCCCAAAACACCATAACCAGGAAAACCAGGCAGCACCTCTACTTTTTGCAAATGCTAAGAAAGGTCTGTCTACCTCTTCCCACCTTCACCACATTTTACAGGGGGGACTATTGAGAGCTTCCCGAGTAGATGTATCACTGCCTGGTTTGGGAACTGCACCAGCTATCATCACAAGACGCTGCAGCAGAAAGGATCATCATGGTCTCACTTCATAGACATTTACAAACACACACTGCATTTGCAAATCCGCCAGGATAGTGGATGACCACAAACACCCCCTCAAACACACTCTTTACCCTTCTGCCATCTGGAAAAAGGGTAACAAAGCATTTGGGCCCTCACAGACCGTTTCTTCCAACAAACCAATAGACTCCTCAACATCGAAGGACTGGACTGAGACACACTCACAGACAGTAAAATATACACCCTTCCATTTCAGTTTTTTTTTTTTCTCTCTTTTTTGCACATTTATTTTTGCACAACTGACACTTCACTGGTTCGCATTATGGTTGCCAAGCTATGTTCTGTTTTGTTTTCTTACCATGTTATCACATCTATGGAGTTTTTTTCCCTGATGGCACAGGCATATTCCAGGAGTCAACTAGTGAAAGAGTGACTCTAGGAGCATGAGGAATAATTTTTACACATAACCTGGCCACCACTTTTTGTACCGTAATCGAAGCTAAAGGTGATGGAATGAAATTTTTAGAGTGTGTGATTTTCTTTTTTTTTGGCCAGGTCAGAGTTTTTTTTTTCCCCTCCAGAAACTCTTGCTTACTATGGCAGAGTGCTTTGACTCATTATCATGCTGTAATATTCCTCTTCTGACAAGCTTCTGGAGATTGGATGTCATCCTGACAATCAGTGTTTTGGTATATTCGTAGTCAGTCATGGTGCCATCTGTAAATGTCATCTCTCCAACACCTTTTGCACTCATGCATCCGCTTATCATCACATTCCCACTGCTTCACTGCTGGGACTATGCATTTACTGTGGCAGTCCTGGCAGGTTCACGCCAAACATGCTGGACCCCATCTGAGCCTCACAAATTTATCTTGATCTCATTTTGACCAAAGAACGTGCCTCCAATATTCATTAGGCTTCCTTTTGTGCTCTTTAGCAAAGTTTAATCTTTTGTGCCAAAGAGCAGGCAACTTTTTCTATTTGAGAAGCTGTCTGTAGAGATTGACATTGTGCACAGACTGAGCTGAACTTGTCTGTCTGTTATTCAGAGCTAGATTTGGCAAGTAATGCACTCTCTGTGCCATCATTTTAGGAGGATGGCCACTGAGGCTCTGATTAGTGATACTATGGCTCCTTCTATAATTTCTTATTTTAAATTGGCCATTGATCTTTCTGTATCATTATCCATCTTTGTGAAGTTCCATAATCAGATTTTTCAATTCTTGTAATCCCTTTCCAGGTGAAACATGATGTAGACAGCCAGATGAACAGACCATTTACTAATTTTGTTTTAGTAAAACTTTCTAACATGTGTCACAGTGATTACAGGTGTGTTTACTTTTATTGCATTAAGTTCAACTTTGCAGCCTGTATTTTTAATATAGCGTTTCTTTGATTGTTCATAACAGAAAATACTCTAATTGCCAACATAGAAATAATGCAATTATAATACAATTTAAGTCATTTGACATTGTAGTGATATGGTGCGTGGGTGTACTCACTTTTGTTGTTGAGATGCAAAAGCAATAAAAAAAACAGATGCAATGTTTATACTGTATTATTGTTAATAAAGTGAGAGATGAGTGACAAAATTATATTATAACCTACATTTAAATGGTACATACATTTTAATACTACTGATATTTAAAATAATGAGTATTGCTCATACCTAGATTGCTAACACAGCTAACAGTGAAAGCAAAAGGGGTCCACTTACCCTGCTATGGCTTTCTAAAGCATTTAAGCAACTGATTAGCAATGACATTATGACCACTGATAGATGATACGGATCACCAACTACTGTATATGCCAGTAAACTGGTGACACCCGAGGCTCACCCATGCCCACGACTGGTCCGACCCAACAAAAAAAACCAAGGCAGCACAAACTGCCAAAAAATCAATGCTGACCACAATAAAAAGGCACCAGAACACCCAGTGCATCACAGCCGCCTAGTAGCCAAAGAGCCCAAGCATGCTGACCTCTCATGCTGTCCTCTAATCTCCTCATGTCTCAATCCTATCGAGCACCCATGAGGCCCCGCAACCTACAGCACCTAAAGGACCCATTCGTCACTAATGTCCTTTTGCCGGACACCATAGCACACAATAGAGATATTGTTAAGCCATGCGCCAATGGGCCAGAGCTTCCCTGGCGGCATGAGGGGAACCAAAACCTAGGTGGTTTTATTGTTAGTGGTTTTAATGTTATGGCTGATAGATGTAGTTGTGTTGTTTTATAGAACAATAAGCTAAGGTACAGTAGTTCACGCAGAACCTTAAAAGAAGCTATTAAAGAGAAATAATTGACAAAAACACTACAATGTCAATACTGAAGCCAGTACAGACAGGAACCGAACCAAACCATGGAAGAACCCTGGGAATATCATGTCTTCTGGAGTCATATGGATAAAAAGAGTGTCAAAGTGGATGGTTTAAGGAGGCCGAGAGAGAATAGAGCTGGATTAGCTTTTTTTTTTTTTTTTTTTTAAAGCTAAATAAATGGAAAAGGAGCAGGATAGCAACAAAAAATGTCCATATTGAGAGAATTGGAAAAAGGCACAAGATGGAGAGAGCTGAGCACAAAGAAAGAAAAGAGGCATTGAGGTGTGAGCTGAAAAAAAGGGAAAAATGTGGCAGTGGGTGAGGGATGAGCTGCTGGAGGATGAGGAGGAGGAATATTTGGAACAAATGCAGGATGTGACAAGACAAAAAAAGTGAGACTGAGAGAAAAAAAAGGAGAGGTTGAAGAATTCAGAGCGAGAATTACACATGAAAAGGAAATCCAAGAGCTGGACAACAAAGTGCAGTCTGAGAAGGAAAAGTCATATGATGAATAAAATGAAGAAACACTAAGACATGGAAATGCTTTTGGAGAAGAAGAGATTGGGGATAGCATTACAGACTGAGAAGCTCACGGCTTTCAATAGACGAAATGAAAAACAAGGGGAGATGGGAAATGAAATCAAAGAAACAGATGAGAAGAAGGCCTTGTGTCTGAGAAGAGGATGGGAAAATACAAAGAACTGGTTAAAAGTAGAAGAGAAAGAATGTGCAATTGCAAAGCAGAATGAAAAGATGGAGAGGGAAGAAGACAGACAGAGGTGGGAGAATATAAAAAAAACAGGAAGACTTACAGACAAAGATGGAGACAGAGAAAATAATTGAAGCAGAAAGAGTTTAGGAAAAGACGTATATATATATATATATATATATGTGCCCAGAAATGGAAAGCAAGTAGAGAGAATGAAACAATAAACAGAAAGAGACTGAGGTGAATTGTAGAGAATTACAAAACAAGAGTGATTATTTTATTGACATTTCCTTTATTCCTCCATCAGAAAAATCTAACTTTGGAACAAGTGGACACTGGGCAGCTTATCACAACAACCAATAGGACACCCGATGAGGACAAAAGAGAAGGAAAATTCAATCATTGAGAAAAAGGTTAGTTTCAAATATTTCGAGAAAAAAAATAAAATAAGGATTGTTAGAGGAAAAGCAAAAGATTGATGAGCAAACAACCAAAAGGACAATCTTATAAAGCGGCTGGCAGCGAGGAAAGAGGAAAGAACATATAATAATATTCTGAAAGAAGAGACAGCAGGAGGGCAAAACACAAATCAACCAAATACTTCCAATAATCAGAATAGAGCAGTGAGAGGAATGGGGCAGCGAGAGAGAGAGAGAGAGAGAGAGAGAGAGAGAGAGAGATGTGATGTGAGGTGATGTGAGGAAACAGAAGGATGACCATCTGTTTAAAATGCTCAGAGTCCAGGAGGAGAAAAAAGGCAAGGATAAATGAAGAGATAAAAAAAAAAAATCAAACAGAAACTTAGACTGTGATTGAGCAGCTAGCTGTGAGGTGAAAAATATCACACAACCTGAAAGTAAGATGGAAATAAGAACCAGCAGTGCGTTTTATATTATTTACGTACAGTACTGAGAGTGAGATGGAAAAGAAAACAAGAAGAATCCAAACAGAGGTCCATTTGTTTCTTGGGGATGTTAAGAGAGAAATAGAAAAGGGGAAATATCCAACAGCAATATTGGTTTTGGACTGGTTTCCTTCCCCAGTCCAAAGACATGAAGATTAAGCTAACTGGCATTCCAAGATAGCCCATAGTGTGTGAATGACCGAGTAGGTGTGAATGTGTGTGCCAAGATGTATCCTGCCCGGAATACAGGATAAAGCGATATACACGATGAGTGAGTGAGTGAGTGAGATTTGGCTCAATGCTCCAAATGAAGAGGTTTGAAATAAAAACATCTTATGTTTTTGCATTCTAATGCTTCCTTTTTAACACAAGGTTTTCGAGGTTTCGCAATGCAAACCACCGGTTCTAACACCCCCCATGGATGTTCTCTTGGATTCACATCAGGTTCCTGTGAAGAGCACAGAAGAACAATGAACTTACTGTTATGTCCATGAACCCAGTTTGAAGATTATTATGATGAAAGTATTCTTTAGACAGTAGAGGGCACAGTAAAAACAAAAAAGTTCTCTCATTTATCTCTACTTGAGAAAAAAATGCTAAAGTATTAAAGTATTTACCTTGAAATTTACTACCCAAATTCTGGAAAAGTCAGGAAGTTGAATAAAATGAAAAATAAAAGATTTTCAAATCACATGAGCCCATACAGTATTTTATTTACAATAGAACATAATGAGAACATGAATGTTTAAACTGAGAAATTTTACAATTTTATGCACAAAATGAGCTCATTTCAAATTTGGGATGGGGGCAGTTTGAAGACATCTGGGCATTGAGGTTATGATTTTCTGGAGTTTTGGTGTTGGAATTTGGTCCCATTCTTGCCTAATATAGGTTTCCAGCTGGAAAAGATTGCAGGCAGGCCAGTTCAACACCCGGACGCTGGTGTAATAGCTGCAGTATGTGGTTTTGCATTATCCTGCTGAAATATGCAACATGTTCCCTGAAATAGACTTCGTCGAAAACCTTTATACAGCTTTCATAAGATGTTCCAAAACATATACAGTAAGCTGGCCATACCTTATGCACTTACAGTATGATGATATGCACCGCTAGGGGTGGCCGATATACCGGTAGACACGGTTAACCGGTAGAAATTTGTCAACCGGTAGAGATTTTGGTCTATCGTCTTAATCGCGGTTG
>JAQQZT010000003.1:11244081-11254987 GCA_030068275.1 Clarias platycephalus
TGATTCCTGTTCAAGACACTTCGATAAGAATGGCTGTATATTGTTAATATAGGCTACAGAGTTTCATTTTTTTTTTTTTTTTACAGTTTTGATTGTTGGTGTGCCTTGTGATTTTTTTCAACCTTGGCTCAAAAAAGGTTGAAAAACACTGGTCTAGAGAAATAATTTTGCTGTATGAAGAATGCAGTACTGAGATGAAGTCAGGACCTCACGTGTTAAAGCATGACAGAGTCTGTGTTTGTTCTCTGTAGGTCAAAGCAGTGAAAATGATGAGACCCTCGTACCTCGTTCTCCTTTCTCCCCCAGTGATGGTGGCAGCGGTAGACGATCTAGCTGTGGAAATGTTCAGAGTGCAAACCGCCGCTCTATGGTGCCTCCACTACGTGGTTCACCTGTTGGTGAGTGTTTTCACCAAGCCCCGGTATCTCAACAGTAAAGCTCAGAGTATTTTACCCATTATTTGTCGTTATTAGATCAGGATTGTGCAGTATAGAGTGAGGTCTTTTTTTTTTCAGCACAAAATAGGAAATGTGATGAACATTTAATTTTATAATAATACATACTATTATAGATTATACGTTGTTGTTATTATAGAAATAGGTTGTTTATATAATAATAGTATATTCTAATAACCTGTTCATTTTGAGAATTCAGCATTTGGCAACGTCATTCCCATATTCCGGTAGTGGTAAAATGTACACGTTATAAAAGTAATGATAACTTTTGTCCTACCTGCTATATCCAAAAACCCAAATATCTATACACAGTTTAAAGTCTAAAGATCCTCAGTTAACACACACCCGCAAAACGTCCATATAAGCACATATTTCTTTCATCGTAATTAATCTATGCTGTGTTGCTGGTACGGATCTGTGCTGCTTGAGTTTTAATGGTTAAAGCGAAAAATAATCTGATCAGCTTTAATGTAATCAGTGATATTATTATAATTTCAGGTTGAAGCCCACGTACTGTACATGTCTGTCTGTCTTTCTGTACGCCAGAACTCTCTGCCTAACTTATTAATACAAAGAAATAAAGTTTTGTACGTTTGAGTATCTTACGCCTTGTTTACGCTAAGTACAAAGTCAGACAAATACACTCCCTGTTCAGTAATCGGAGAGTGGATCACAGATGAGAAATCAAAAAAGTAGATTTTTCCTTAAAACGACTTCAGTGTGTTAATATTCACTTATACCAATTCAGCGCTGTTATTTCAGTGGTAAAAATATTAAGTAATCCCAGTAAAATATTCATAGATTATTGGTAGCTTATTTTAAGGTAGAGTATTAGAAGCGGCAGATAACTGTCCATAATGTTGCTTTTACTTGAAATTTTGATTTCACTTATGGTGCAGGATAAATTTCAGGCAGATATCGAAGTACCTGCTAAAGTTTCATTAATTTCTGTCCAGCGGTCGATTTAAGACGCACCGACAGTTTGACGAATGCGCAGTACGCTACCAAAACTTACGATTTATAATCCGTGACATAACTGCTCATAACGTCCCTTTTACTCAACACCTAATCAAACATGATTACATTAATGGTGCAAATTTAACTTCAGGATTAAGGACTGGCAAAGTTTTTTTTAAATTCTGTCCAGCCAGTTTTGCTGTGACTAAATCCGGCTGGACAGACATACAGACTGGTTTCAGGTCCTCCAATGTATGACACAGAAAGATATCATTGAAAGAGCGAGTTCTGACCAATGTACAGATCAAACCTTTTTCAGATCTTTTATTTATATAGAATCTCTCTCTCTGCTGACTCGCTTGAACTGTGGCCATAGGACCATGTGGGAGGCTGGGATGTGGGATGTGCGATGAAGTGGTTTGCTGCTGTTAGGAACATGCTGCTGTCACTACTGTAGCATTTACACTTCACACCCTGTCAAACACAGTGCAGAAAACCGCAGCTCAGAGGACCTAATGCGATTTCTTTGTCATCAGTAATAGTTCACAACCTAATAAGATGCCGATCCTGTTAGTGCCCTGTAATCATATTCCCATCTGTAACAGCCTGGTGTAAGAGCGTACAGTATATTTAGTCTATCAGACTGTTCCATTTCTGCAGGTGTCATTCCTTGGGTTACTGGGCTGTGCAAAGAATGTTGGCTGTGCAGACATGTAGACATGCAACTGTTATAATAGGAGCTGTATATGTCTCGTTTTATCCTGCCCCCTCTTTTTCATTATAATTCTGTTGCGTCATGGCTGACTATGTATACTGTATAGAAACTCTGCCTGAGTTCTCTTTAGGCCTTTAGACCAGAAACACCAAATCACATTGTTTCTGTTGTTGGTATTGGTGGTGCTGGTGGTTTATTATAATAATAATAATAATAATGAAAAATCTTCAGATTGTCAAACAAAGTACATACAATGAGGCCTAACCCTAACCCTAACCCTAGGCACAGTATTTTTTATTCTACATTTTTAAAGGAAAGAAGTAAAAAAAATATATATATTCTTGGTTTTCTGAACCGTCTTGCATATATGCAGTGCATGACTTTATTTATTTCTTGGACCTGCAATACTATGTATGAGTTCTTTAGTTTAAAAAAAAAAACCTATATTTAATTGTAAAACAGTGCATTCAATGCGTTAAGGGTAAATGCATGTAGCTTCTTAAAGAGCATGGTCAAGTTAAAGGACAAGCTGTTCTTTCTAGGATTTACACAAAGCCAGTCAGCACTTTTGCTTGATGTGACTCAGGAAGGTGAAATTTGTTGGAGATGTCTGCATCATGGGCTTTGGAAGAGCTCTTTAAAAAAAGGGGGGATGAACTGTTGCTGAGAGCCATCTAGTGGTGGAACAGTGACTGAGCCCTAACCTGGTCATGTTTTTCTACTAGATTTGCTGCAGTGCTTATATACAGAAAAGACTTATGGAATTGTGGGAAAGGTGCACCACCTACTGGTCACTGCCTGGTCTATACTGAGTGGGTTTATAAACAGAAGGCTGCCTGAGAGAACATGAATGAACCATTTCAGAACATGAATTCACTGAAATGAAAAGCTTAGTGATTAACTGTTAGAGTTCTGGGGAACTAATCAGAGAATCAGTATAATAAAATTAACATAAACATTATTAAAGGAATGAAGGCGAATATATAGGTTAAAAATAGTGGTGTAATTAATTTTAATTGTAATAAATTAATTAATTCTGTTGGATATTTGCATAAATAGGTCAAATGCCCCATACTGATGGAAATTGCCCAGGTCTGAGATTTATACTATAAACACCTCCCGTACAGAGATACGAATACGAGGGGCGTTCAAGTCAATTGATTGTTCAAAATCAGTTGTTATGAAAGAAACAAAACTGCCTTTATATAATCCCCTTCTACACTAATGCAGTTATCCCAGCATTTGACTAGTGCTTGGATACCATCAAGGTAGAAAGTTTTCTCAGTAGGTCAGAGTCATGATCAGGTTGCCACCCTGGCCTCCCAGGAACTCCTTTAATGGCCCAAACGTGTTAAAATTGCTTGGCGCTAGGTCACACCTGTACAGGGGATGTGGCAATAACTCCCAGTCGAGTTCCTTTAATGTACAAGTGTTTTTCTCTCTTCTGCAAGTGACACATCCGTCAATCAGGATCAGGTATATTCCACTCGCTGAATGTTGGCGGGAACAACTGCAGTGGTCCCAGAGCCACGTCTGCTGGGATCATCATTCATGGACAGCCTTCTTTAAAATGTTTGCATCATTCAAAGAGTCTAATCACTGTACCGTGCTTGAAGTCTTCTGTAAATGTCAGTCAGTTTGACGCCTTCATTCATGAGAAATTTCCCGGGTTGACTTGACCGGCCCTTGTACAGCAGGTACTGCATTGCTTTAAGTTTAAAACTTTAATCTTAAAACTTTAATAAAAAATAAAAATTAAAGCATTTTCTTTACTTTAGTGCAATTTTTCTGGATGTTCTTTCTTTATGAATTTTCTTTTGTGAATTTAATTGTCTTTTAAATAGGAATGATGTATTTTTAGAGCTGACTTGTCCATATGTAATGTAACAATATACCTATTTTAATATAGTTAAAAAAAGCATAGCCATTATTCTTACTCTCTCTAATACTTAAAAATATGGCAGCAATTTCTCCGATCTTTAGCGCATGCAGTTTTACAATGAGCACTAATGTCACACTGTCCCTATACTGATAAAATAATCATCAAGCCACTGTCTCTGTGTAGGTACGGTTTTGCGAAGACTGATATAGAAGAGTGACCTGAGCTCTGACCTCACTAATGATCTTCTGTCTAAATGAACATAAATACTCATAGCCGTGGTCCAAAATGGCGACCAACTCTATGTTAATGCAAATGGATTTGAAAAGGGCTCATATAAGTTATGGTCAGGCGTCTCCACATACAGTACGTCTGGTCCTGTAATGTACAGAATTAGGATTTCATAAACATGATTTAATGTTTTATTTAAACTGTTATTACAGTATGTATTTTTGAAGCAAGACACTGACTATTATTAAATGTCTTATAATTTATTTATGTTTGTCTGTTTGTTTTCAATAAGCTGCTAGAAAAGAGTTTCAAAGAGATGGAGATGTTGCTCATCCTGCGCTGTCCTCCCCGAAGAGATTTGCAGTGGTTTCGCCCAAGCCTCATTCCCCTGGTGGGTCTATTGTTCCTTTTCGTGTGTGTGGGGGTGTGTGGTTGCGTGTGTGTGTGTGGTTGCGTGTGTGTGGGGGTGTTTGCATGTGTGTGTGTTTGATATATTTTTATTACCACTTCCACAATCATACCTCATTTCTAATTATCCTGTGCATGAACACACACTCTTGTCCCTCCACATCTTATGTGTCTTATGTCCAACTGAATAAGATTATATTGATCATTGGTGACAGAAAAAACAAGTGAAAGACATTGATGGATGTGAAATTGATCATTATTTCACTTTCCAGTGTTTGATTGTGTACTTACAGTGAGACACACATACAGTACACACACACAAACTGGCGGAGAGCATGCCAAAACGTATGAAAGCTGCAATAGCAAATCAGGGTTCTTCCACCAAATACTGATTTCTTAATGTTATTTAACACAACTTTTTTACATAGTAAATAACATTAGTAGTATTTGCATATTTGAGTTATTAAAGCTCTGCAGGTTCTGCTTGATCTTGGGAATACTGCATTATTTTGATGTGCTGTGATGATGTCATTTCCTTTAAATATACACTCTAAGTAACAATAGTTATATTTTGGATTTAGGAGAAATATTGTCAGCAGTTCACAAAACATGAAACAAAACTGTTCATCTCACCAATACTGTACATGCACCTGTTAGAAAAAAAAATAAGAAACTGATTATTTTGCAGTGGTCTCTTATTTTTTCCGGAGCTGTATAGGCATGTTCAAAAGTTAATTCCCGTTCTTTTAATTCTATGTTTTTTGGTGTTAAAACATAAGTATCCTCTGAGTGGGTCTAAGTATTACAACCTAAGATGAGCAACGTATATCATATAACTTTTTTCACTGGGCTATTATTTATTTTACAAAAATGTAGCCAGAAAGAAAAAAAAAAGGTCGTTCATTTTATTCTTTTTCACAATATTGCTTCAGCTCATTGAAGTTTTTGGACATTCACTTTTTCACAGCTCTCTTAAGGTCCAGCCACAGAATTTTAATCGGGTTGAGGTTGATTTTTTCCCTGTTAGACAGATGGGATCACATTTGACTCTAGAATACGCTGCTATACAGAGGAGTTCATGGTTGAATCAATGACTGTAAGGTGTCTAGGTCCTGGAACTTTGGTCTCATCTGTCCATAGGTCATTGTTTCTGAAGTTTTGTTAATCGCAGTCGTGCATCCATGTTCTTTTTAGACAGACTTTGTCCTGGCACCCTTCCGAACAAACCATACCTGTTCAGTCTTCTTCTAATTTGCTCTCATGGACTTTAACATTTAAGATGCTCAGTGAGGCCTGTAGGGTCTGACATGTAGCTCTTGTGTTTTTTTCCCCTTATTTTTTCCTGACCTTGGGATGAATGTGCTGGGACGTACATGTCTGGGAAGCTTGGCAACTGTCTTGAATGCTTTTCATTTGTGAATGATCTTTCTCACTGGAGAACAATGAACTCCAAAAAATGAGGTTGTATAATACTAATATAATGCTAATACTAAGACCCACTATGATCAGATGATGTTTATGTTTTTAAGAGGGTGTACTAATTTATGCTATGTGCGATATCACATCAGTTGCATCAAACTATGTCACAGTTTATAACCCTGTGTTTTTTTTTATCATTATATTTCTTACATTTTATCCACACAGACAAGCGCTTCTTATTCTATGTCACCCAGTGTGTCTCTAGTAATGTCTCTCTTATGTGTAATCCATGCCTCCTAGATTACTGTAAAGTGTTGCCCCCTTCCTCCCCCACCCTCTTAATGCTCACCAAAACTTGTGCATGTCTTTACGTATGCTTATGTACAGTATGCATCATGTCTGGTGAGATCACGTTTCCCATACACGCACCCATACAATACACCCAGACTCAGTGATGGCGTAATTACTTTCGTGTGATGAACACATGGGGTCAGAGAGGCTACTGTTAACACTAATCCCCACAAGCGAAGCATTGCATTTAAAGATTCATTTCCTACTGTGACACAATTTACAGACATTTTTGACATTTGTGACACGATTACAAAATTAAGCGATTAGGTCCATTTCGCAGTGGCATATGGCTCATCAACCTCTTTATCAAAGCATGATATTTACTGTGTGAAGAAATCACACACTGCTGTTAACCTGGATTCTTTCCAAATGTAATCTTTCTAGGAATACAAGTAAAAAAACACAAATTAAAAAATAAAGGTGTGCAAGTATATAATTGATGGATAATTCTAATTTTGGTTCCCTTTGATGGATTGGTACCCCTCCATGGTGTATCCCGTCCTTGTGCCTTGTGAGTTGTATCGAAAGGGCATCCAGGGTAAAACCTGTGCCAAAGTCAAATGTGTGGATTGTACTCTATGGTCTGCCTTGGTGAACCTTTAATAGTAGTTATTGTCCTCTTGTAAACACAACTAGCCTACTATTAATTGAATATACTAACAAACTACTGTATAGTAAAAGTAAAACTACCAGGTAAAAGGTTGTCTGAATGAAAAATGACTTCCTATTTGTATGATTGTGTGTCAGTGCGTCAGAAGTCATGTGTGGCACGTCTCGGTGGAAAAACGGAAGGACTGGATGCTGAGCGTGAGCGTCTCCTGGCGATACAGGGGCTGAAAGAGCGCTGTGAGCAACAGGCCAAGCAGATCATCACTCTGCAGAACCAACTTGGAAACAGCTCACTATGCGTGGACGTCCTGGCTATTACTACTACGCACTTCTGCCACAAGGTATGCCAGCCAAGGACACTTTGGTATTCATTCAATTTTGACCTGGTGATGTGATGGTGCTTTATTGATATCGTAATACATTCCCAAAGTCTCAATACACGTTCTTGAGTTATCAAAGGAAGCATTATTGTTTTTTAATAACACTACTAACTACTGTTACCCATAATGACACCAATGTGTAAAAATATTACATGTTCCTTATTTTTTATGTTTTCCATATGTTTGTAAATAAACATGTCATTCTACATATCTTTTTACAGTTTTTAAATGTAGTATCATTGCAAATACATTCAAAAGTTTTGAACACTTGAAGAGTTTTTTATAGTTTATTACATTTTATTTAAAGTTATTGCCACAAACACGGTGGTGTAGTGGTTAGCACTGTCGCCTTGCACCTCCAGGGTCCGGGTTCGATTCCCGTCTCTGTGTGCTTGGAGTTTGCATGTTCTCCCCGTGCTTGGTGGGTTTCCTCCGGGTACTCCGGTTTCCTCCAACAGTCCAAAGATATGCAGGTTAGGCTAATTGGCATTCTCAAATTTCCCGGAGTGTGTGTGTGTATGTATGTGTATGTGCCCTGCGATGGATTGGCACCCTGTCCAGGGGGTACCCTGTCTTAAGCCCTAAGTCTCCTGGCATAGGCTCCAGGTTCCCGCGACCCTGAACACAGGATAAAGCGGTATAGACGATAAGTGAGTGAGTATTGCCACAAACAAACCAAAATCATTCAGAATAGCAATAAAATACAGAAACCTAAATATTTGTGGAACTTAATAGCTGATTCTAAGTTAAAGACAGTGCTGATACTTAAGTCCTAGTATTAATTATGAAAAATAAATATTAAGCTTGACATTTGGAATTAGATTTTTTTTCCCAAAAATTTGATTACATTTAGATGGTAAACTAGAATGAAATAATCAGACTAAAATTTAACAGTATTGGTGTGGTAGTAACTTTTTTTTTTTTTTTTTTTAAGATTTTTTTTGTAGAAAATACAGCAGAAAATACTTCATAAGCTAGAAGAACAACTAATTTATAATTTCTTATCATGTAAAATATTTAAATATTAATAGGTTACATATAGTTAGGAAATCATATATGTTGCCACACGCCAAACATGCAGTGTATATAATACATCTACATATATACAGTACATATAGCTGTATATGTATTATCTTATATATAGGTTGGATTTAAAACTGTAATAAAGTATCTCTGTGGGACTTAATTAGTCTGAGGACCTACGCTGATCAGTACAGCACCACCTGCTCCCGTGGTCAATGACTACAGCTACTGTAATAACCCTAACAATCCATTCTTCCTATAGACGAGCAGTGTAGAATGTGCCTTACCTATAAATGTTTTAATGTTTAATGTTTTTTGTTCTATTTATTTGTGCTGATTTTGCTGTTGACTTCGAATCTCCCCAAGATAATTGAATTCATTTCTATCACTGCTGTAACTTATTCTTGCAGTCATCTTGTAAAGTATAAAGACAGCTTGTATCCAGGATAGAGTGCAGTGAACTGAGGGTGGCTTGTACAACTCTGTGGTGCTATTGTGACAGCGGGGTGGGCTTTGACGCTTTCCCATTGTGTTTAATTGTTTTGCATGTGTCTCGCCTCCCAGTGGACTCATGTTGAATCATGCATCGCAAGCCTCTAAAACAGCCCTTTATCGATCTCAGCCTCCCGTTTCTTCATCCCTCCCCCTTTCATCCACTTCCGCTTTTCCGCCGACGGACAAGACCCTGTGTGCATGTCAGTGTATGAGAAGCAGAGATGATGAGGGTGTGAGGGAGGAAGGGAGGGAGATACAGAGGGTGGGGGGAGAGAGAGAGAAGGATGAGAGGAGGGAGGGAGGGAGGTAAGGGTGTATTAGGAGAAGCTGAGATCTAGGCGTTTGCCGGTAGCTATTGCCGAAGCTGTCGTGCTATGATGCCAGGGATGAGGTAAGGCTATTTAAAGGGATGCTGCCGTTCTCCTCTTTCTTTTGCGTGATATCCTCCTCCCCACATTTTCTCTGTCTTGTTCTGTCTCATTCGTTCTCTGCGTTAGCATGGGCCAGAGCTGCAGTATATGCTGTTTCTCTAAGTCTTTCCCACTCATTTGCTGTCTGGATGCTCACTGGACACGGGTAAAACAGTCATAGCTTTAGTTGCACTCTCAGGGAGGATGCATGTGTGTATGTCTGTATCTGTTTGTATGGTGTTTGCATGAGCTGATTTAATGACCTGCTGTCATTTTTTTATTTTCTTGAAGTAGTTTGTGTACTGTTTCTGTCTGTGTGAATTTAGTTGTGTGTGTCTTTATGTGTGGTATTTGGGTATATTAGCAGCTGTGGCTATCCTCAAGACATGCTAGAGCTCAGATCACGCCCCATGTTTACCCTCGGACACCTGATGTCAGATGTGAACCATAACAGTCATCCTTGTCACAATTTTATTTATTATTTTTTGTAAATCATCACTCAGAATACTCATTTCCACAAGGCGAATTCCTTTCCTCAACTCAGGTAAAAGGTTGAAATACATTAATGTCGTTGACCTTACACGGTTGTGTGCATTCACAGTTTTGGATGTTGTAGTGTGTCAGTCCTTTATGGTACTGGATTTATGGGATCGGTAGTAAGAGGGAACAGCGTCCTTGGGACAGCCCCTGTCAGGTCCAATACAGATGGTCTCTAGTAGGAAAAACACCAGAGGATCCTTTAAGACCCTCCTGCAAGTCTTAGCACTCGTATATAAAAGGTCTGATCAGGTGAAACTCCAGGTCATGACCCTGTATTTTGCTTAAAACAGAAGATGTGTGCTAAATTGCACCTGCAAATACTCAACTCAAATAACTGGTATGATCTGAATATATGTGTTTAAAGAGGTAAAAACAATACTGCCCCTTTGTTTTATCACTACATACAGTATTAGGATACTCTATATAATGTTCAGTCACTCATTAGTGTTGCACTAATCTATGTCAGGATGTCTGTGTACTAGAACATTTCTTTATGCTTACATAAGGATTAGAAAAGTCATGAGTCATCATATATTGACATGGATTATGTGGTAATATTTCCAATGCAATATATCTTGCCTATGTTTATATAGAACATCACCTACTTTTCATCCACATGAGTTATTTATACTCTCTGTCTGTCATTGCGTTGGTTGATTACGCAGCTATTGTGTAAACAGGATGTGAATTAGGAGGAAAAATCAGCAAATAAATAGTATAGTAAATTACAGTTTGGTGTTAGTCTTTGCCAGTGAGTATTTCTAGTATATATATATATATATATATTTTTTTTTTTCTTTTTCTTTTTTTTTTTTTCTCTGATTTAGTTACAATCATACTAAGTTGTAGTCTTAGTGACTTGTGACCCGTCATATCAAGTCAGGTGCTCTGTCACATGGCTAATAGAGTGTAGATCAAATCTTCAATTTTAGCAAAAATCGATTGGATATTGTTCATTGAATTCAATTCAATTCAATTCAATTTTATTTATATAGCGCTTTTAACAATCGTCATTGTCTCAAAGCAGCTTCACA